>CM021106.1:586837799-587437799 GCA_007115665.2 Sequoiadendron giganteum | reverse complement strand
ACATACCCTGATATAATTAGGGACTTAGGACTATCAAAGAATGGTTTTCTTATCCTCGCAAAGAGGTGATGATATAATAAGCTCTAAAAAAGATATGAGTGTTGAATTCTTCGATAGATTGTCAAGAAACTTGTATTTGGTGGATTTTTAAGATAATGAGGCTTCTACTCAAATTTTAACATGAGCATTCATAGTAGTAATGGAATAATTATAAATCTTAATTGTGATAGTATTTACTTGTGGATAGAATTTTTTAAGATGACAAACTACCATGTCATATGACGAAGGTTTATTATTGATATTGTTTTATTATTTTTGGATGAAACTTTATTAGACACTCAAGGTGAAATTTTGTCATTGTTATGAAATAGATCTTGATAGATACCTAATTCACCATTTGGTTAAGAGGTTGAGGAACCTTCCAAAATTATTTTACCATCATGAGTAATATGTTATACATATTTTTTAAGTTGCATACACTTGGAATGCATATGAGTTTTAACAAAATGTTATTTATAATATATTAGTTTTCCCTATACCGCACAGGATTTAGATTGAATCATAAAAGGGTTGAATATCGGTAAAAGTACTTTCTAGTGATTAGATTTGCAATGCATTTGAGTTTTAACACAATGCTATTTATAATACTAATTTTCCCTATACCACATGGGAATTAGATTGAATCATAAAAGGGTTGAATATATGAATATCTAATCATGTTTATATGAAGGAGATTTCAAAACTCTATTTCTATATATTCCCATCAAGGATTGTATTCACATATTTGAGTTATAGGGTGTCTTGATTGTCCCTACAATAAAGAAATAGATGTTTATTGAAAGAAATTTTCAACATTTTAGTTTTCTTAATTTAAGATTGTTGGTGGAATTTGGATAACATAAAAATAAGTGAACTCATCACTTGTATCATTTCTACTTTTGGGCAAAAATCTTTATTTTTCATTAGTTTGGGTAGGATTATCTTTATACTCATTATAGCATCGTAAATTGTCACCCCTGACAATTTTACACTAGATTTCTCTCACTCTTATGTTCTTTGACCTAATTATGCACCTAATTTCCAAAATTATGCATCCATAGATCATTTATCGTTTATCAAAAAATAAAAAAGTAAAATCAATCTATTCATTTAATATTTTTCTCTTGACACTTTCGATCTTGAGAAATTGGATCTAGGAAATGGCATCGTTGGTGCTCTTTTCTTGTTAAAATGGCCCCAAATTTAAATATGTTGGAGTTGGTAATTTATTATTTAAAATTCAAATTTTGATTATCAACCATATGGATTTATTTTTCAAGAAATTAAATTTATTATATATAAATACATATTATTTTAATAATTTTAATAAACAAGAAGGTAAACAAATTTTACACACCAATTAAATTTATACTTTTAAATAAATTCAAGAGAAGTCAAGAGTAATTTATTTATAAGTATTGTAGTGTTGTTATCGCCATATCATCATTGAGTTTTTTCTTGTTTATGCATACATTTTCTTGTGAGTACTAATGCTTGTAGGTCTTCAAGACAAATCAAGCTTTGAAGGTGAGCTGCATGAATTTTATCCATCAAGGAGACTAGACCTGAGTGGTGATTTACAAAAATTTGTTGATTCATCATTCATTTATCATTTAGCGTATATCTCTCAAAAGGATAAGCTCACTTTATCATTATTTTTTCCTTTATTGAGGTATAACTAACAACATGGTGTTTGACTAAGGAAAGCCCCTATATGGAAAAACCCTTACTCTCCTTTTGAATGTGCATGTATAGATCCAAAGAGGATTGGAAGAAAATTGAATACAATTTATTGCGTTATGCATTTAATCTATACAAACTAACAAGGTACATGATGTCTATAATATCAATAATAGAGGAACATCTAAAAATAGGATATGGAAAGAAGAAGCAACAAACCAAAGAATTAAGGCATGTGACATCATATTTTTATTTTAGATCCCCAATCTAGGGAAACCTTGATTCCCTTGGCCACCTAAATGAATCTCAAATTCAGATCATAGGTGAAATGGTATGGGTAAGAGAATAATAGTCTATCACACTTTTGGCCGAATAAATGGTTTTGATCGAGTTGTTTATGGTCGAAAGGTTTTTGGCCAAGTGACTTTTGACTGAAACCATGTGGCAATGACTTGGCACTGATGTGGTGGTACCCTTCCAGTCAGAAGGGTTTTGATATAAAGCTATTTGGCCAAAAACCTTCCGATCAAAAACCCAGATAATAAAATCAAGAAAAAAGAGGGGCCCAACCATTTTGCTCAGGTGGAAGGCTTTCTAGGTGAGAGGAGCTCGACTGAATAGGGTTTCAAAGCACCTGCATAAATTCACAACACTCATGTTGATGCTCCTCCCAAGTTCTCTTATACGTTTTTGTGCTTTATTTTTTATTTATTGAACTAATAATTAGAAGTAGCAATGGCTAATCTCTCTGGGTAGTATTTAGTTCATGCATCAAATAGTAAGTGCTATAGAACTAGACATTCATTCTGTATGGATTTTTCAACAATTTTTTATCGATGATCAATGAACATGAAACTAAATAGATCTCAGTAAGTTAGCAGATACATACCTACCTCAAACATGATCCAGTAGCAAACTATAGGGAACATCAAATCCCATCCACACAATCTAAACTTCATAGAAAATTTATCACATTTTGAAATCATTCAAGTGAGAATTTGTGCATAATTTTTTATTTATTGAATTTTTTTTATAAGTTTGTGTTAGGGCATGCACTTTTATTTTTAGACCAATTCGATTTAAAAGGAAAAGTAACTTGCAAAATATGATAGCATGATGAGGGTGTTAGGCTCGCTTTGACAGTGCCTAAATAGAATACTCCTTTCACAAAACCATTCAAAGCACAATTCAATTGAAGTATTCAAATTATTGCAAGAGAAACAAATGTTTCTTAAGGAATAGTACATAGAAGTAGACATTCATTTTGTATGGTTATTTCAACAATTTCTTATCAATGATCAATGAACATGAATCTAAATAGATCTCAGTAAGTTAGTAGAGACACACCTACCATAAAAATGATGCAATAGGAAACTATAGGGAACTTAAAATCCCATCCACACAATTTGAACTTCAAAGAAAATTTATCACGTATGGAAATCATTCAAGTGTGAATATGTACATAATCAAAATTTCTCACATATTGAAATCATTCAAGTGTGAATTTGTGCATAATGTTTTCAAGTGTGAAGTGTGAATTTTATTTACAAGGTAAAGTAACTTGCAAAATATTATAGCATGATGAGGGTGTTAGGCTCACTTTGATAGTGTCTAAACAAAATCCTCCTTTCAAAAAACCATTCAAAGCACAATTCAAATGGGTATGTGCAGGATCATGATGGGCCAAAATGTGGTGATATGATGGGTATGTGTAGGGTATGTGGCTAATGACTTTTTTACCCAAAATTGATGAAACAAAAAGGGTTTTTAAAGGAGATTCTCAACATTCCACCAATATAAATTATAATTTACTTTCAATTTAATAAATAATTATTATTCATTTTATATTTGAATTACGACTAAAGCCCTGATTGATAGGCTCATTGAAAAACATCTATAAATTTCAAATAGTATCACATTTATTTTATCTGAAGCATTTAATCACATTCTATGCTTCGCTTACTATAGGATTAAAAATAAGTAAAAATTCATGAAGTTTTGACCAAGTTAAGGTGGTTAGACACATGAGTTTTTATATTTTTTAAAATTTGTAATAAAAAATTAATAATTAATTATTTACTTGGAAAAAAAATAGAAAAAAATATGCATCACATCGGGACATGAGTCCTTTACTTATATCTAAAATATTATAAAAAACTATTATCATTTTATTGTGGCTAGGGTGGTCAAACAGACACATACTTCTTATTTTTTCCTTGAAATTTAAGTGCTATTGCATTGAAATTTCAAATTTTCACCAAATAGATTTAAAAATTAAAAATAAACCTAGTAGTTTAGAAACTAAATTCAATTTTCTACAGATTCTATCCATACATATTTTTGAAATAATATATATAACCTATTCAAATTTTTACATCAAGTTGCCTAATTCTGATTCTTCTAAATTTTTCTCCACATAAGGGCCCATTTTTTCCATGATGATCCTACACATACCCAAATGAAGTATTCAAATTATTGCAAGAGAAACGAATGTTTCTTAAGGAATAGCACATAGAAGCAGCCATTAATTTTATATGGTTGTTTGAACAACTTTTTATCAATGATCAATGAACATCAGTCTGAATAGATCTCAGTAAGTTAGCAGAGACACACCTACCATAAACATGATGTAGTAGGAAACTAGAGGGAATTTTAAATCACATCCACACAATCTGAACTTCAAAGAAAATTTATCACATATTTAAATCATTCAAGCATGAATTTGTGCATAATTTTTTAAAGTGTGAAGTGTGAAGTGTGAAGTGTGAATTCGATTTACAAGGTAAAGTAACTTGCAAAATATGATAGCATGATGAGAGTGTTAGGCTCACTTTGACAATTTCTAAACAAAATCCTACTTACACAAAACCATTAACAAAGAGAAATTCAAATGAAGTTTTCAAATTATTGAAAGATAAATGAACGTTTCTTAAGGAATAGCACATAAAAGAAAACATTCATTTTGTATGGTCATTTCAACATTTTTTTATCAATGATCAATGAACATGAATCTGAATAGATCTCAGTAAGCTAGTAGAGACACACCTACCATAAAAATGATGTAGTAGGAAACTACATGGAATTTAAAATTCAATCCACAAAATCTAAACTTGAAAGAAAATTTAGCACATATTGAAATAATTCAAGTGTTAATTTGTGCATAATTTTTTCAAGTGTGAAGTGTGAATTTGATTTACAAGGTACAAAGTAATTTTCAAAATATGATAGCATGATGAGGGTGTTAGGCTCGCTTTGACAGTGTCTAAACAAAATCCTCCTTTCAAAAAACTATTCAAAGGACAATTCAAATGAAGTTGATAGGGTAGGGTTGGATGGAACAATCACTGTTCCATGCTTTGGATCTTTGCTAGCAAGATCTCCTTGGTGTCTTAACCACCTTAACCTTTAGGGCCTTCTCTTAGGTACCCCTGGTTCTCCTAGCCAACCCCACTACCATCTCAATTCCAACCTACCAAGCCAACCTTGGTGCAATGCTTCTATTCTTCCCTTAGCCCTTAATCTTCGCTAAAGGCTAATTAATCTCAACACTCAATTTGTTCTCTGCAGGCATGTAGGGATGATTCCTACAGTTTCACACCATCATAACTTGGTTCTAAAAACTCCACCTTGCTTCCTTTGTCCATCACTTTCACCAAAACCCCATCTAGGATTAAAAAGCCTACTAGCCCAAGAGCCCCTATTAGGCCTCCAACTCCGAGAAATCTGGTTAGAAGTCTAAAGGTCTCCAAAGAATGTAGGTTATTCTCTTAGGTTTCTTGGTCCTAGTGTCTATCCCTCAAAGATTTTGGAGGTCCCCATCCTCATCTAACCGTACACAGCCATAACCCTCCATTTAGCAATTTAGGCCTTTTTTAAGCCATTTCCTGACCACACAGTGAATTGTCAGCTTGCTCTCCATTCAACTGGAGTGGTGAAGCCTCCTCCTTCATGCCAAGCCTTTTCAAGGAATCTATCTACCTTTCCACCATGTGACTTGATAGGGAGAGGTCACCCCTCCAAACCAAGTGCTTTGCACTTCCTGCCTTTCCTAGCCGAGCACTGTCAAGCTCGCCTAGGAAAATACTTTCTCCATCATTCCCTAACTCCTAACCACTCCTAACCTTATTCTATATACAGACATGGAGCTTAGTCACAGTTCCCAAGGACCGTACACAAAGTACAATGGGAATGTAACTAAAACTCCATAATTTACAATCTGCCAGTCAGAACAGTAGTATAAAACAAACAAATTAACTACAAAAACAATGCCTGAAAACTGATCACACAAACTTATTACCACCACACCAAGCTTAGAACATAGCTACAGTACAAAATACAAGAAATTATAGAGCCATGATCGCTCTCGATCACACAAATTCAAAGCAAACACAAAAATTACATATTCTTCTCACTGTCCACACTAGTATTCATGAACCTTCAACATTACAAAAGCTTCCAACCTTCCAACAGGTCAAGACACCCTTTATCAAGGTTTCAAATCAGTTAAGCTCGAGCCTAACTATTTCATGGCCTCTTGTGGCTTTCCCAATATGCCTTATTTGCAAAATTTTAAAGAAACTAACACCTAGGAAGGTCTACAAAGGTCTTAAGTCATCCTTGTAGCCAAACCCCAATCTAACAAATGGTCAACATGACCTTCACTAACATAATGCAAGTTCTCAAATGCCTCTAAGGCACAAACTCAAAGAATGGAAGGAGTTTCTACATGTGGCCTACACAAATTGCCAATTCTTGACCTTCTAGTTAACTCTCCTAGATGCACTTTGGGGTGCTCCTGCACCATTCTCCCCCTCTGCATAGACTTTAAGGAATGTGAGGAGAGATTAGAGATGGGTCAATTCCCTACTTCTTGAATTGAGCTTCATCCACCCATGTAGCCTCAAATTCATGTTTGTTCTTCCACTTGACAAGATGCTCCATGTACACTTTATGCCTTGTAGATTTCTTCACCCTTGACTCCAAGATCCTTTCTGCTTGAAGCTTGTCTTGAATAGGTAAGGGTATGTTGCTTACATCCTTGAAGATCTCCCTACTATTCTGATCCATGTCATTGACTGATCCCTTATATCTAATCAAATCAGCTACATTGAACACTGGTGAAATCCCCAAATTTACAGGTAACTCCACCTTGTATGCATTCTTCCCATATTTGGCTAATACCTTGCATGGTCCCACTATTTTCATCTGCAATTTGGTTGATGTACCCTTCTGCAACCTGGATTTGTTAAGGTGAACCATGACATAGTCTCCTACTGCAAATTGCAAATCCTTTCTTGACATATCTACCTTGTCTTTCAACTTTTGTGTAGCCTCGGTGACTGTCTTCTTTACCTGCTCCTGAATCTCTTTCATGGTTTGAGTGAAGTCCTCTGCATGTCCACTCCTATGTTCCATAGCCCCTAGATCCTTGAGCTCACATATACCTCTTGGGTGCATTCCATACACAATCTCAAAAGGACTCTTCCCTGTGGTCCGGTTCACACTGTCATTATAAGCATACTCAGCCTGTGAGATAACCATGTCCCATGTCTGTCCATACTCTTTGGTTAGGCACCTTAGAAGGTTACCTAGCACCCTATTAACCACCTCTATTTGACCATCGGTCTGAGGATGGTAAGCTGATCCAAAAGACAGGTTGGTACCTAATCTGCTCCATAGAGTCTTCCAAAAGTGACTCATGAACTTCACATCCCTGTCTGAAACAATGCTTAAAGGCAATCCATGGATCCTTACAATTTCCTTAAAGAAAAGGTGAGCTATATAGCTAGCATCATGAGTGGTTTTGCAAGGGATAAAGTGACTCATCTTGCTGAATCTATCTACCACCACATAGACACTATCAAATCCTATCTTGGTCTTAGGGAGTCCTACCACAAAGTCCATGCTAACACACTCCCATGGTCTGTTAGGAATGGGTAGGGGTTGATATAGACCAGCATTACTAGCTCCTCCCTTAGCTTTCATACACACTACACATTGCTCCACATACCTCCTGACATCTCTTGACAACTTAGGCCAATAGTAGAACCTTTGCACTAGTTCTAATGTCTTGTTGATGCCAAAATGTCCACTAAGACTACCATTATGCTTTTCCTGAATGAGGTTTTCTCTCATTGACCCTTTTGGAACACATAACTGATTCCCTTTAAACAACAATCCACTTTGCAAAGTATACTCTGAGTATTGGCTATGAAAATGATTCTCAAAGTCAGAACATACCTTGTAGGCCTCTGAGAAATCTTCATCCTCCCCATAGAGATCCTTGAAGCTCTCTATTCCAATGCTCTTGATCTGTATCTCTTGCACTGTCAACAATCTTCTACTCAATGCATCTGCTACCTTGTTCAATTGTCCCTTCTTGTGCTTGATGGTGAAAGTAAAAGCTTGGATGTACTCCATCCATTTCAAGTGTCTATTGCTCAACTTCTCTTGGGTGTTGATATATCTAAGTGCCTGATTGTCAGTAAAGACCACAAACTCCTTGGGTAGAAGGTAATGCCTCCACTTCCTAAGTGACTAAACCAAAGCATAAAGTTCTAGGTCATAGGTAGAATACTTCTTCTTAGCTTCATTAAGCTTTTCACTGAAGAAAGCTATGGGCCTGCCTTCTTGACTAAGCACTCCTCCTACTGCAACTCCACTAGCATCACACTCCATAGTAAACAATTTGTCAAAGCTTGGTAATAAGAGAATAGGTTGAGTTGCCACTTCTTGTTTCAGTTTCTCAAAACCTTTCTCAGCTTCTTGAGTCCACACAAACTTAGTTTTCAAACCACCCTTGATTGTATCTAGGACTGGTGCACATATGCCACTAAAGTTTCTTATGAATTTCCTATAAAATTGAGCCAATCCATGGAAACTTCTTACCTCTGTCCCTGTGGTTGGTGTAGGCTAGTTTAGGATAGCTTCCACCTTGCTTGGATCCATTTTCAATGATCCTTGGGACACTACAAAACCCAAATATACAAGCTCTTATTTAAAGAACTCACACTTCTCTAGGTTGATGGCTAACTTCTCTTCTTGCAATCTTCTAAGAACCAACTCCACATGTTTTAGGTGTTCTTCTGTTGTCTTGCTAAAGATGAGTATATCATCAAGATATACCACCACAAATATCCCTGTAAAGTCCTTGAGCACTTCATTCATGAGCCTCATGAATGTGCTAGGGGCATTAGAGAGGCCAAATGGCATAATCTCTCCACTCATACAACCCATATGTTGTCTTAAATGCTGTCTTCCACTCATCTCCATCCTTGATTCTGATCTAATGGTATCCACTCTTGAGATCCAACTTGGTGAAGTACTGAGCTCCTCCAAGACAATCCATCAAGTCCTCAATCCTAGGAATAGGGAGCCTATACTTGATTGTGATTCTATTTATTGCTCTAGAATCAGTGCATAATCTCCACTTGCCTCCTTTCTTGGTTGCTAAGACCATTGGTACTACACATGGGCTGATGCTCTTCCTAATCAATCCTTGATCCAATAACTCCTGCACTTGTCTAGCTACCTCTAGATTCTGATCTGGTGTAAGCTTATAAGCTGCTTTGTTAGGCAATGAAGCTCCAGGTATGAAGTCAATCTGATGACTAATGGCCCTTTTTGGAGGTAAAGTTGCAGGTGCACCATCACTCACTATGTCCTTATACTTCTCAAGCAACTTCTGGACTACTCCGGGTATGACTGTTTTCTCAGTCTTGTCCTCTTCTTTAGATTGCAACATGATCACATATCCTTCATCCCCTTGATGTAGGTTGTTAAGGAACTCCTTGCCACTACTTAACAAGACACTTGGTGTCTTTGACTATCCTTCTTCCTCTTCTGACAGTGATTGCAACTTAAATGTCTTCCCATCTTTTTAAAAAGAAATTGTGTTCTCTTTCCCATCATACATGGCACTTCTGGCATACTTCCATGGTCTACCCAATAGTAGATGGCATGCATCCATGGGTAACACATCACAAATCAACTTATCCTTGTACCCTCCAATGGAAAACTCCACCGTTACTTGCTCATTGACAAGAACACTCTGCCCTTTGTTTAACCATGTTGCTTTGTAGGGGTTAGTGTGGGGTACCTTCTCCAATTTCAACTTCTTTACTACCTCTTCTGAGATGATGTTATTTTTTGAACCTGAATCCACAATAACCTTACATACTTTCCCAAGTATTTTGCATCTCACTCTAAATAAAGCTCTTCTTTGTTTTGGCTCTTCCTTGACTGGTTGTTTGATCAAAACCCTCCTAAACATCAAATTCTCCTCCATTTTAAATTCAATGTGACTGACCTCTGGTGATTTAGTACTCATGGTGTTCTCTTGAGCATATGCCACTCTCTTCTCAGTATTTGATGAAGATGCTTTCTCCAGGAACCTATAAGCTGGATGTCCTACTTGACCACAATGGTAACATTTCATAGTAGCAAAATATGAATTGCTCCTTCCTACTCCTCTTCCTCTATTTGATCCTCCTTGAGAACCTCTACCTATTCCATAACCCCCTCTAGAAGGTGTTTCACTCCCATGCTCAGTGAGTTTAGACTCTCCTTGGTTTCTTTGCTCAGTTCCTCTACCTTGGTAGCCACCTCTTTGTCCTCTTTGATCTCTTTGATCTCTGCCTTTTCCTCTACTCTTAAAAGCCTGATCATGTTTCCTCTTGCTTCTTTCCTCAATCTTAATAGCTAATTGGTAGCATTGGTGTACTATCTTAGGACTTAGAAGAGTCATCTCCTCTTGGATGTTCCACTTCAAGCTGTTAAGATACCTAGCCACCTTGAGACTATCATCTTCTGAAACATTAGACCTCATACAAAGTTTTTGAAACTCCTCAGTGTAAGGGTTCACATCTTGGTCTCTTTGCCTCAAGCTTTGTCTCTTCTTGTGTAACTGAATCTCATAATCATCATCTGGTATGTATGCTTCTCTCACTTTTGCCACCATACCTTTCCAAGTTGAAATAGGCTTCTTGCCTTCCTTTTCCCTCTTTGTCTGAATGAATTTCTACCATGTCAAGATAGATCCTCTCAATCTAGACTTGGCCACCTTCACCTTTTGTGCTTCAGTGACTCCATCACATTCAAAATGGTTCTCCATGCCTTCTATCCAATCCAGGACTAGGTTAGCCTCCAATTTGCCACTGAACAATGGTATACCTTCAAGTGCTTTCCCACTCAAAGCTTTCAATGCCTTCAAGAAATTATGCTCTTGTAGAACAGGGTCAGGTTCAAGGGTCTTGTCTTCTTTGCAACCTCTTCACTCTTTGGTACCCTGCCCTCCAATCTATCACTGACCTCATCAGCCTTAATTTGCACATTGCTCAATGCTTGCTCTAGTTGAGCTAGTCTTTCTCTCAACCTCCTATTATCTTCCTCCTAATCTTCATCCTTCTTTTCCAACTCAATGTTTTTCACCATGGTTTTGGAACCACTAGATTCAAGGTTTGACACACAAGATTCTATCCCAAATCTTTAACTTGCTCTGATACCAATTTGATAGGGTAGGGTTGGATGGAACAATCACTGTTCCATGCTCTGGATCTTTGCTAGCAAGATCTCCTTAGTGTCTTAACCACCTTAACCTTTAGGGACTTCTCTTAGGTACCCTTGGTTCTCCTAGCCAACCCTACTACCATCTCAATTCACACCTGCCAAGCCAACCTTGGTGCAATGCTTCTATTCTTCCCTTAGCCCTTAATCTTGCCTAAAGGCTAACTAATACCAACACTCAATTTGTTCTTTGCAGGGGTGTGGGGATGATTCCTACAGGTTCACACCATCATAACTTGTTTCTAAAAACTCCACCTTGCTTCCTTTGTCCATCACTTTCACCAAAACCCCATCTAGGATTAAAAAGCCTACTAGCCCAAGAGCCCCTATTAGGCCTCCAACTCCGAGAAATCTGGTTAGAAGTCTAAAGGTCTCCAAAGAATGTAGGTTATTCTCTTAGGTTTCTTGGTCCTAGTGTCTATCCCTCAAAGATTTTGGAGGTCCCCATCCTCATCTAACCGTACACAGCCATAACCCTCCATTTAGCAATTTAGGCCTTTTTTAAGCCATTTCCTGACCACACAGTGAATTGTCAGCTTGCTCTCCATTCAACTGGAGTGGTGAAGCCTCCTCCTTCATGCCAAGCCTTTTCAAGGAATCTATCTACCTTTCCACCATGTGACTTGATAGGGAGAGGTCACCCCTCCAAACCAAGTGCTTTGCACTTCCTGCCTTTCCTAGCCGAGCACTGTCAAGCTCGCCTAGGAAAATACTTTCTCCATCATTCCCTAACTCCTAACCACTCCTAACCTTATTCTATATACAGACATGGAGCTTAGTCACAGTTCCCAAGGACCGTACACAAAGTACAATGGGAATGTAACTAAAACTCCATAATTTACAATCTGCCAGTCAGAACAGTAGTATAAAACAAACAAATTAACTACAAAAACAATGCCTGAAAACTGATCACACAAACTTATTACCACCACACCAAGCTTAGAACATAGCTACAGTACAAAATACAAGAAATTATAGAGCCATGATCGCTCTCGATCACACAAATTCAAAGCAAACACAAAAATTACATATTCTTCTCACTGTCCACACTAGTATTCATGAACCTTCAACATTACAAAAGCTTCCAACCTTCCAACAGGTCAAGACACCCTTTATCAAGGTTTCTAAATCAGTTAAGCTCGAGCCTAACTATTTCATGGCCTCTTGTGGCTTTCCCAATAGGCCTTATTTGCAAAATTTTAAAGAAACTAACACCTAGGAAGGTCTACAAAGGTCTTAAGTCATCCTTGTAGCCAAACCCCAATCTAACAAATGGTCAACATGACCTTCACTAACATAATGCAAGTTCTCAAATTCCTCTAAGGCACAAGCTCAAAGAATGGAAGGAGTATTCTACATGTGGCCTACACAAATTGCCAATTCTTGACCTTCTAGTTAACTCTCCTAGATGCACTTTGGGGTGCTGCTGCACCAGAAGTATTCGAACTCTTGCAAGAGAAATGAATGTTTCCTAAGGAATAACATATTGAAGAAGACATTCATTTTGTATGGTTATTTCAACAATATTTTATGAATGATTAATGAACATGAATCTGAATAGATGTCAGTAAATTAGCAAAGACACACCTACCAGAAACATGATGCAGTAGGAAACTATAGGGAATTTAAAATCCCATCCACACAATCTGAACTTCACAGAAAATTTATCACATGTATGTGTGTATGTTTGTGCATGCATCTATGTGTATGTGTGCATGTATGTAAACTTACACATGTGTACAGGTATGTATGCATATATGTGTATGTGTGTATGTATGTATTCATATATGTGTATGTGTGTATGTATGTATGTATATATATGTGTACATGTGTGTATGTATGTATGCATATATGTCTGTGTATGTATGTATACATGTACATATGTATGTACATGTACAATATATGTTTACATGTACATGTGTATGTTTGTATGTATGTATACATACACATGTGTACACATATGTATGCATATATGTGTATGTGTGTATGTGTGCATGCACATATATGTGTACATGTGTGTATGTATATATACATGTACATATATATGCACATATATAATATATGTATGTACAAGTATGTAAGTATAAATATATTTATGTATATGTACACATGCACATATATATACACATATATGCATATGTCATGTACATGTGCATGTACATGTATGTACATATAAACATACATATGTATATGTATGCATACACACATGTATACACATATACACATACATACATATGCATGTGAATGTATGCATATATAAATGTACATATGTACATGTATATACATACATTCACACATACAAATATATGCATACATTCATATGTATATATACATATATGTACACACATAGGTACATACACATGTATCAAGTCTCTTTGAAGTTGTCAAATTTCTTATTTATGTTATCTAAGTTACATAGAAGGTGAACTATTGAACATAGAGATAGATATAACTTGAACTAGATCTCATTAGATATAATTTTTTTTTAATGATATATATACAAGTTTTAGTTTTAAAATTTGATTAAATATATTTGTTCAACATCATGTATATTTTGTTTTAATGATATGAAAATCTCTAGATTTACATATATATATAGATATATATCATGACCAATGAGGGATCTCACCATTCCCATCGTTCTGATCAAGAGGCTCAAAATAGATCAAATTTATATCAGGATAGTATTGCTTGATTAGAAAATGTTCTAAGATGTTTAAAGCAAACAATTCACAACTCCCCCAATTTAGCTAATCGAGATAGAATATTTACTATTAGAGATGATATTCATCGAATGATTGAGACAATTCGATCATTCAATCCTTATGATGATATTAGCATTGAGCAATTTTATTTGTCTCATTCTAGGAATGTTACTAGGATAGTCAAATATAAAGAAGTTGGCAAACTTGTTTCAGGAGAAAATGTGTTAACCATGTTACCTCATTATAAAGGATAAAATAGAATTAGAGGATATGTGGTTGTAAAGTGTATAGATCCTCTTGTTGTGCAATTCGTATACCCTAGATGGTTGGCATTGTATCACAAATGGCCTCACAATGATGAGATGCCACAATATTTTGTAAAACAATTATATGAAAAATTTCATTTATAGTTAGATGTGGACTACACATCCTATCCAAAGCATGCTAACCAAGATAAAGGCCTTTTTTTTGACAAAAAAAAAATAGACATCAAGGTTTTCCACCACCTCTAAACAGGAGGGCATTAGTTGGCCCAAACCTTTTGGTTTTACCAAAATTTTTAGAATTGGTAGCAATGGGGGAGTCAACAACATCCTCCACTCGATCCCAGATTATTGATAGCATTATCTCTATTATGATGCATATTGATTAGATGTCATCTGATCAAGTTGGTAGATACTTATTACACCCATGGATCACCCTTCCTCCCATTGAGACTATATCAACTTCTTATGATCCATTTATTTATTTTGATCTACCTACTCCTTTAGATGTCGAACATATGGCCCACATGACTCTATGTAATATGTGTAGAGTCAGAGTTTTAGATTTACTAGCAGCATATGAGGTCATTAGCAAGGACCATGGGATCCCTCTTGACTAGGTACATGGCTTTACTAGACAATGATATCCTGATACACATACAAGCCATAGGGTGGCAACTCCAAGGGATATTCCAAAGATTCCTATAGGATGCCATGCGCATCATGTTTCTATCACTCCTTTAGCAAGTATCCAAGTCATCAAAATGTTACAGATCATGTTGAGGTTACTGTGGCACCTAATCTTGTCCATGGCACATATACTTAGTTTATTTTTGGCACTGATACTATACATGCCACAAATCCCCCTGTGATGCCCTTGCATTCTTGTGACCTTAGTGACATTGGTAGAGCCATCGATCAAGCATGATGGGTACTTGAACTATATATATATATATATATATTTGTGTTCTAAAAAAGTATGTACAATACATGTAATGTATTTTAAATTCTAGTTGTTTAACTCCTAATTGAAATTGTGTAATTGAATTTTTTTAGCAGTATGGTGATTTTTTTAGAGTTTAGAAATTTAGCACATGATGGTGATCCCATGTAACACACAATTGCTCAAGGTACATTTAAATAATACAAAAATTAATTACTTGATGTAAGTTTGAATACATTGTACAAGTTTAGATAATATTATGTATATATGTAGACATAAACACACACACACACACACACACACACATATATATATACATGTATTAAAAATTAAATCATGCCAAATTGTGTACTTGAACACATGTGTAGGGCTTGGGACAAGGCTCGAGACATGGACCTAGAGAGCATGGATCAGGACATGTATCCACTCATCTTGGATCAGAAGAGGGATCCGTCCATGGATCGAGGGATGGATCAAGGGAGAGATCAGGCCATGGATTGCAGCACACAGGTGAGGTACATTTAAATAATAAAAAAATTAATTACTTGATGTAAGTTTGAACGCATTGAACTAGTACATTGTTCAAGTTTAGATAAATTTACATATATGTACACACATATATATACATGTATAAAAAATTAAATCATGCCAAATTGTGTACTTGAACACATGTAGAGCTCAGGATGAGGCTCAAGACATGGATCCACACATCTTGGATCGAGTGAGAGATCAAGGGAGGGATCTGATGATTCTATTCACACTAGATATCCCACTCTTTGAGATGCTTTACACCATTATGGTTTGAGATCAGATTATTATGCTATCCAAACACTTTTTATGATTTATGTACATCACATTACATACATTTATGTTTTATGGTATACACTTGTTATGATTTACACCACATTCATGTGCATTTAAGTTTTCTGGTTTGAATAAGTTTGTTATCACATTATTATGGTTTGAACACTTATTACATCTATTTGCATCGTGCATTATTATGGTTTTATTTATTTACCAAGTTTGTACCTTTATTTAAATTTATTATGGTTTGTTCACACTTTTTGTACATCTATTTACATCATGAAATCAAAATGTTTGACTATCTAATGGTTTCTATTTGTAAATTTAAAAATATGAACATGTACAATTAATTTTAAATAGGAATGAACTTTTCTAAATAAATAGGTCAAGAAATAGAAAAAAATTGAATGCAAATATGTAAGAGATTAATGCTATATTTTTAAGTGAAACATAAAAATGCAATTGAAAATATATAACCTAAATTCTTAGCTCTAAATGTTTATTTTTAAAGTCACTAGATAGGTTAAACATGTAAATTTTGCATATATCATGCTATACATGAACTTACGAATTCCATATATAATATAATGCATGCATGAATTTGAATATGCATGCAAAGAATTCTTGAGCTAGATGATGAGCTATACTTGTTTCCAGTTGAATTTTTAAATGAAATCAAATATATTGAAGTGAAATTAAGAATTCCATATAATCTAATACACATGAATTTGATTGTGCATGCAAAAACAATGATCTAGATGATGAGCTATAAGTGGAGTTGAAGGTAAATGAAATCAAATTTATATTCTTGATCTTAATAATTTCAATGTGGAACATTTATGCAATTTGAAATTGATATATTTAAATATCAAGTTATGCACATAACATAAGTATCTAGATATTCCAATGAAAAATCTATATATTAAAAATTGATGAATCCATATATAATTGTAACCAAAGATCCCATTAAATGTGTGGTCTCAAGATATACGTGGTAAGTGACTAGATTGATCCCAAAATATAGTTGTCTCAAGCACCCCAAATGCCATCACTACATGATTCACTACAATGAATAATTTATTCCAATGCACCAAGGTGAACAAGAAAGACTAGTCCAAGAGAACCCATACAATATAACATTCACAAAATGATAAATGTATAATCTATGTATACCAAAGGTTATATAAAATCATGGTTGCCACTCTAGAAATGAAAGAAAATTAATTTTATATGTAATGCCTATATATCTTGGATAATATACTCGAGGATTATGACAAGGTGGTTGATTAGAAGAATAAATTATGATGATGGATATGGAGGATGGGATTAGGATTGGTATCAACATTCAAGACCCCAAAATGATTTGATTTGATTAAAGTTGATTATGAGTGATTAGGATTAAAGAATGGTGATTATTAGAACATGATAATGAATGATTAGGAAGGGATGATTATGGTAATGGGTTATTAGAATACTTAGTGATAAAGATGACTAGGATGAGGGGGGATGCTTAGGATGAAAATAATTTTAGGATGTGACGATTAGGCTGCGAAAATGGATGATCAAGTTATATACTTGTGGATTTGAATGATCACTATTATCAAGTGAACTTAATAATTCCATGGAACATAAATTTAAATACAAAATTCGAACATAAACTAGGTTTTGTAAATTGCACACACACACACACACACACACACACACACACACACACACACACATATATATATATTCAATCTATCTCATATAAGTGGAGTTGAACAAATGAGTTTGAAGATTTGAAAGTGAACTTAATAATTCCACATGTCAAACATAAATTTATACAATCAAGGAACATATGATTTAAAGGAATTTGGGCAATTTATGTGAACTTTTTAATTTAGTCACTAGGTTTCAAGTAAATTACATACATATATGTACATGATCTAAGATTCAACAAATGAAATCGAAGATTCAAGTGAACTTAAAATAATTCCATGTCCAACATAATTGAATGCAATTGTAAATAGATGATTTAAAGGAATTTAGGAAAAAATGTTTGAAAACATTTTTTAAGTCACTAGGTTTTGTATCAAGCATATATGATCTAACATACATATTTAAGTGGAGTTTCAAACATGTAAATTATGAAATCAAAGATTCTTGAACTAAATTAAGAATTCCACATGGAACACATTTATTTATACAATTCCAAAAACAAATGACCAAGCCTATAAGAAAACCCCTTCTAAATCATGCCACATGTCCAATCAATATAAATATATAGATCTAGATCTATAAAATTTTTGAGTACATATATATATATATATAGTTATATATAGTTATACATGTACATATATCCAAAAAAATCCTTAAAGCTCATCGTACATAAAATCTGGATCCTCTCTCTCTTTAATTATCTCTAACATTTTTTTATGATCTTCAATAGGAAACCTCCAGTTTTGTTTGGCATGTCCTCTTTTAGGTAAAGTTTCTAAATTTATTTTTTTTGCTATAACTAAGTGACTGTAATGTAGAACTTTTTTTCTTGGTATATAATCAACAAATGCAATACTATTTTTATCTATCTTTATTTTTTGCTAATATGTGCCTTCAATAACAACTGATCCAATGGGATACTCTTGTTCATCACCATCTGTCATCGATTCCACCAATTTTTTTTTTGGTTACGTACATCTTAGTAGACCATAATCTACACCTTTCGTATTGTCAGGATCTGCAACAACAACAAAAATATTCTTATACACACACCACATGTAAAGTAAATACAAAAGTTGTAAATATATTTTTAATCAATTTTAACTAAATTAAACATGCTTGAAACTTACTTAAACATAGAATATATTTAAATCAATTTTAACTAAATCAATCAATTTCCATACCTATAACAACTGAATATAGAGGATCATATGCATCGACATTGTCATCTTCAATGAAAGGAGGCATTGATATTAATTGTTCCATTTCCCATCGTGAAACTTACCCATCTCTAAAATTCTCATATTGAACAATATTTGCATTGTCTTCAATGCAATCAGCACAAAAACATTATTTTTATCTCACATTAATTTCATAAGGCCTACTACTTCCCATTGTCATGATTTGATGCAAACTTCTAATACCATGAATTGCTTGACAATTATAAGGATATGATCAATCAATATCGGTAAATTCAAATTTGAAAATTCAATTAAAAATCATGTACACTTGAACTTTGAAATTCAAATTTTGAACAAATTTTGACTAGATGTACCTATAACTTCCTAAAAATACCATGTGTTGCATGTTGAGTCACAAGCAGAAAAATGACTTTTGCACCATTCAACAATTTCATTTGCATTTTGTATGGCATTACCTGCAAGTACACATGTTGGCACAATTTGTCACCTATTACTTTCAAGGAACTTAAAAGAATTGAATTGAATTTAAATATATATAATCTTTTAAAAAATATCTCTAGATTCCATCTATATATATATGGTGAAAGTTACCAACAAGTTCATGTTGACAAAGTGCACACTTCACACATACTCCTGCTCCAGCATTCTCTCCTTTTCCATGTCCACTCTCATAAAAATTCCACAAAAAATTGGTGTTGCATCTAGCATGTTGATGACTTAACCAAATAAAATATTTTGAAGACTTAAATTGTCCTATATGGGTATGTGCAGGATCATGATGGGCCAAAAAGTGGCGATATCTAAGTGATATGATGGCCCATGTGGCTAACAACTTTTTTTTTACCAAAATTTGATAAAATGAAAAGGCTTTTGAAAGGAGATTCTCAGCTTTCCACCAATATAAATTATGCTTTACTTTGAATTTAATAAATAATTATTATTCATTTTCTATTTGAATTACGACTAAAGTCTTGATTGATAGGATGATTGAAAAAAATCTATAGCTTTCAAATGGTTTCACATTTTTTGAATCCAAAACTTGTGTTACATTCTATGCTTCACATACTATATGATTTAAAAAAAAAGAATTGAATTTCATGAGGTTTTGACCAAGTTAAGGTGGTCAGACATATGAGTTTTTATATTTTTTTAAAGTTGTAATAAAAAAATCATAATTAATTATTTACTTGGAAACAAATTACAAAAAAATATGCATCACATTGATACATGAGTCTCCTACTTATATCTAAAATCTTACTAAAAATAATTATCATTTTATTGTGGTTAGGGTGGTCAAACAGACACCTACTTCTTATTTTTCCCTGAAATTTAAGTACCACTGCATTGAAATTTTAAATTTTCACCAAATATACTTTTTTTTTAAAAACAATAAACCTACTAGTTTAGAAACTACATTCAATTTTCTATAGATTCTATTCTTACATATTTTTTAAATAATATAGATAATTTATTCAAATTTTTACGTCAAGTTGCCTAACTTTGATTTTTTGAATTTTATTGTTACTTAAGGGCCTATTTTTTCCATGATGATCCTGCACATACCCGTATGAAGTTACAAATAATTACACTAAAACCAAATTAGCTTCAAAAAAGTAATTATATATACGAAATTAAACAATTTAACTCAAAATTAAAGGTACATATAAATAAATAATTTTTTTTTTTTAAATTTACTTACCAACACATCCATCAAACTATATCCAGTCTTGTTCTTGATTTATGCCATGTCGTCTCAAGTCTTCAAAAAATATTTTGAAACAATGAGCTACATAGCTTCTATCATGATTCATATCATCACTGATATAAAAGTGAACCTCTTTGATGATAATTCGATCATCTTTGCTACTTTGTATTCCATCGATCTCTAACTCGACATGCCTAAAGAAAACTTGCACAAAGATTGCAACTTGCTCTAAATGATAATATTGACTTTAAATCTCAAATTGAGGACTAAATATATAGTTCTTAGAGAAATTTACAATAGAGAGAATACCACCTAGTGGAAATATATTCTTTGAATCATGAAATTTCTTAGCTTCCCATATTGCACCATGACAATGTTTGATATGTGGATATATGATATTGTGAAATTTACTCATGAATTCATTGTAAGGCAATCCACTCTCTTTGAGAATAATTTTTTTTCCCTCAACTCCTAACTTCATCAAGTATGTCTCATATTCAAATCTCTTCCAAACAACAAGTGCATTTCATTATTGTCAACATGTAAAAGATTCTTCAAATCTCCACAATTAATACATAAAAATTTAATACACTGAACATTGAATTCATCTAAATCTTCTAATTTTTCGCATACAAGAGACTTCACAAATTGTGTTGTACTTCCAAGGATGGATAAATTTTGATCAGTTTTTGTCATAGCTTTTATATATGATTGTAGGTGTAGATAAAATTGAACATGATTTTGACAACGCCAATTGTTACATACTTTATTTATACGTACAAATGATGGTTGTAGTTTCTCAAACATCCTTTGACAAATCTTCACATTTGAAAAATCTTGCTTGAATTCTTCAAAAAGTTTACTTTGTGTTGTATCTATAAAATGTTTTGGATGAGAATTTTTTGTACCATCTTCACCTATTATTTGTATAGTAACCCTTCTATTGGAAGAAACACAAGAGTGAGTAGTCAAATTTTCAACCACCTGTTTCTTTACATCTTCTGAAATTCTATATTTACCCAAGTTTTCTCAATTTTTCTATCTATTTCATTTCTCTTTTCAATATACCTTCGAATAGTTCTCCTACAAACATTTAGTAATTTAGATATTTCCTGAGCTTGTCTTCTATGTGATAATTTCTTACTAGAAATTACAGTCATCAATGCTCTATGTGCAACACTTAGATCACTAGATCGACTCTTATTTTCAATACTTTCTAATGCTTCTTGCAGGTTTTAAAAAAAAATGTTTTAAATATGATGACTTTTTCCTATTATAAACCCCTAACAACTCCAAAAAAAGGGTCATTTCTTTTGATCTAAATAACTTTTCAACTAACTATGCTCTTCCAATTAGATATTTTTCTTCAAAAAAATCATCCCATATTCTTTTTGAGTGTTCTTTCAAATAACATATCTTCAAATAAAATATTATTGAAAAGAGAATCCTCATCCATCTCCATCAAATTTTCCATACCATAGTCCAAAAATATTCTATTATTATGTTCAGTTTATTCTTGTACCTGTATGTCACCTTGGTCATCAATATTTTCCATGGGTTGTTCTTCAGTAGATGTTCCTTCACCTGCTCTTCTCTTCCTCTATCTTATTCATGTTCCATCATACTTCCTTGATCTAGTCCTTTTACACACCATCACAAATTGCACTCAAATTTAAATTCACCTACATACAAATTTGCACACACATGAGCTTTCAATGAAACACGTACAATTAATATTGCATAAATATCTAACACTGAATTTTAAGTTGTTCATTTTTTTGAAAGCCAAAGTAAAAAAAACATTGAAATAAATTACAAACATATCACATCAGAAAATTTGGTATAACATGAGCTCATATTTGGTATATATATCACTTGAAAAAAGAATGGAAGAACATAGAATTGGTGATCAATAATTTAATGAAATCTACGGATTTAAATAGTAAAAAAAAAATTCAAATCCAATCATGAAAATAAAGACATAATCAATTAAATAAGTTCAAGATCAATGTACCCTGAAATATAGCTCTCCAATTTTCTAAATATATTTTCTTTTTTCAAAATAATTCTTCTAAATTATCGAAATAAATATTCTTTTGTCGAAATAAATCTTCTAAATTGTCAAAATAAACCTTCTAAAATGTCAAAATAAGTCTTCTTAATTGTCAAAATAAACCTTATTTTGTCGAAATAAACCTTATTTTGTCAAAATAAGGCTTCCTTAGTTGAAAGAAGCCTTCCTTGGTCAAAATATGTATTTTATAAAATTTACTTGTGCTGAAAAGTTTCAAGAATTTTTTTATATCTTCCATTTTTGGTTGAGTAGCTATCGGTTGAGCATGTTTCAGTCAAGCAGATCTTGATCGAGTAGGTTTCAGCCAAAACCTACTCAACTGAAACATGCTCGACCAAACATGTCTAGGTGGCATCCTACATGGTAGCCAACTCACCTTTTTCAAGAATTTTCTGAAACATTCAACTTTGGAAGAGTGTTTCTCCCATAGTAACGAGACTCAGACTCGGCTCAGACTCAGCTAGGGTGGCTCGACTTAGGACTCAGGGACTCGGGACTCGAACTTGGCGCAGACTCAGAAAAATGAAAAAAAGTTCAAAAAACCCTAGAAATTTAGAGATTTTTAAGGATTTAAAACTTGTTTCAAGCACCCTTTATTGAATACAACACAAATAAAAGAAAATTTGATCACATACACAAGTATACAATGATCACATAAGTATAAAGTACATAAATTGTAGTTGCTTTGCTGAAGGAAATAGCATACTTAGATATATAAAATTAGTCAACTGTATACAAAACTCATGGAATATGAAATCCATAACATCAAATGTTCCATACAAATATGAAATATCAAAACAATAGCTATAAGTCTTTGACACTATGGCATAGTGGAGCCAACATCCTTCCTACAAAGCCATCTAAGGGTTTTGGATGATGAAAAGTTACTTACATAAGTACTGCAAAATGAAAAGTTTTAAGTTTTTAACTTTAAATTTGAATTTGATAATGCGATACATCTAGATTTTAAAATAATAGAATTTAAATATAAATTTTAAAACAATTAAATGAAAAAAAATTACCTAGCCACATGGAAAGGAATGGTGCAGTAGTACCAAGAGTCTGCAATTGTTCTTTTTTCTACATCATGTGCATCCTTGTTCCAACCCATGCTCTCAAGCGACGGTTGGGAACCAGGTACAAAACATGATTCCATGACATCAAATGTTCCAAACAAATATGAAATATCAAAACAATAACTACAAGTTTATGGCTCAAAGGAGTTTGCATCCTTCCTACGAAAGCATCTAAGGTGGGTCCTAGATGATGTAGCAATTGCAGCCATAGTCTCTTCTTGTGACTCCATGACACCCTCACCAAAATTAGTTTTGGATGTGTTTGCTCATCCTTTAGCCTCCTCCTCTACCGTGGCTATAGCCTCAACCTCTCTATCTACCCAATCAACTCAATCAAGGTCCTCATCACTAGCACAAGTAAAAAAAATGTCATGTGTGATGATATTCTTTATTTGGTCAACTGTGTTATGAAGTGGGTCTTCGGGATTTTATGTTATTCTGTTGATGGTGATGTTTCTAGGGGTGAAGTGGATTTACATTTTTTGGTACTACCACAACGACACTTTTGATGACTGATGGGGTTGGTCTTATTAACGGTTTCTTGGACTCTCTATTTTTCTTTTAACTTGAATTAAAATTATGGTTCCCGAAATCAGTTAGGAAATATTCTCTTGTTTTTTGTTGAAATTCATTTTTGAAATTAAAGTGAAATGAAATGTAAAATGTAATTGAGCTTGGTGCTTGTTGCTCCCTTGTCTTATAAAAGTGATTCTATAAGTATAACTATAAACATGAATTGTAGCTGAGTTGCTCAAGCAAATAGCACACTTAGATATATAGTCAAAGACTCAAATGTATACAAAACTCATGGAATATGAAATCCATGACATCAAATGTTCCAAACAAATATGACATATCAAAAGATTCAAAACAATAACTAGAAGTCTATGACTCAAAATATCCTGCATCTTTCCTATGAATGTGTCTAAGATAGATCCTAGATGATGTCGTAGCCATAATCTAAAGTATGAGGGAAATTTCCCTAATGGGGTTGAGAGGTAGTGCCCTTTGTGGGGGTTTAGGTGCAATGCCTCTAGTGGGGTCTAGGGTTAATGACCCTCACGGGGGTTTGGGGGAAGTTCCCCCAATGGGTTCAAGGGGCAACACCCCTTTCGGGGGTTTGGGGGTGGCACCCCCAATGGGGTCAAGGGGTAGCACCCCTTGCGGGGGTCTAGGGGTAGTGCCCCCAGCGGGGTCTGGGGCAATGCCCCTTGCGGGGGTCTGGGGGTAGCGCCCCTAGTGGGGTCAAGGGGCAGTGCCCCTTGTGGGGGTCTAGGGGCAGCACCCCCAGCGGGGTCGAGGGGAAGCGCCCCTCATGGGGTCTAGGGGCAGCACCCCCAGTGGGGTCGAGGGGCAATGCCCCTCACAGGGTCTAGGGGCAGCGCCCCTAGCGAGGTCGAGGGGCAGTGCCCTGGGCACACTGCTGCCACCAAGCCCAAATTAAGACCTCCAAAACCATACAAACCTCCATGCCATACATCATTTTGCATTCACAATAAGTAAAAAAAAATAATTAATTTTATGTATTTTTTTCACTTTTCAAACCCTGCCTTGTCGAGTCCTGCTGACTAGATTTGCCTAGACTTGGTGAGTCTGGCGAGTCTACCAAACTCAGTGAGTCCAACGAGGACTCGGTAGGACTCGATCGAGTTCGAGTCCGAGCCCCTAGGACTCGGCCAGGGTGACTCGACTCGGGACTCACCGAGTCCTAGCGAGTTTGGGCGAGTCTCGTAACTATGGTTTCTCCTGTCAAAATTATTTTACTACAAAAAACAAAAATACTCTTTTGTAGAGCTCAAAGTGGTGAACCTAAATTTATAAAAAAATTAATTATTTTATTAGTTTTAATATATGTTATTTTTAAAATAATGTAATCAGGTTGTTAAAATTAGAAAAGAGGCTAATTAGAAATTAATTTTTTTTTAGTAAAACATATTAAACATATTTAAAACTTACATGGGGTAGTATAGGAGAGAGTCTTCTTCAAAAGGGTATATATATATTTTTTTAAATAATTAAAAATACTAAAAATAGTTGAGAACCCATGAAAACTGTCAAATTTTGACATGTTTGACTTTAAAACAATATTACAAGAAAAATATACACCAAAATTTGAAAAAAAATGTCCATGCAATAGATATTGAACTCACATATTTAAAGAGAAAAAATTAGAGTAAAATGAAGTTTTTTCAATTTGTTTCTTGATGGCCAATGAAGTCACTCTTTTCTAAAATCTTCAGCATTTCAAAATTTGTCCTTAAATTGAAAAAAAAATAATGAAAATTATTTTTTTAAATATTTAAAAAATTACAAGAATAGACTTCATCCAAATTTCTACATTTCATTAGTTTACAACATTTTTATATTCAAAACATAAATACCACTTTTATGTGGTCGAAGTTCATAATTTGTTTTGTTGTTGGCTAATTCCTTATTAAAGTGTGACATAGGTTTGTTCTTTTACCCGTATCTATTCTAATATTTTTTCCTTAATAAATTAGGTTATTAGTTCCTAGATTGTTTGTATTCATACTAGAACAATGCATCTTCATAGTTAGCTAGTTGCATTATTACATTTCATTAGAAATCCATTTCCAAATTTCCCACACAAAACATAACACAAAAAAAAAAAAAGAAATTGTAGATTGAGGATTGTTTGACTCACCCTTCAAGTTGCAAGTTAATCCCATGTCCTTTTCCATCTTCAATTCCCCAATGTTACATAAGTTAAAGCTGGTCTATCCAAGTTAAGCCCTAATAATCACTTTTCCTATAATTATTTTCGGTCAAACTACCTAATTTACATTATAAATCTTCTAAAATCCGAATCATATCATTTTAGATCTAAAAATAATCTTACATTGTTTTGGACTCATCATTTATGCATCCACTATCGCATCAAAAAAGCATTGAAAAAAAATTAAAAATTGCATATGATATTGCGTTAAAGAATTAAATAGGGTTAATTTCTATCATCATAGTCAAGTTCTATGTCTTAATTTCATTTACAAATATGCATTTTATCATTTTAGATATGAAATCAAATTGGAAATTCTTCATTACATTCATTTAGAAATTTTTCATTTAGTCAACAAAGTGAAATAGTAAATTATTTTGTTGCAAAAATATATCAAGATCTTTATTTTTAGACATTACAAATTAGGATAAAAAATTGTTGACTAGACATTTGAAAATTACATTAGGAATCTCATTTTTTTTATTTACAATTTTGAAAATTTCTTGCATACTTGTATTTTACATTGAATAATCATAAATCAATGAAATTTTGTTAAGTTACTCATAGTAAAACCTATATTATCATTAAACATGTCTATTAGATAGTATTATAGATATTGAAACTTTGAATTTACTAGAAAACTTTGCCAAACTAGGGCATCCTTGTGCCCTAATCTAGCTTTTTTAGGCTCAAATTTTCATCAACCATATTTTTGTGTTTGTTATGTGGTTCTTCACTCTAATTTTTGATCTTGTGTGTTTTCTTGTCACATTTCTATAACCTAGTATACATAGTGGGCATATCCAAGTGTTTTGAAAATCATGTGAGCTTCATAACCTAGTCTTCTATTGTGAATACCCATGTAAGAAAGTTGTAGACTTATGGAATACTGTGTTATAATTAATTGTTGTATGGAACCTGAGTCCTTTAACTATTTCATACAAGATTGTCAATATCGAACCCATTTTGGAGTCCATTCTAAATCCTACAATACCAAAGACTAACTCACAATCAAACATCTTTGTGGAATTAGAGACTACTATTTCCCATGTTACCAATGATAAATTAACACAATTGGACAAATATTTATAATTTTTTTGAGAGAACTTAAGCACCAAATCTTTGGTAGGAAAAAATGTGCCTCTCATGGATAACCTTAGCAGGTTGATCAATAATACTCATGAAATAGAGGTGTTTCATAGTCTAGCTCATATAGTAGATGCTAACATCCCTACAATATTTAGTTGTGTGAAAGAATTCATAAATGCTCAAAACCAATGAGGAAAATGATTTTCCCTCCCCATAGCCATACTTTTTATTTCTATATTTACACCAGCAACCATAAAATAAAACAATACAATACACTAATGGTATAACTCCAATATTAAGGCTTTCTATTAGGAATGCTTATAAGTTTTTCATGTCACAAATAACACCTCCATATTTTTCACCCCTCATAAGCATGAAACATTTTAGTCTACCAACCAATTAGACAATATTGTCATATTCACCAATCTCTCAAAGCGCATCAAACAATGATCATGTCGTAAACCTACTTTTGCAAATTATAACATCACTCCAAAAATAAATCTACACATTGAACCAAAGTCAAAATGGAAAACCACCACAATATCTCACAAAAATTCCATTGTCAATTCCTATCATAAAAACACTTGTACCTCAAAACATAGTGATACCTCGATTTGAGAAGTACAATGGAAAGAAAGATCCTAACAACTATGTATCCAAATGTAATGCATTGTGTAGAATTTTTTTTTTTAAGATAACCTCCAAGCTAAGATATTTCTTAGGTCATTGAAAGACATGGCCTTGGAATGGTTTTTTTTATTGCCAAATAGCTTGATAAATTCATTCATTGAACTCATTATCCAACATTTTCAAGAAAATATTGGTCCTCAAGTAACATTAACTGATTTAGTGCATTGCAAACAAGTACCTAAAGAAAATATTATAGACTTTATAGGATGATATCTATTTATTTACTCAAAAATATCCTATATTCTTTCTCATGTCAATGTCCAAAGGGTGTTTATAGAAAATTTACAACATAAAATTTAAGATAAGATTTTATTGATGGAGTATCGATCCTTTACACACTTATGTATGGCTCTTTGTGATTATCAGATGTTATTTATTTAATATGAAGGAATATCTTCATTGACTCCTATTAATTAATCTGAATCCATGCCTCAAAATAATTACCAACCATTTAATAAGAAACATAATAAATTTATCAAGATAACACTTTAATACAAGTGATTGTAGTAAGTTCAACTCCTTATCAATTTAGGCTAAGAGATAGATAATTTACACAATTTTTTGACTCTTATCATTAAGTAATTTTATAATTGCTATGTAAGAACCTAATCCAATTACCCTTGATTAGACTTGTAGATACAACTAAACATTTACCTTCAAACTTTAACCCAAAATAATTTTGTCACTATCATCATACACCTAGACATGATACAAATTGATATATGTGTCCTACAAAACAAGTCCAAGACCTCATTGTGTAATACCCCTCCATTTTGTTTCTTGTTCAAGTTGTTTTATGCTATGTTTGGTTGCAGTTACTTTGATAGTGGATACATTTTTTTATGATATGATCACTACCATTGAGCGACAACTATTATTGTGAGATGTAGTTATCTGATTATTGTTTCACATGCATTATAGATTAATGTTGTTGTAGAGTTAACATGAGATATTATTATGGATTATTGGAATTATGATGGAAGTGTCAGTTTCAATGAGTGTATTGGTGAAGAGGATGGTTTCGCATCACTTATTTGTGAGCGCCCTACGAATCCGTAATTCCTTCTTCACGGTGTGTATTATATGCTAGATATATTGTATGATGTTGTTTACTTGGTTGCAGGATTGCAGGTACATGACACCGACTCCACCTGGCTTCATAGGTTTGAGCGTGTTGATCCAACGGTTAAGTTGAACAGGAGATAGTAACTAGGTAACATGTGTCAAGTCTATGCCCTAGCCTTAGTGTGTTGTCAGTTGTGTGTGTCGAGTTATTGTCTGTCTTGATTTAATGTTATTTATTTCTGAAGGATTATTGATTTGGAAATAGATACTTAGAATAATTACATTTAAATCATGTTGATGATTATTTAATTTAAATAATGCAATGTGGATAAAAGTTTATACTTAAATTAATTAATTATATTTAGTTTATTTAATTAATTAAATTTGATCCAAGGGGTTGAATTTAGTTATTAAATAATTAAATTAATTAATTAAACGTGATGCAAGAGAATGAAAGGAAATAAAAGAATTAGAATTAATTTTGGAATTTAATTCCAACGTGTGGGAATTAAATTAGAAATTGTAATTAAATGTTTATTTGGGAAATTGGTTGCAACTTTGGAAATTAATTTATTATTTGAAATTGCATTTTAAATTGAAAGTGGGTTTTCGAAATTTGAAATTGAAAGTGAAATTGAAATTGAAATTGAAATTTTTGAAATTGAAATTGAAATTGAAATTGAAATATCTAATTTGCATGTAATGTGAATTAGGGTTGAATTAGGTATTTTTGATTTATAAAGAAACATGTTTTAATTTTAGGGCAGAAAGTTTTTAGAAAAATACATTTTTACAGCAGGGAAGAAATTTTGGAAAATTTGCACAAGGGTTTGAAGAAAGTTTGATTGTAGAATTGATTGAAGGAAAGATTGTTTGCATTTGTTGGATTTTGGATTGGATTCATTGGAGGATTGAAGAAAATTCAGGAAATCTTTGGAGGAGGCTTGCATCAAAAATTCATCTCTTCCTGTAGCTTCTTGTACCAGGTTTTCCTCTTTGTGTTTTATTGTTCTTGATTGTTTTTTTTTAAATAGTAGTGATTAAAGATTTGTTTGTTAAATCTATTTTAGAAAACAAACTTGATATTAGAAGAAAAGAATTAAATAAATTTACAGCCTTTGCTTGTGAAAATTCTTGAGTGAAAATTGTGAAAACCTTAGTTGAATTTAAATTATTTGGAGAAATTGATTTTATTGTTATTGAAATCAAACATAGAGATTGAACAATGCATTTAGAATGTTTTTAGAAAATGAAACTTTATGTTTATTATCAAAAAACGGATTTTAAAATCTGCAGTATAGTTATGTTTTCATGGTAAAATGGTCTGGTTGCGTCGCCTATAAATTCACTTTCACAAACTGGGTTCTCAAGAAATTTAAAGAGTTTTTGAATTTTTAAATTTTCTTACATTTGTCCAAAAATCCCAAATACCCAGATCGTAGTTTTTGAGATATGCTTAAACCATGAGACTGCTGTTAAGTTATTTTTCCCATGGCTGTTCTGAAAATAAAATAATAATAAATTGATATTTATAAATATTAATATTTTATATATTGTTATTATAATATTAAAATATTATTTAATAATATTTTATATTATAATTTATAATACTAAAGTATTATATTTATTTATATTATTTTAAATAAAATTTGTATATTAGATTAGTGGAATTAAAATTGTAAACATATGAGAAATTATTGTTATTTTAAAATGGCTTGTTAAAGTTTAATTGAAAGAGTTAAATATTTGACTTAAAGAATGCAATATATTATTGAATAGAGATTTAAAATTGGATTGATTAGTGTATATGGAAAATGGATAGACAAACAATATGTTATTATATTAAAGTGATTGAATGTGTTAAATAGAAAATTGAATGAGATGTAAGATTTGGTTAGGAAATGGAAAGAGTTTACTTGCATGGATTTGTGTCGATTTAAAAGTAAATTAAGAAGTTGTTTTATTGATGAAGTAATCAATTATGTTATTTATTAAGTTCTATTTAGATTAATTGAATCATTGTGATTGAATTATGAAAGAGATATGGATTTAGTATATCCAAAAGTAGTATCTTCCTTATGCTTATCTTAAAGGATTTAATTCTCTGTATTCAGTAAAGGGAAGTAAGTTTAATTGTTTTAGATTTCTAATAATGAAAAGGAAAATAGAGGTTATGATTACTTTAGATGATCTAGTTATCGTTTCTTTGACTTTTTCAACACTATCTATTGAATGAGTATGGATTTAGGAAATCCAAATATTAGATTTGATTGATAGCTTGAATGCTTTTGTTGCTATGTCGTCAAGTTGCATTGTTGGTTTTGGCATTTAGTGTTAGTCCTAAATTATAAGTCTTCCAGAAGAACTTAGAGGATAAGGGTTGTTGAATCTTTATGCCATCCAGTTATTTTCCCTTGGGTAGTGCATGGCGTCTTCTCAGTTTTACCTGATTTTCATGAACGGGGATGTTTGCACCTCCTTGGTTTAAGAGCGGATTATGAGATCCATGTCTCCTTGTATGGAGTGACCTTGTTATTTAGTTTCATCTTGTTGCCTCCTATGAAAGGAGTGGACTATGTGTTGTTGCCTCCAAGATGTTTGGAGTGAGATACTTTGTACCTCCTGTGAAAGGAGTGGACTATGTGATTGTTGCCTCCAAGATGTTTGGAGTGAGTTCTATTATTTGTATCCTACTTGTGTTGGAGTGGATTATGATGCCTAGTTGGTATGCACTTGTGGTTCCCTTGTTGGATTATTTGGATGTGTGTTGTCGAATAGAAGAGTGGCTTCTGTTAGGCGCCAGAGCCCAAAGACGTAAACTGGATAACCTTCAGGAGTGATTTAAACAAGTGATAATTAAAATAATGTACTTAGAAGATTAGGATTAACTTCACATTAATCAAGATAATTTAATCCTCACTCATAGACACAAGGGCTTGTTTAGACTTGGGATGAGTGAGAAGACCTGGAATGGCAAGATCAACTATCTAGTTCTTACGAGAGGTAGTTGATTTCGCATGAGTGAGTATGAGTGCTGGGATTTAGTTGAGGCCACCAGGATTACTTGTGCCGGAGCCTATGAAGAATGCCCAGAGGAGATCTCATGACAAACCTTGCGATGACACTCTATCTATGACAACTGTGGTTAATTATTTTATGTGTATTATTATTTGAACATACTTGATCTACTTTATGTCTGGAAGCAATGTGACCTATGTCAGTAATGTTGGAGTTGTACTTGTATTGTACTTGATTTGTACATGTATTGTATTTGATTTGTACTTGTATTATACTTGAGTTGTACTTGATTCGTACTTGTATGGCAAATGAGTTGTACTTGTTAATTCATTTGGTTGGTTATAACAGTATGAGTCAGTATGAGTTTGCCTTTGGTTAGAGGTAGTAGAATCTTTGTCCATATTACTTTGTTACTATCTCCCAGCATGGGGGGTGGGCCTTCGGGTACCACATTGGTAGGGTGGAACATGCACCAAAACCGTTGGGTCCCCATCAATCTTCAGTACTTGGTGGCGAGACATCCAGATGGACAGCTCGCAGTTCTTGTTGTATTATCTTGCATTGTAATATTTTAACTTGTATAAGTTATTCTATCCCTCTTATGTTTATGAGGTTGTATTTTGTAATTGTAATCTTTTGTACTATTGCCTCATTCTGGGAATGAGTGATGTATCTATTGGATTAAGATAATATTTATGAGATTGTATCTTGGTTGATTATCTTATTATGTTATGTGGTATTCTTATGATGTATGATGTTTATTTCATAAAGTTCATAAGGTTATGGTTATATGTAATATGTATGTGTGGGTTTGAGTAATCCTAACCTTGTAGCCTTAGAGGTTGTTGTTAACTAGTAAGTGAATGTGTATGTTAAATGCACTTTATAAAAAAAATTGGTTCGCTTATGATGTTAATTGCAACTTCCTTTTAAGGTTACTTGGTGGGGCATTACACATTGACTCTAATAAAATCTAGTTGGTTGATTTCAATGATAAAGGAAACAAGTCAATAGCTCCACCCAATCAAAATTTATAAATCTTTATAAATGAAATGTCAAATCATACATCTAACTTTTTTCAAGCTTGTGATGATATGCATGATGATGATAATGATCTAGCCAATATTATTAATGTAATATATTCCAAACCTTGTAAGGGTTGAACCACTTTTTTGCCTAACATTTCCTTCACAATACATGCAACAAATTGTCCTCCCTATATCTTTGGTCATATTAATGATAAGCCCATATGAGGGGTACTCATTGATCCCATGCGTCTAGAGAATGTGATAACTGAAGAATTATTATCTATGTATGAACTCTATAAATATTCTTATGAGTAATAATAACCACAGTTAAAAACTCATGATGGTTTTTCTCACCCTATTATATGTTTGATAACTCTTCTACTTAATTTGGACCAAAAGAACTAGATGTATCATTGACCATCATCTTGACATCAAACCAATTCCATGTGAAGCTAGGATATCAATGCCTATGATCCATGAATGTCATCTCATAGGTAATCCACAAATTCATAAAGTTCCAATTTGAGAGTAAATATATACAATTCATCACATTGGGTTTAAACCATTGGCTCTTCGAGGAAATTTTTCAATAGATTATTTTTAGCCTCAACCTATTGGAACCTATTAAGCCTCATGAATCTTTCTTTTTTAGGTCATAAAAAATAATTATAGAAAAGAACATAGCAGAATTATCCCTTAGAAATATCCCACTAGAGGATTATCAGTTTATAATTACTTCTATGGTTGTTCTTCCCACATAAAAAGTGATGGATGAACCCATGTTTGAACCAAATATCCTCCAAGTACACAAGGAAATTATGCTATAGTTCCTCCACCAATATCATATAAAAGACCTTTGTGTTATCAAAAGATAAAAAAAATTACAAACCTGAGAGAAAGGTTTTTTAACCCTCAGTGGTCCCTTTAGTTCCTCCTCCAAGGGAAGAAAAGAGACCAATGGCAAAGAAACCCTCTCTTAACCCATCACAAGTTCATAATCGTGCAAGAAGAAATAAAATTTTTGAAGAGCATAAGAATAGACATTTTATCATTTCTTTCCAATTAGATGAAAAGAATAATACATTACCTAATGGCCAAAACCCTGTCCAAAGAAACCATGATGAATTAAAAAATTCACCAAACCATGTAAATTAACCTTAGATTTCTCAACCAAAATAAATAATGAAACAAGAGCACATATATAAAATTATCATTAAACCACTTGTGATAAATTTGGATAATAAAAATGAAGATGGTAATATAGATCAACAAGTGCATAATCATCTATCATTGTTGTTCTCAAAGTCTGTAGATTTAGATGGGGTCAATCATGATGATCCTCTTGATGAGAGTGGTTCACAACATGTTGAACTTGGTGAGGCTCCTTGTATGATACTTATTGTAGTCCCTTTGTATATTTTCCCTCCTTTGATATATGATCAGAGAGATTGGGGAGTAGAATTTTTCTTTAGATCAACTTGCATATTGAGTACCCTTTATGTTTTCCTATACACTTGATGTGATCTCCCTTATTGTGCTACTTGACATCTATATTTATATATTTGTGAGTTTTCTTTGGAGGACCCTTGTTTCTCATTTATCAAAATGATACAAAGGAAATGAATTTTTTGTGACATTCATCTATTTGTACATTCATTCTTCCATATGTCATAAATATTTATTTTTATCTTGTTTTCTCCATTTTGAGAAGAAGAAAGTTGTTGATACATTTTGGTCTCTTCAATTTTGATCCAAATATTTGTTTGTGTATATATATGTCATTCTTCCATTATGGTTGTAGTTCCATGAGTATCTAAGAAAATGACATCAATTTCAAGCTCAATCATATAATATTATAGCAAAGATGTATACTAACCCCAAATCTATGGATCCCTTATATGATATTTGTTTTCTTGTTTATGGCATTGCATTTGGCGAAACCCCTCATTGTGATTTAGCTTTATTTAGAAACATATCATTGGCATATGGATTTCCAAATAAGCTTTCATGGCCTTGTCATATTCCATTTATAATTTTTCTACATTTAAGAAATTGTTCACAACTTGGTGTTTAGTAACTAATTTAAGGTCAAGGCATACATTATATTATGTGCTTCACTTTGTTCACACATATTATACTTAGTGATGTGCTAGTTTGGAATTTTTAATCATTTGTGTAGCACCTTATCAAAATTATTGGGAATATAATTCTTAGTATGGTTAACATGAGTACCCACCTACTCAAAACTAGTCCTCACTAGCCCTTGTGTGTTTCTCATTTTGCTACTCTTTTTAGAAGTATGTCCTAGTGAATATCAGACTTCATTATCTTGTGGTGCATTTGATTCATGGATCACCTAGTAAATATCAAATTTTGTTAGCTTGTAAGTCATGAATGCTTTGGGTATGGATCCTGGTAAGATTTGTGTGAATTTGTCTCATCCGTGATTTTCATACCATTCTTTTCATTTTATTTTGTATTATTTTTTAATATGTTTATATTGAGTTATATTTTTTCCATGTATATTTTATGTTGTCATGCTACATTACATTCCATGCATGTGTGTTATTTTTCCGTAATATTTGTTTTCCATGGGATCTTGAATCATGGGGTCTTGCACACTTCCCCTAGATTCATTTCCATCCCATCTCTTCAATATTTGGACAATTCAATCCCTCTTGGCATATTCTTACCTTAGCATGAGTATGAGTGTAAGTTCACACTCTGACTAAAATTGGGGCTAAATGTAGCATTATAAATTGTCACCCTTGACAATTTCACAGTATATTTTTTCTCCCTCTTTTGTGCTTGGACCTAATTATGTACCTAACGTAAAAAATTATGTATTCCATTGGCCATTTTATCATTTATAAGAAAATAAAATCTCTGAAATAAAATTATACCTTTAACCTTTTTTCCTCGCCACTTGAGATCTTGAAATAGTGGATTTGGATAAGGGAATCCTTGACGCCACTATCCCCTTAAAATGACCTGAAATTTATATATGTTTGTGTTGGTAATTTAATATTTGAAATTTAAATCCTAATTTTAAGAGACCAAGATTTAATTTTTTGAGAAATTAGAATGATTTCATATAAATATATAGTATTTAAATTAAAATTTTAATTAACAAGAGAGGTCAAAAAATAGAAAAGAATAATTATTGTACTTGAAAATAAATTCAAGACAAATCAATGGTTAAATTTGTAGAAGAATTAAAAGATTGTCATCATCATAGTAACATGTCAAGTTTTATGTGAGTTTATTCATTTTTATGCATACATTTGATTGCGATTATTAATGATTGTAGTTCTTAAAGTCAAATAAAGACATATGAAAATCAAGACTTGAAGGTTATGTGCATGACTTCAGTTCTGCAAGGAGACTAGATGTGAGTGGTGAGTTGCAACAAGTTGTTGATTCATCATTTATTTATCATTTTTATTGTATCCCTCAAGAGGAAAGGCTATCTTTATCATCAATTTTTCCATTGTGGAGGTAAAAATATGAACATGGGGTTTAACAGAGGTAACCCCCTATATGGAACAAGCCTTTCTATCCTTTTTCAATTTTAGTTGTAGCTAAAAAGAGGATTGGAATAAGATTAAAGATAGTTTATTTGTTTATGCATTTAATCCCTACAATGTGACAATATATAGAAATTTAAGGGTATGTGCAGGATCGTCATGGAAAAAATAGGCCCTTAAGTGGTGATAAAATTTAGAAAAATCAGAGTTAGGCAACTTGACATAAAAATTTGTACAAGTTATCTATATTTTTTCCAAAATATGTAACAATAGAATCTGTAGCAAATTGAATTTAGTTTCTAAACTACTAGGTTTATTTTTATTTTTTTTTAAACTATTTGGTGAAAATTTGAAATTCCAATGCAGTAGTACTTAAATTTCAGGGAAAAAATAAGTAGGTGTTTGTCTAACCACCCTAACCATAATAAAATGATAATATTTTTTTATAATATTTTAGATATAAGTAGAAGATTCATGTCCCGATGTGATGCATATTGTGTTGTAAATTTTTTTGAAGTAAATAATTAATTATGAATTTTTTATTACAACTTTTAAAACATATAATAAATTGTATGTCTGACCACCTTAACATGGTCAAAACTTCATGAAATTCAATTTTTATTTTTTTTATCCTATAGTATGTGAAGCATAAAATGTGACGCATATTTTGTATTTAAAAAAGGTGATACCATTTGAAAGCTATAGATGTTTTTCAATCAGCCTATCAATCAGGACTTTAGTCATAATTCAAATAGAAAATAAATAATAATTATTTATAAAATTAAAAGTAAAGAATAATTAATATTGGTGGAAATCTGAGAATCTCCTTTAAAAACCCTTTTCGTTTCATAAATTTTGGGTAAAAAAAAAGTCATCAACCACATGGGCCATCATATCACTTACATATCGCCACTTTTTGGCCCATCATGATCTTGCACATACCCTTAATTATCTCAATAACAAATGAAGATCCAATGATATTATCCAAAAGGAAGAAGCCACAAACTAGGGACATGAGGTCTATGATGTTAGATTTTGGTTTTAGATCCGTAGTCTAGGGCACACTTGGCATCTTTTTTCCACTCAAATCAATATCAAATTTAAGTCACAGGTGCATAAATATCTTCTCTCTTCATTTATGGTCATTAAATTTTGTTATGAGTTTCTAGATTGTATTTATTAATATCAGAGCAATACATTTTCATAGTTAGCTAGTTGCATCATTACATTCAATTAAAAATCCATTTCCTAATCTCTCATAGAAAACACAACACAAAAAATATAATTCTAGATCAAAGATTGGTTTACTCACCCTTCAGGTTGTAAGTTAATCCCATGTCCTTGTCCATCTTCAATTTACCAATTTTATGTAAGTGAAAGGTTCTTTATCCTATTTAAACCCTAGGAATCACCTTTCCTATAAAACACTTGTTATATATTTTGACCAATCCCTTGGTGAAAGACGATTTCTCTATCATAACTTCATTAATTATTTTCCGAAAGATTTTTTTAGGAAAAAGGCTAAAAGCCTGTATATTATATTATATAGTAATTATAGTAAAATTTGAGCATAAATTATAAAATCTAAAATAAAAATTTTACAGACATATAATATTATGCTTCTCATCTCTTCAACTCAATATTACTTACACACATATAGGAGATTCTGCTACTATATTCAAGGAGAGATTATCTCAAGAAATCCCTATTTAGTTCTGATTTTTACTCACATAACAATACACAACTCAAACCATATGATTTTTTAAAACAACTCAGAACCATAATATATATTATTGTTAATATAATAGTAAGATTACTAACTACTAATATTTACATGATAATGATTGCTCATGTAATTCTTATTTACCCAAATACATGGAGCACTAACTCATATTTCCTAACATTTTCCCCCCTTGGTGTGAACATGGTAGAAAAAAATTCATAGAATCCTTTATAGTATGCTCACCCATGTGTCATATGAATTCTCATGGCTCATGACCTTGATACAAAAGAAAGGTTTTATCCTTCCATGGTTTCGAACATGCTTACCACAAACCTTAATGCAAACAAGAACCCATCAAGTTTCCACCTCATGTGGTTTTTTGGATCCTCCCACAAACCCTTTAAAGGTGCATGAACTAAATTACTCTGGTGTTTTTGCTTGCCACTATGCTTATACATCAAGGAAGTTATATAGGAATCACCATATATATCACAAATCTGAAAAAACCTATACTAGAAAAGTTTTAATAATGCATTCCATAAGAACACAATGTTCTTAATTGTAGTCACTATTATCGATCACTGCTACTCAATCTCCAACAACATATAAAACTCACTACCACATGATAGAAAATAAAATGCCACCAAATTGGATAAGTGGCCTTGTCATTGGTGACTGATGAGAGGACATTGAGTATCCTCCAACCTCATTTTCATCCTACCTACAAGAGATTTTCTACTTATAAAATTTGAATTTTAAGCTCAATTTCATAATGCCCCTCAAAAGATGGATGTTGCATACAAGTATAATGCATCCATTTACAATTGAGGTAATTTTGTTTACATTTTTTTTTTTACTCTTTTGACTAATAATTTTAATATATTGACACCATTAAATGAATAATTGATTCTATTAAACCAATAAATAATACTATCCCTTCCTTTAATAAAATAAATGGATGAAGATGCAAGCACATGGTGATTGGATTTGCATCAAGAAAGGTATATAGCAATGACCACAATATTTAAGCATAAGAAATCAAACATGCATAAATCATGATCTGGTGGAAGAAACTAGAACCATTGAATAAGAGTTGTTTAAAAAAACAAACAATATTATATTTTTCTCTAAAAAAATAACTTCCTAAAATTCCTCACTTCTTTTCAGGTCAAACAAATATGAGTCAAATTTCTTTCTCAAACAACTCACTAAATACTATGAATATCTTCAAATCATTTATGGGTTGTGTTCCCCTCTTCATCATCTTTTCAAAACACTTTGAAATTTTAAACTCTATTGAGAAATGAATCATATATGACCATTTTACCGATATTGCATTATATTGACATAAAAAAACATGATTTTAAAATAAAAAACATATACCAGTGCCCTTACCAACTTGCCTATGAATCAATTTGGCTCATATAATATTTTTTTTTATTGGCATTCAATCTTCGTTGAAGGAACATCCATTGATTTTCATAGGCACGGACAACATTATTGCTTTGATACCATCTATAAAAATTTGAGCATAAATTATAAAAGCTAATATAAAAAATTTACACACATGTAATATTATACTTCTCATCTCTTAGACTCAATATAATTTACACATATATAGGAGAGTATACTCCTATATTCAAGGACATGTTATCTCCACAAATCCCTATTTAGTTTCTTTCTTTTTTTTTCAGTAAAAGGCCATGGCCTAATTATATTTCTTAATAGGAAAATAACAGAGATTACAAAAAGCCAAAATTATTTTACTGCCAGCATCATGTAAAAAATTCTAATCAAACCTCTTATCAAACTGTGCAAAGCACCTTGTTTGTTTTCAAGCCTCCATGAGGAAAAATTGTAAAAATATATTTTAAATAGGAATTTTGGTCATTGAAATAAGATCATCAAGACAATTTTAATGTATTTGAGTCATTTCAAAGGTGTTTAGGTGGTTTATGATGCATTTTGCAATAAGGTGTCAAAAAAATTTAAAATTTCTAAAAATTGAAAAAATTAAAAAATGCAAGTTTAGGAAGTTGAAGAGTCAAATTCGGTTTGGAAGTTGATAAATTAGTTTTAGGTGGTTGAAATAAGTTTGAGAGGTTAAATAATGCCTCCATCCATCATTGTAAAGGAAGTGGTTGAAGATTTTTTAATAAAAACCCATTATTATCACCATGATTTTGTGTAATTTCTAAACATTTTCTTCTATTCCCATGCCTTGTACAAGTTGGTACGGGAATATTATGGTGAAATAGTGATTTTATGTTAAATTTATGTGAATCTAATTTCATATTCAGGTGATTTCATCAATTTTCATCAAGAAATAAGCAAGTTATGACAATTTTACTCCAAATGGGTAGATTCAGATTTGAAGGGGGCAACAAGCACTAAAAATTTTGTATCATCCATTACTTCTATTGAAATTTTCTAAAAACTTGCATGGAGGTCTGTTTTAAGGTAATAAATGGATTCCCATTGGATTCATTTAATTTGGAGAAGATTTGAGCAAGTCTTTTTGATGCCCTAGGTTACTGTCGTAGGGTTTTTATGTAATTTCGGGAGTTGGGGCAAGGGTTTGTCAATAACCAATTGGGAAACCATGGCTATTGATTTTTAAATCTTGTACAGGGTAAAAAAAAAATTTTCAAGCATTTTTTTAAGTGATTTTTAGTTTGGAAGAGTTAGAACCAATAACCCTCATTTGGCACAAGCCAAATTAGGCCTTGTGTTGAGGTGTGACAGTCCATTTTTGACCCATTTCTTATAAAACAACCTATGCTGAGTTTGAAATATGTTATAGAAATTCCAAATGGGTATCCAAAAAAATTTTTACAATCTTGTTACCTACCCTATATCGAAATTTATTTATACTATCCTATATTGAAGACTTACTAGTTTTGGAGCAACCTATAAGAGAAAATCCATTGAATGAGTAGTCCCAAGTTCTTAGGTGGATAGATTGTCTTTGTTAGGTTGAAAATAGAATTTGAAAAGCCTCTTTTGAGTTGGTGAAATCTTAAAATTCATTTGAAACTTTTGGATGCTTGAGAACCTTGAAAGCACAAAGGAGAATAGTGGAGTTTTCAGTTTGTGTGTGATTTTTTTTTTGTCAAGTGACTGGCATGTTGAGTTGTGAATCCCTTACACTACATCAAAAACCACCCTGTATTAATCCTATTACAATTTGGAATATTTTTTTGGAATGATTCACCTTACTAATCTTGTGTGAAGGCGACCTGAAGATTCCATGTTGTCTTCAGATTCTTCTTAGTGTTGTTGTGCAAAACCCAATACTCTTGCAGATCCATTTGCACTTTCAATAGTATCTACTAGAGTAATTACCTTGTGGATTTCATTTATACCATTAAAAATTAATGCATCATCTCCTTCCAACAACTTGGGTTCCAACCAAAAAAACCCTAATTCTTTTGGAGGTTGTTGTTTTGATTTTCAAGTTTTCATTAACAGCTTTTATGACTGTCCTTTTTGCTTCATCCTCATCTTCTAGTAAATATGTTCACACTCACCTCATGTTATAATATCTTGGATAGAATTAAAGCTACTCCATCTCTTCACATGTTATCTTTTTAACTACCACTACTAACGAATTGTGATCAAGAAAACTAGTCACAATGGGAATCGCCAGATCTTTTAGCCAATCACTATGCAATCCTTTTACCTTAGCAGAATGAAGTTATATCCAAAATATCAACATTTGTGAACTCATCATTTATAATGAATCTAGTCAAAACACATCATACTGGTGAACTTTGCACCAATATTGTTTGACTGAGCTACAAAAATACTTGTTGAGATGTGTTTTCCAAAAGAAACTAGACAATCTTTTGTACAAAAAAATCAATGAATTCCTCAATGAAGAACTTCAAGATATGCAAACAAAATAAATATGTTGAGGGGGTGATAAAAAAAATTCAAGAAAATTCAATTTGGCAAGTTTAGAGCCAAGCTCTCTAACCTTTACCAGCATCCTCCCTATCATGCTGTCATCAGAAATTCCAGCAAATAAAAAATGGGTTTGAAGCCAAATTTTTGAACCTTTGTTTAATAGGCATGGCTTGAAAGGGAGATCTATGGTGGCACATTTTTGAAAAGATACGATTGGAAAAGTGTGAATCCATTAGAATGAAATGGTGGATGAATCTTGTTGGAGTGGTATGGTTGGTTGATTCAGTGAGGTTAAAGGATGTATGGCTATGGTAGGAGCTTACAATGACCAGGAAAACTATTTTTAACCCTCCTTGTTGTTGATGTAATGCAGATCAGACCCTAGAAACACAAATCAAACCTTGAAAGTGTCAAATAAACATGTATGGGTTGTCCTCATAGTTAGTGCTCCCCAAATCAGCAATAAATATCTCAAAGAATGGTTCACCACCCTTGGAAAACAATTTCTATTTTTTTGTCCAACTGGGCTACCTCATGTTATAAATATTTCTATAACATACCAAACTATTTTTAACCCTCCTTGTTGTTGATGTAATGCAGATCAGATCCTAGAAACACAAATCAAACCTTGAAAGTGTCAAATAAACATGTATGGGTTGTCCTCATAGTTGGTGCTCCCCAAATCAGCAATAAATATCTCAAAGAATGGTTCACCACCCTTGGAAAACAATTTCTATTTTTTTGTCCAACTTTCTTTGGCCAAGGGACTCATACCACAACTCTTTGCTTCAACCTCACTGTTTCTTTAGCCTTTATGCTAATGCCACAAATAAGTTTAGTACTTATAGCTAAGTATTGGTGTTAGAGGTATCAATAGAATAAGATACCTTCCTGAAAACTATTTTATTCCTTTCCCACCAAATATACCAAAGTATTGTAGAAGGAATTATTTTCCAAATACTAGCAAATAGAGATGATTTGTGAAGAACTGTCCAACTTGTGATCATTTCCAATAAGGTTTTGGGGAATGAAGCATACCAATATAGTTTGGATTTGAAAAAATACCAACATTTCTAGAAAAAGGACATTGTAGAAATAGGTTGATCTATCCCTTCCTGGCATAAATCACATAGGACACAATTAAAAGGTTGAGCTGCTATGCCCAATTTGACCAACCTGTCACTAGTCAACACCATGTGCTGTAAGGCTAGCCATGGAAAACAACCAGCCTTTGGTAAGACCATAGGATCCCAACAAAATCACAATTCTCTATGAGAGGGACCTTGCACTTGAGAGCTTATTGATGCTTTATATCCTAGTTTGATTAAATATTGACATATTTTTGAGGGTGCCCAAATGAAATTGTCTACAGATTGCTTGAAAAAATATTTTATATTCGTGTACATACTATGTAACTCTTGTTGAATATTATGAGAAAGACCCAAAGAATCTAATTGTTTCAAAGTTACTTGACCCGTTTGAGCATCAATTTTATGAAAATAATCCTTCACTTTGACCCCACACTATGAACTATAAGGTCCTTGGATTCTCAAAAAACTTGCAACAATTGCAAAGAAGGATGGCCATTCTAAGAGTCTTGGCAAAAAATTTCACTATCACCATTATGTATCTCCCAAGTCAGATATGGCAAAATTAACCTCCTGTAGCTTATTAAAAATTTCCACATTACTAAAACTGAGGGAGGATTTGAAATGGTGAGTATGTGGTCTGAAGAGTCACAATGAAGGGTATTTTTCTTGCATGAATTTACACCATTTATCTGTAGACTTTGTGTACATATTCCAAATAATATTTTCTCCTAGGGACATGTTTCTTGCTAATAAATTGTGAACTCCTGCACCACCTTTTAATTTGTCCAAACAAATATTTTTCAAAGATACAAGTGGGATTTTATTTTTACCATTCATGTTTCCCTTCTGTAAGAAAGATCTTATCAGTTTTTCAATTTTAGTAATGACTACTCTAGGAGACTTCAACATAGTCATTAATAGTCAGGTATAGTAGAAAGGACAACTTTAATCATAAGAACTCTACCTAAAAAGGAAAGCCAATGACATTTCTAGCTCGAAATATCTGATTGAATGCTTTGAATGACCTTATCCCATTATGAAATTGTATTTTTCCCTATAAACAATGGAATACCAAGATACTTACAAGGAAGATCTATAACTTGAAAGGCCAGGACTTGCACAATCTTCTCTTTCAAAACTAGCCATGTATTAAGAATGTAAATCATGGATTTTATTGCATTAATTTTTTGGTTAGAAGCTAACATGTATTTATCCAAGATAGCCTTGATCTATTTAGCTTCAGCCACTGTAGCTAACCCAAATAATATGGTATCATTCACAAATAAAGAATGGGTAACTGTTATTTCTGTACCAAGTATTTTCACACCCTTCCAGGACCCCTCCATTTGAGCCTTAGAAATCGACCTACTCAAACCCTCCACTAAGATGATGAAAACGAAAGGATACATAGGGTGTCCTTGTCTAACTCCCTAAGATGAACTGAAAAACCTATTGGGGAACCATTAAGAACTAATAATTTTTCCCCCAACACACAAGAATATATCCATTTGCACCACTTTGGATCAAAACCAAACTTTTTTAAAATTTCCATAAGAAAATCCTAGACTGCTTTATCATATGCCTTCATCATGTCAAGCTTAATGATTAAGGTAGGAAGAGAGTGTGTAGAAATTGAATGAAGAACCTCATGAGCTACTAAGGCACCTTCAATTGTTTCCCTTATCAAAACAAAACCTCCTTGTTCTTCTGAGACAATTTTAGGAATAATATGTTGCAAATGTAAATAAATTACTTTTGTGAAAATTTTGTAAACAATATTACAAAGGGAGATTGTTCTGAAATCAGCAAAGGAGGCCAAGGAATTAAATTTTGGGATGAGAGCAATATGTGTCACATTGAACTGTTTGAATGTTATACTTGAACTACAAGATTCTTCCACTTCTTTTAAAAAGTTAAAACATATAAAATTCCAACACTTCTGAAAGAAAACTATAGTAAAGCCATCTGAACCTAGAGCTTTATCTAGTGGCATTGAAAAGACAACTATTTTTAATTCATGTAAGGTAAAATGTTTTAACAGATGTAAATTATCATCTTGATAAATTAAAGAAGGTATAGCCTCTAACATCTCTTCCCATGCATTCAATGTTTGGTTGTTGTAACATATGGTGTAATGCCCCATCACGCAACCCTAGAGGAAGTTACAATCTACTAAACAAACGAACTAATTTTTTTTTAAAAGTATAATTAATATGCAAGTTCTCTACACATTGCAACAACCTCTAAGGTTACGAGACTGGGGTTACTTAATAACCAACGAACAACATTTAATTACTTATGAAATGAATAACACATACATTCCATACAAGATAAACTCATCAAAGAGAATTAAAGATGCCATGATATCTCTTTTACAATAAAATTACAACTCTCATTTCTCAAATGAGGTAAATCCAAAAGCATGAGTATATATTACAATTTCCACCTCAATAGCAAAGAGGGGTAACAATTACAAGATTAACTGAATGAATAAGGCATAAAGATGACTGGATCCCATGAGCTCTCCAACTGGAAATCTCATCAACACAAACAAGAAGGAAGTCCAATGGAGTAAGGTGCACATTACCCAACCAAGTGCAACACAAAGGGCCACCCCCTGTGCTAGGAGATAGTAACAAGGTACCATGACAAGACCAACTACCTCTAGACACAGGTAGGGACCAAATTGATTTATACTGACACACGATTCACACAAGTACAACTCAAGATCCACAGAGACACAACTCAATTACATCACAAGTACACCAAGTACAACTCTAACAGGGTTACATTGCTTCCCAATATAATAGATCAGGTATGTTTGGAAAACCAAACACAAACAATCAAGTACCAACTACAGGGATACTATAACATCACTGACATGGATCACATTGCTTTAGATGACACTCAATTAAACTCCTTCCAAAGGTTACCTATTTTACCTCTCACGGCTCTGGCCCCTAACAGAAGTGACTTTTCACTTTACAACACAGATTCAAACCAATACCATGGGAAGCCCAAGAACAAACAAACAGATAAGACGATCACTCCAACACTAGGGGGAAACATAAGTCAAGTCCTCTCCAAACACTGGAGGAAATATGCATAACAAAACCACTCCTAACAAGGAGCCACTAATCATATAAACCACTCCTTTCATAGGAGGTACAACACATCCCCGATCATGGAAACCGGGTAGAACATTGACACAACCGCGAGTACTAACCAAGGAACTAACAAAAGGTTGACCTCACCAACCACAACCCCCAAACTCTAGGGTCCACTAGAAGACTTACGATCAACAACACTTAACCCATTATCTCAAACATGAACACAAAGGAATCAATCACATAAGCATTTGTAAGGAGTAACCTAATTTTGGATACCTTAAACCCACTTCTTTAATATGACTCATTGATTTAATGATGCAATGAAACTAATTAAACAACGCCTCTTTCAGACAAGGAAAACATTTAACCCAAATATTTAATTGCATAATTGTTCTTTCAATTATAATAAAATCAACATTAACTTCATCCATTCCAAACAGGTTGATATATGATACAACAACCCACCTATTTTAAACCCCTTCCAAATTTTTTTAACAAACTAAAGACATATTTAACCCAAAAGCCAATACAAGAACACGAAGGGAGTAATCACTGACACAAGTGAAATATCTACCTTTGGATATACTAAATCCATTTTCTTTTCAAAAAGATCTCACAAACAAAGATACTAATTGTCTTCACAGATTAATTGATTAATACAATCAATAGGTTCAACGGTTGTAGTGAAGGGAAATACTAACTTAATAACTAAATCAATTTACTCGACTACTTTAAAAAACCAACAAAATCCTTTACCCTTTATCAAATTCAATAGCTTATAGTCTTAACAGAACTAATTTAATTTTATCTCCTTCAGATACATGCCAAAATTTAAACCCAACATAATCCTTTAATTGCTCTTTCAATAATAAGAAAATCAACATTTTAAACAAGCAATTTAACCATAATTACATCTTTTTCGGATTTCCTAAATCCACTTCATTCAATAAAATTCAATAGATTGTTGCCATAATAAATCAGATTTACTAGTGTCCCTTTTCGACATAAGGAGAACTTTAAACTAATATTTAATTTCACAATCACTGGTAATTATTAAAATAATTCTTTACTTGGTCATTTCAGACATACTACTTCACATCATCTTTATCTTCTTTCTGAAATAATTCATTTAAACACTAATTAATTTCTCTATTAAAATATATTAGCAATAAATCAAATAATTGTCCTTTCCCAAATATAATGTTTTAACTCAAACCACTAATACGACTATTACACCTGATTTATAATTTTCTCATTTAAATCTAAATCAAATCAGTAATTTGAACTGTTGAACTATTGAACTTAAATTTAAGTTTCTCAAACACATTTAACTTCAACAACATTTAGAGTTATATTTTAATATATATGTATTTAAAAATATATACACATATATTAAAATAAATGATACAACTAAATGTTTAAAAATCTAATAATTCGTCTATTAGCAAATTATGTTAACCCAATTTATTCTTTTCCAAACTATATCATCTTAATTCCGTTATTTCTGCTATAACCTAGGATCAAGTAGTTAATCCTCAAATGTTTGCAAACAATGATATTAAAATAAACCTTATTCCTTCGATTTAGAATATGAATATCATTTTAAAATAACACTCTTGTTTTGACTATAATACATTAATTCAATTTTTCCAACTGCATTTAAATTATGCCATCATTTAAGCTATATTTTCATTACTACACAATGTGTATATAAATATACTTTTTTCCATCATTTAATTTTCATATATATTCATGCCAAATATTACCTAATAAAATATTAAATATAATATATATATATATATATTTTATTATTTATATACATATTAATATTTAATATTATAAAATTATAATATTTGATATATTAAATATATTTTATTTACCAAATGTAAACTACACAATTTTTTCTTTTTAAAAAAAAATAAAAAATCAAACCCCTGCCTCGGGCCGCGCATCACGTTTTAGGGCAAGGGGCGGCGGATTTATGCAAGGCTGTGAGTTTACATTGGGAGGGCAGCGGTGGCTTCCCCATGGCCGAACCCATACCCTTGGCCGACTGTGGGTAACACAGTCGGCTCGGCTCCCCTAAGGGCGCCGACTGTGTTACACACAACCGAGCCCAAAGTAAGACGCGGCCAATGAGAGCAAAGGAGATGGGGACTGTGTGGAGGCTCAGCCTCCATAGCCATCCCCTGTATGGGGGTGATGGTGGGGGTGGCGCCTCCCACAGTCCCCCCCAAACACAAACAAAAAATGAAACCCTTAGTTTGTTACTGTGGATTTCGACCTCGCCGAATGGCGATTTCCTAGCATGATATAAATTCCAAATAATTTATGTATATATATTATATATATATATATATATATATATGTTTGTATATATGTTAATCATATATGCATACCCATATATGTATATATAAAATATATATATATATAAATAATTTCAACACAATAGTAAAATTGGAGAACCAGAAAATACCCAAATTCATAAAGATTTTAACAATTAAATTTTCAAATAGATTTCTCAAACCCAAACATAGAGAAAAGAAAGGACAACCTACAGGAATTCTAACATGGATTTTATCTTGAAATCAATTAAGGTTAAAATCCATAATTTCCAAACAACAAATCAAATTGTGAAACATTTTCAAAATGAACCAAATTTAACAAGAAGAAAACCTGTTTCAGAAGATTTGAGAGATTGGCCAAATGGTGCAAGCCTTCTCCTCAGATCCAAGCTCCTTCCCCTTCCCCCGAAGTCCAATTGGTTCCAGAAGTTTGATAAGATCCAAAAAGGGTGCCATGATTCCTCTTCAAAATCCATTTCCTCCATGCAAATCCAAAACCCCCAAAAACCAGAAATTCTTCCCTTCTCCATTTTTTTCATTTCCTCTCCCCTCCCATTTCTCCCCAAAACCAATTAATAGCAAAATAGAAAAATATCTCTTCAAACCCTAAAGTCAAACTTTTGAAAAATCCCTAATTTCCAATTTTGCCTTTTTCTAATTTCCAAAAATAACATTTAAACATTTTTTAAATTTTCAATTTAATTTCAATTCAAGAAAACTGTAATTACCAAAATGCATAAATAACTTCATTTCAACATAGTTAATTTAAATAAATTAATAAAATAAATCAAATCCAAGATTTAATTATTTTATTAAATACATTAAATTAATCCATAAATAAAATAACATTTTCTTAAATTTTCAATTTAACTTCAATTCAAGAAAAAAAAACTACAATTACTAGAATGCATAAATAATTTCATTTCGACACAATTAATTTAAATAAATTAATAAAATAAATCAAATCCAAGATTTATTTATTTTATTAATTACATTAAATTAATCCATAAATAAAATAACATTTTTCCCAATATAATCAGATTAATTAAATCAACAATTTAACCACATAGTCGTTTATTTAACTTTTCTAACTTGCAATAAAATAAGATCAAGGCAAGAGAACAATAACATTTAATTCAACAGACCCAGACAAAACCGACGACACATACAAGACTAGGGTGATGGCTTGACACAAGAAACCTAGCTACTATCTCCCAATTAACTGTCATTGGCAATGGACACGCTCAGACCTATGAAACCAGGTGGAGTTAGTGTCTTGTACCTATCAACCTGCGAACAATAGAATATCATACATGTATATTTGCATCATAGAACACACACCGTGAAGAGGGAATCACGGAATCGCAGGGCGCTCACAAGTGAGTGATGCAGTTCCATCCCCTTCACCAATATAGTACTACTAACTGACTAATCTAACATCAATAATATAATCCAAACATGAAACATCATTAATTCAACTATTCACAATGCTAATCTAAGCATGTCATAATAATAACACCTGAATAAATCATCATTGTATCAAAATATAACAAGCACATCATTTTGCAGACAAAGATCAATTAGAAATCAAGTACCATAGTCCAAGCACTAATAGAAAAACACAGCATAACCAACAAGACACTGCTTGGTCCAAGGAGCAAAATGGAGGGGTCTTACATATGGGGCTGACAACAAGGTTCAAAAAAAATTAACTCCCTCATTTTGAATATCTTTTCTTTTGTCAAACACACACTGGAATCACTATCAACAATAGAAAATATTGCACTCTTTGCTCTCTTTATTTTTGTAGATCTCTGAAAAAAATTACCTTTCTATCACCCTCTCTTAACCAAAGCTTGCAGGATTTTTGTCTTGAGTAAATATCCTTTCTAGAAAATAATTCTTCCAATTCTTCTTGTAAAATATTTTGCTTCTGATAAGAATGAGGATGTAGCCCATTTTTTATGATTTGTGTGTTAATATCAAAGATTTTTTTAAACACTTCTTCATTTTGGGGAAACACATTTGTAAAAATAATAGTATTCCAAAAATTGATTTTGGACTTAACAAATTTCAATTTCTAAGAGAATCTGAACATAAAGGTTCGTTGGACCCTAGGAGCTTGCACCCACCATTCATGCAGAAAATTCAAAAAATTTGAATGATGAAACCACATCATTTATAATCTAAAAGAAGTTTTACAACTCAAGGTCTACTTATTACCTTGGATGGACAACATTATGGTGAAGTGATCAGACCCAACCCAATGTAGAATCTATGACTACAAATCAATTTTTTTTGTAACCCAATGTGTAGAGGCCAAGAACCTTTCCATGAAGTCCCCTGTAAGTACCACCTTCAGGGAATCTGATTTTTCCCAAAAACCTTCTACCTCACCCCACAACTGCTTCTCACCTACTATAGAATTAGGCACATAGATGTTTAGCAACCAAAAATATAATTCAAAATGAGACACCTTCAATAGTTTCTAAAGGTGATTATTAGAAAAGCTTTGAGTAGAAACTGTTTTTAGATTCCACAAAGTGAGTAAATTGCCTGATCCACCTTGTGGAGTTGATTGACAAGACTCCCATTTAGACCATTTTGAAATGACAGTATCAAGCACTTCTTGAGACAACTTAGTTTCCTGCAACAAGATAATATCAGCCCCATAAGCATCAATTTGATGCTTAATACGAGCTCTTTTTTCAAGAGAATTAATACCAATGACATTCTAAGAAACTATCTTCATTTCGATTTCAGAGAGAAACAATCTCTCCTCAATATTTTCTTGATGTTTCCATCCAATGTTGATTGCTTCCCAACAACTATCTCTTCTTGAATCTTAACTAAATTAGGTTTCCTACCTTATTTTCTAGGATTTTTTGTGGAATTGATGAGGGAGTCTAAGAGAGAGATAAAACTGATGAGAAATCAAACTCCTCATCACCCACATTTTTTTGTGATATTCAGTGACTATTTGAGAGGAGTGGGTATAGGGAGTACCTACCTGACTAGATAGACCATGTATATCTTGAGGATAAGAAAACATAAGATATTTGGGATGTTTCTGAAAAAAATGGCTGACCAAAAAAATTTGAATACATAGACTCTTTAGAAAAATCCTCTTTCTCTACTTTTTTTACAATTTCATCAATGATTGATGAACCAACCATAGTAGCAATATGGTCAGCTAACCCTTCTAGATCTCCATCTATGATCAGGGATTGAATATCAAAGAAATCTAGAGAATCCCTATATTTACTTTCTATAGTACTAGGAGAAGGTACATAACCTAGTTTATTTTCATTATGAGACTAACCATGCAGGTTGGAATCAAAAGTATCCCATATCAAGGCAACCAAAATCAATTTCACTTGGTATTTTGAATACTACCTATCTTGGTGCATAAGAATGCAAACAAGAACTATTTTCCATAAAAGAAACATGAGACCACAAAGGAAAGATCAAAGTTCTAGAGGAAACTAAATGAGACCTGACTTGTGCACTCCACAACAAATTGCAACATAAATGTCAAAATGTTGAAAACCTTCAAAGTCTTTGATCTTTTTTCATTTACCTACCAATAGAGGATTATTGGGATTAAGCACATAAGTAAACGATTGAATGTTGAAGGAACCTACATTTTGTAGATTGGATGAATCACTAAACAATGGTTTTCCCAAAATATTAGCAGGTGATGATGAAAAGGCGCTATTTAAAGGCTTGGAGAAAGATCCTCTTTCCCAAATAAAGGGGACCCTCAGATTTTTAGAAATAATAATTTATTTATCTTTATTCTATCAAACTGAAGATTGAAGCTCATTGAAGTTTTCTTGCATAACCTCAGGTGTAGTCCAATTGTAAACCTATGATCTATAACTACTATTCTGGTGCCTAGAGACATGACAAGAATGAAAAAAATTATTAGGATACTCAATAAATAAATCTTGAACCTAAACACCCGCTTTTGATTTGATCTTAACAAATTTAGGGATAGGCTTATCCATATTCAGAAGAACACAAACCCTAACTAGAAGATGGGGGTTACTAAAGAAATAATGATCATGATTCAAAAAATGCCAAGCTAGTTTTCTAAGAGCTCAACAATGCCTAGTTCCATGTATTACAATGGCAAGGAATGCAGTTGAATCTAGAAAGGTATAAATAAGGTTTGGGATGTGAGAGGATTGAAATTTTGGCACCAAGACTGCATGAATAGATGAGAACCATTAAGAATCCATGATTTGACTTTGTATATCTCATCTTTTGCTTCCTTTGAAGAAAATTAAATAATGAAAAATCCCTTTCCCTGGTCAACATAGAAAACTTGATTTGCCCCATCCTAGTTTTGATAGATCCAAGATTTTAAATCTGAAATGGGAGGAGAGAAATTCTAGAACTTACAGATAAGCATGATATTTTGTAGATCTTGCATTTGCGGGATTAAAAGATCCTCTGGCAGGGTCATTTCATAAAAAATCTTGGAAAAATGTTGAGCATCACACCTATAAAAATGATTTGAATGATTAGGGTTAGCCAAATGAACTAGGGTTGTGGATTTGGAGGAGTGAAAATGTCACCCTTGCTTATGAGAACCCAAACCCTTGCCTAACAGAATGTTGTTTGGGAATGCAGTCAAAAAATTATTACCAAGATCACTCTTCAAATGTTGTCATTGAGATGATGATTCTAGTGGATCAATTGGGATGTTTTTATCGTAGATAAATATTATTGTTGGTTTTTAAATGACATTTTTTGGTAATTAGGCTATAATGTAGTAGATGGAAGATACATTTTTATGGGTTATTGTAATAAAGTCTTAGAAAAATTTAAGGTTAGTTGAGAAATTTATGGTTGGGGTAAGGACAAAGGTGATCAATATTAGATTGATTGTATCACAATTGAGGATAATGCTAGGGTTAAGAAATTATTTGATTTGTTAAGATGGGTTGGATTCTAAGGTGAGTGAGGTTAGAGGATGTTTTTTGTTGAGATTTTGGTTGATTCATGGACCTATTAGAATTCATAGGATTATATTATGTTGAAGTAGTAAAAGTGGAAAAACTTTTATTATAGTATAGGATAACTACTATAAAGGTTGGTGGTTATTTGTTGTGATTTTTCATGTAATGTGTTTTCAAAGGTGAATACACCTATAGGTTTTTGGTTGGTTGATGTTAGAGGAAACTCTTTTTAAACAATAATTGAAGTTAGAAATATGAGTTTAATTATAGTTTTCTTTTGAATGAGGTTACTTATTTGGCATTTTTCAAAGCTAGGGGAGAGTGTAATAGATAAGTTTTATACAGATCTACAATGTGATCTAGATAAGTTTTGATTAAGTTAAGTTTTGATGAAATCAACAAACCTAAGGAAATATTTGGTTCTATCCGTATTATCTTCTTCATCAACTCTAACGTAGACTTGTAAATTATCATATTGAATATACTAACTAGTTGCTACTATATTTGAGTTTCTTTTTTTCCTTTTCTTATTTTCTTACAATGTAATAATGGGTGGCATAAAATTATTGACTCTATTTTTTTATTTCTATATTTTTCATGGTTTTTTATCTTTTTTTCGTTTTTGGATATTTAAACTAAAATAAAGATATATATAATAAAATCACTAGAAAGGATAATATTCCATATTTTCTTAATGTAGGGAGGTTCTTATTTAAAATGATAAAAATAAAAGACATAATAATAATCCTAACATTAATCAAGTTGTATTGGCACCTTTTATAGGCTCTATAAAAGCTAAACTGTAAAAATTTCAAATAGCTAGATAAGAGAGTAACCCACCCTTCTCCTTCAATAACCAATCATATACAGTTCTTTGGGAATTATCCTAGATGAAGAAATCATAAATTATAAGAAATGTTTCTTTTGATTAAGCCATATCTTTTAAATTTGAATATAAAAATAGAGTTGAGGTTTTCCCCTTGGTGATATCCAAGGTAATCCTTTTAAATGAGAAAAAAGAAAGAAGTTTTATTTTCTTATTCTCAAGGTATCACAAGCATGTAAAAGAAGATCATACATACACACTTAAGTTTTTAATTAAAATATAATATTTATTTGACTAACCAAATTGAAGTGTGTAAGTTTATTTTAATCCCTCAAAGCAATGGTTAGAAGAGAACACGTGAAACAAGTAAAATAAAAAGTCACACAAATAGTCTACGAAAATGTTCTTCTCAAGGACATCATACCAGACTAATGAGTTAGAAGTCTTGTCTTTTTCTCTCATCTTATTTTTGAGTTGTATAGTTTCACTATGAAATGATGTTGCAGTAAATAATACCAAAAGAATATAAAAAGGAAGACTTTAAACTAATTAATAAACTTCAACATTATATCTCTCATAAATTTATTTTTTTTAAATTCAAAAATCAAGAATGAGTTCATATGTGAAAGTTATGTTTGTTTGAAGATTGAAAAAAACACTCTATGCAAATTTACCAAATTACTTCTGTTTGATCTAAAGAAATAGTCTAATCCACTATGTTTAACTCCATTTTAGTTAGCATAGCATAGAAAAAATAATGATTTTAATTAAGGTAGGCATTTTTATATATTGATAGCTAGGTAATATATATAAGGGGAATATGAAATTTTTCCCATATGACATAGCTATCAATAAAAGTGTGACCAAGTTCTAGGTTAAGGGTATTAGAAAAATTGAGGGGCTAGACTTTGTGTCCCCAAATCTAGCTACTATGCAGGGAGCATGACTATGGCTACGAGGATGTTGTTGAAAGTCTCTTGACTAGTAATATTAACATAGTTAGATGATTTTTAAAAAGAACAAAAAAAAATTAACCATAGCTTTACATAGGCCATACAGTAAATAAATTTTCTATTGTAGTGATGTGTATACATGTATGCATAAATACATACATTGGAGTTTTGTGCAAAGGAAAGTGGAATTATATATTACTAGTGAATGCATAGATATACTAGTAGATTAGTATGTGTATCTATGAAATTATATGGAAAACTATGTATTTTCTTGGGGACAACTATGAGAGTACATATGCAAGGGTTTGTGAGTATATTCATGAATTGTAAATTCTATACAAAAAAACTAACTATTATATGTCCACATTTTTTCTTATGCATTTTAGATGAATTCATGGTGATTGCTATGTCCTGGGAGGATCATATAAAAATTTTATTTCAAGAACCTCTTGAAAAGATGTGAAACATATTAAACTAGAAACACTAGACACTCATAGATAATAAATTAGATGAATGGTTAGCATTTTCACATTAAGCTCACCAAAATGTATGAAGAAAAATAAAAATAAGAAAATGGTCACTTGAAAAAAACCATAAGGATTAACCACTCAAATTCCTATTTAACAATTATTGCATGCATCAAATGAAATTCACCTCGCTTGTTGGGAATCTAGATGCAATTTTAAAACATTTTCATTTGATCAAAAGTTTATTTCCATAGAATGAAATTTCCTAAAGAATGATTGGTCATAATGATGAAGGAATTAGCATTCATAGAATTTCTACGAAAAATAATATGGAAAATAAGAATAATATTAAGTATCTATGTTAATTGGATAGATTGTGGAGTCAATTGAATTGAAAAATTTAAAATTACCATTTCAAACACATTTGAAGATAAAAATAAACTATTTAATTTAATAATTTGGATAATTAAGATGATAAAGTTATCATTAAAATATAAAGTCAACTAATGAGAAAACAACAAGATTCTAAAAAAATAGAGTGAAATTACAATAAAAAGAATGCATTTCTAATTTGCAAATGAATTAGCTAATGATATGAAAACATGAATTTTAATTATTTATTCAAAATGGGTAATTACTTCACATGTTATTAATTAATTAAATACTATTTAATTAAATGGATAAATATAAATAATTAATAAATGATAATTAATTATGTGATAAATGATGATTAATGGAAATAAATCATAAATGTGATGTTAAATAAATAATTACTTTATGATATGGTAAATTAATGTGATTAGAACTTAATTGATGACATGATGATAAATATGGTTTGATAATTAGATGAATAACATTAGTGTCTATACAATGTCTCAAGTAATCAATATGCAGATGAGAAATGATTACATATGTCTAGAAGTTACAAGCATCTTTTTAGAATCTTGAGGATAGTTTTGATTAACTTGATCATCAAACATCACTAGAGCACATAAATAACCCATTGGAATATAAAATAAAAACTCCACAATTCCAAATATAGCAAGAAGCTTCTCATACATCACCATATATGATTTTTTACATTTTTTATAATGTTAAAGATGCATATTAAACATTTTATAATTACATAAATTATCATGCATTCCCTTCCATTTCATGCCAAGTGTTGAATGATATTTTAAACACTATGAATCATCCAAAATTATGCAACTTACACATGTATTCCAAGTCATATAGAGAATGAAAAAATATAGGTGATGAGAGAGAAATGATGATTCATAGAGGGTGTTTGACTAACCACCGTGTGCCCTTTTGAGCCAAACTTTTTGGACTTAGTTTTTGTATAGGCTGCATGGGTGTTGGGAAAATTGGTGTTTTTTTAGGGAGGTTGTGTGTGTGTGTCAAGGGAAGGCATGTGGTTTAGTAGAGTGAGGGTTGTGGAGAGTTGTAGTGATGGGTTTCCCATCAATCCTCTCTTTTTTATTTTATTTTTAAAAAATTATCATGTTAATGATAGGTGGATTGGGAGAAAAGGAAAGTGGTTCACTTCATGATGTGTTTTTTGGGTTTTCTCGACCTCCATATGAGCATACTGGTCAAAGAAATAAACTTCTTAAAAAGTGCCTTGTAGAGGGATGTAATTGCTTTGAATTGAATTCCCTAGATTCCTAAAGTGAACGGGTTCCTTGAGAAGAGTAAACATCGTTTGATGTTAGTGTTACAATTGGAATCTATAGTATAAAATGTCAACTATTTATCAAACCATTCAATGATATATAAATTTATGGGAGTTAGGGTATCTCTCCCTTTCTTGGAACCATGGGATCAAAGGTTTTGGAAATTTAAGGGCAATATGAAGGTGATGTTGGCTACCAATAACTACTCCAAGGTGGTGTTCTCCTACTTGGCGGATCATAATAAGCCTTATGAAGGAATACCTTCTCTTTACAACCAAGTTGGCTTGTTCATTTAAAATCCTTTTTCATGTTGGATTTAACCTAGCTAAGGAGCTACCATCAAGGTTTCCAATTGGGGTGTGGATTTCATGGATCTCACTGGAATTTTTGAAAAATGATATTTTGCACATGATTACTCTTTTTTTGGGTAAGCAAGTGGGTTTTTCACTATAGACAATGGATAAGAAGGTAATTTATTATGCTCATATTTGCATTGAACTCAGTGTAAATAACCCATTATAGGATTTCTTGGAAATATGTCTTGGATTTACTTCATGGATTCAACAACTAGACTATGAATCTCTCCCATTTCAGTGTCATATTTTCCATGAGTATGGAAAATTTCAATGGAAATTCCCTAGAGCTATCTAGTTAGGAGCTTCATTCAATGGGTTTTTAGCCAATGTATCTCCCAATTCAGGGAAGAGATTGAACAAGGGAAAAGACGCTAAGGTAGAAGGTGATGTGGATAAAGAGGGTTTTTTATAGTTAAGTTGCATAATAAGGGAAATGATTGAAGAGAAACCTTAAAGGTAGATAGGGAGAGAAAACCTTTAACAAGTTTGATTATCTAGAATACTTAGATAAGGAAGAGGTGTCTCCTAATATTTTTATCATCAGGGAATAATTGGTGGGAGATGAGGATATGGTATCTAGGGAGACTATTAGTTAGAGTAGTCTACATGGTGAATTTGCAATTTCATATATGGACATAGATCTAGTGCATGAGTCTCTTTGTTTGGTAGAACAATTTGGGAGAAATGAAATGGTAGATATCAAAAATCTAAATGCCAATTTTTATCCATTAGGATTGGAGATTCTAGTTCTAGGGAAAGCCAGTAAATTTACACCCTCTTTAGGGCCACAACAAAAGTCTATTAAAAAAGCTAGTCCTAATAAGACTTGTAAAGTGGGGCAAAATAAGGGTTCGGATAAAATAAAAATAATGGGTAAAAATTCACTTCAATCAAGCTCTGTTAGGATTATTGATTCCAGATTTTCTAACCATCAAAGATGATTATCCTTTCATCAAATGAAAGGGGTTTGAACATCACCCCTAGAAAAGGGTTGTTTAGGATTTGATTAGAGATAATTCTTCTAATGTTATGTTTATTTAGGAATCCAACTTGCTAGTTGAAGGAGTGATGAAAATTTCCCCATAATTATGGTGAAGGTTTAATTGTCAATGCATTTGTCCCTAGGGTAATGTTGGTGGGATTTCCTATTAATTGAATCCTTATAAGATTATTCCTCTTTGGTGGATTTCTACTACATATTCTATGTCATTGGCTACATCTAGTTTTGAGTCTAGAGAAGTTATTTTTCTCACTAATGTGTATTCCTTAACTAATTATTTCTGTAAATATCATCTTAGGTCCCAGATTTTATTTTATTTTATCCTTACCCCCTTCTATTCCTTTGATCATGGTCGTAGAAATTTATTTTATTATTTGCATGGAAGAAAAATAGGGGAAGATGATAGATTAGAGGATTGGTATATAATTTTTAAGGATAATTGTATTTCTTTTAACATGATTGACACTAAGTTTCTATTATCTATATTTTGATTATCTAGAATACTTAGATAAGCAAGAGGTGTCTCCTAATAAGACTTGTAAAGTGGGGAAAAATAAGGGTTAGGATAAAATAAAAATAATGGGCAAAAATTTACTTCAATCAAGCTCTGTTAGGACTATTGATTCCAGATTTTCTAACCATCAAAGATGATTATCCTTTCATCAAATGAAAGGGGTTTGAACATCACCCCTAGAAAAGGGTTGTTTAGGATTTGATTAGAGATAATTCTTCTAATGTTATGTTTATTTAGGAATCCAACTTGCTATTTGAAGGAGTGATGAAAATTTCCCCAAAATTATGGTGAAGGTTTAATTGTCAATGCATTTGTCCCTAGGGTAATGTTGGTGGGATTTCCTATTAATGGAATCCTTATAAGATTATTCCTCTTTGGTGGATTTCTACTACATATTCTATGTCATTGGTTACATCTAGTTTTGAGTCTAGAGAAGTTATTTTTCTCACTAATGTGTATTCCTTAACTAATTATTTATGTAAATATCATCTTAGGTCCCAAATTTTATTTTATTTTATCCTTACCCCCTTCTATTCCTTTGATCATGGTCATAGAAATTTATTTTATTATTTGCATGGAAGAAAAACAGGGGAAGATGATAGATTAGAGGATTGGTATATAATTTTTAAGGATAATTGTATTTCTTTTAACATGATTGACACTAAGTTTCTATTTTCTATATTTTGGCTTCAAAATAAGTGGTTAACCAGGTCAGATATTTTTTGATGGAGGGGCTCAGATCATTGGCCTATCAACCTATCAGTGGCTAAGTTTGGCATATCTAATAAACTCTCATTTAAATTCCATTTTATGTGGCTATGTGAGCCTTCATTATAGGATTTTATTTTTTATTAGTGGAGTAATGGTTTGCATTCCGATGGATTGGATATGTGTTCCTTTGTTAAGATGCTTCAATATGTGAAGTATCAGCTCAATAAGTGGAATAGATGGTATTTTGAAAATATCTTTCCTACTAAATTGAAAGCCCAAAATTGGCTTAATAATATCACTAGGTAGAATAGATACCATGGGTTTACTAAGGACTCTCACAAAGGATAAGTGATGAGGGTGCAACCCGAGACACGTGAAATCACACAGAAAACCACCGAATCTTATTATTTTCAAAATATGAAATTCTTACATGCAAAGGATCTCAAATCCTCGAGTTCTACAATACATGAAAATTATAGAAAGAAACTACATAAATTCCCCTTTTCGGAACATGTGATCTTCTTTCCCCTAAAACTACTCACTAAAATCAGAAACTACCCATAAATAGCCCCCATTCTTCGTTTGGAGCCAAAAACAACATTCTAATTATGCACCAACTTCTAGAATCCCTAACTTAAGATCTGACCATCAGATCTTCAATCATTATACCTTTTCAGAAAGCTCTTGCGAAAATGAAGTGCTAGAAATTGGGACCAAAAGGCTAACCACTTTAGTTTTCCACCAATTTTTGGGCCCATCTGGAGCCTTTAAGTGCCTCAAAATTAGCTCCAAAAATTTTATAAGGAAAAAAATAGAAATTGAAACTTGAATAACTTTTGAACCGGGAATGATCTTGATCTGATTCTTTCACCAAAGTGTTTATTTTTCCTTCCTAAAGCTTCCCATAAATTTATGTCTCCTCATGCCTTCAAATTCATACATGCTAAAAATAGTTGTTGAGCAGAAAAAGCAAAAAAGTAGTTCTGAAAGTTGGGACTTCTTCAACGAAAAGGGTATCCAAAAATGCAACAACATCTACAAAAAAAACTAAATGAAAGTAAATATATTTTTGGGTGATGTAGGATTTCCCTTACACCACTGGATGCTCTTGCATGAATAAGTGGAAGCATTGGACGAGCATGTGTAATGGGAACTACGTGAAAAAAATTATTGGACACAAAAGTCACACATTTACTGGCTACAAGAGGGAGATGGGAACACAAGTTTCTTATTTAATTGAGTTAAGGCTAGAAGGCATGGGAATATGATATCTTCAATTGTGAGTTCACTAGGGGGTTCTTTTATCTTCCTTCAGAGATATTTTGTATGAGTCTATTTAATATTCTTATTCTCTATTTAAAAAGGACTCTCTCAATGTAGAGGTGGGGTAGAAACTTATTATAGAGTGAATTCCTTTATTTGTTCCTATTGAAATGAATGAGGTGCTTAGTATCCCCTTAACATTTTGTGAATTGGAAAGGGTTGTATTGTAGATGAGAAAATAGAAATCCCAGGCCTTGATGATTTTCCATTTGAATTATTTTATGAATTATTTGAGGTTATTAATTATTGGTGAGTTATCCTTCTTCCTTGGGCTTCAAATTGTTCAACAAGATGATGATATCTTTATTTCTCAAGGGTAAAAGGACAATGTTGTGTCACACTTTCAGCCAACTTATCAACATAAGTGAATTTTTGTATTTATAACTAAAAATCATTTTTAGTCAAACATATGACCTAGTAAGATTCATTCTAGATAGGTTAAATTTGTCCACAACTTTTCCAACTAAAATTGTTGACTAAATACATATGTAGCACCAATTAAAGGCCAATTTCCTAAAAAAATGTAATTATTTAAAAAAAAAATGTTTAAACAATTCCTACTCATATAAATAATTTTTTTTTTTAAATGTAAAAATACCTTTTGTAGATCCATAAATGTAGTTTTCAAATATATATTTATTTTAATAGTTCAATTATTATTTATATTTTTTACTAAAATTTAGTTATCAGCATAAAAATATTAGGTTGATTAGCATGTCAAGAAAAATACTAAAACTTATTAAAAAAAAATGATGCCCTAGATAAAAGAATCTAGACTAATATAGTATATTTTTTTTTGTATTTTAGATAAACATATAATATAAAAGTTGACATCAAGTGGAAACAACTATATTTTAATATGTGCACATTTAAATATTTATTTAAAAATATATATTTATCAAAATTGCAAAACAAATTATCCATGCCCTAAAGTTTCAAGTTATTAATATACACAAAACTTGACGTCTCATGTAACATCATTTTTCAACATTTTATTAGCAACTAAATTATAGTGTTAATTTATAAAAAACTATATTCAAATAATTTTTTAATTTTTTCAAAAAAATACAAACATAAAATATAATAAAAATAACACATTTTATTAGTTTACATCATTTCAAAAATCAAAACATAATGTCACTTTCTATTGATTCAAGTTTAAAAGTTAGATCAATGTTGGTTGTTTCCTTTATAAAAGTGTGACATAACTTTGTACTTTTACCATCAAGTTAAATATGTAAAGGAGATGTTGAAGAAATTTGGAATGGGAGACTCAAAACCAATTGGTACTCTTATGGTGATTTGTTGCCACCGAAGAAAATTCGATGATTCTCTAGAAGTTGATAAGACTCTTTATAGGTGTAACAACCCTCCATTTTTCTTTCTGGACTAGACAGTGTGTACTTGTTTTTCTTTGATTTATGTTTCTAGATTTTCAGATACTATATCTTTTGTGTGTGTTATTTGATCGCTATTTATAGAGTGACGAAAGATAAGTGTGATGTGATGTGGTTTATCTGATGTTTTATTTTACATGCTTTAATTGGAGTAATGATGTTAGTAGAAATAACATGTGATTTCATATGAGATTATTGAGTATGAGGAAATGTCAATGATGTGTGAGTTGTACTTATTTAGTTCATTGGTTGGTTGTGTCAGTATGAGTCTCCCTATGGTTAGAGGTTGTAGATCTTTGTCCATGTTATGTTGTTACTATCTCCTAGCATGGGGGGTGGGCCTTCGGGTACCACTTGGTTGGGTGGAACATGCACCATACATTGTTGGGTTCCCAATTATCTTCAGTACTTGGTAGTGAGACATCCATTTGGACAACTCGTGGTTCTTGTTTTTAATTCAAGAATTGTTGTATTTCAAAATCTAATAAGTTATTTTACCCCTCTTGTATTTACGAGGTGGAATTATGTATTTGTAATACTTTTGTACTATTGCCTCATTCTGGGAATGAGAGATGGAACCAGATGTTTAAGTAATGAATTTATATCATGATTGTTTATCTTCTTATCTTATGTTGTTTAAGTATGTTGTATAAATCCTTATTGCTTAAAGTAATTTAATGTTATGGTTATATGTAAGATGTATGTGTGGGTTTAAGTAATCCCAACCTTGTAGCCTTAGAGGTTGTTGTTAATTAGTAAGTGAATGTGTATGTTTAATTCACTTTAATAAAAAAAAATTAGTACACTTTTATCATGAATTGAAACTTCATCTAGGGTTGCATGGCAGGGTATTACACATGGTATCAGAGCCCCAGGTTCATACACTGGGTTCCCTAGGTACATTTGTGTCCTCTAGGTTGTCTCTGAGAGTTGTTAATGGAATTGTTAAGTGATCACGTGTTCATGGATTTTACTTTAGCATGATGTACTCTGTGGAAAAGAGTAGCATGAAACAAACCTAATAAAAGGTTGTAATGGGAAATTTATTATACATATCCCATGGGTTATGGAATTGGATTTCCTATAAGGTTTTCTTGGTTAGCCTACTTGTGCGATGGACTCACTCCACATCACATGAGGGATAAATTATCATTCTAGTTGGAAATTTTTTCCTCCTTCCTCTTTTGGTGGCTAGTAACTAGTCACATAGTTGTTGTATAATGGAATTTTGAAGATTGTGAACTTTCCTTTCGGTTATTGATGATTTTTTTCAGTTGATTGTGAGGGCTGACACTTTGTTATATTTGATTGTGAAGGTTTAGCCACAACTTGTGATCTTATTTTCTTATAACCCTAGTGGTTATGTATTTGATTCATTGTTGAAATTACGCATATTTATTTCTTTATTGTTGAAAAGAAACCTTAATTTGCTCTTCTTTATGAACTTGGTGGCTAAGCTAGTTATCTTTGTTGTTTTCAATGTCGGCTATGTGTTGTAGTGTGATTCATCTCCAAGGATGTATGAGACAGACTTGGTGAGTGTGTACAAGGAAGTAGACACAGGGAACATTGAGGATGGGGCTATGTGAGGTTGATATGCAGCTAGGACCTACTACTCACCTATGTGTGATGACTATCTGTTGGAGGTTGATCACCTTACACAACAAGAGACAGGTCATTGTGCCCTTGTTTGGATGGTCTCACTCTATGCATGACCTAAAACCATCAAGCCACTGGTATGATGTTAGATTTATTTGAGATGGTTAGTTGTTCTTGGTTCATGGATTCTTCTATCATGGATTGATATGTCGCTTTCCATTGTCCAGTTGGACCCTGGTGTAGTCTTGTGATGGTTTTTGGTGTTCTGTATTGGTACATATGTGTATTATGTATGTTAATCCATGGTTATGTGTTTTTGGAGACTTGGTTGGTGGTTGCTTCACCATGTTGTCTAGCTTGGATTGACAGTGTACTTGGTTGAGTGTATATGGCATGGGTTATTGTTGTTTTTATGTTGAGGTATGGAGTGGTTCAGTTTGGGACCCTTGGTAGTGTATGATGGTATGAAGTTTTCACTAAGGGTTTTTGCAAGCTTCCAGGAGTAAGCCTAACCCTTGGGGGGGAGAATGTAACACCCCTCTATTTTTCTTTCTAGACTGCATAGTGTGTCCTTGTTTTTCTTTTATTTATGTTTATGGATTTTCAGATACTATATCTTCTGTGTGTTTTACTTGATCACTATTTATAGAGCGATAAAGGATAAGTTTGATGTGATGTGGTTTATCTGATGTTTTATTCTACATGCTTTAATTGGACTGATCATGTTAGTAGAAATAATATGTGATCTCATATGAGATTATTGAGTATGATGGAAATGTCAGTGATGTGTGAGTTGTAGTTGTTTAGTTCATTGGTTGGTTGTGTTAGTATGAGTCTTCCTATGGTTAGAGGTTGTAGATCTTTATCCATGTTACATTGTTACTATCTCCTAGCATGGGGGGTGGGCCTTCAGGTACCACTTGGTTGGGTGGAACATGCACCATACACTTTTGGGTCCCCATTTATCTTCATTACTTGGTGGCGAGACATCCATTTGGATAGCTCACGGTTTTTTTTTTTAATTCAAGCAATGTTGTATTTCAAAATGTAATAAGTTATTTTACCCCTCTTGTATTTATGAGGTGGAATTATTTATTTGTAATACTTTTGTACTATTGCCTCATTCTGGGAATGAGAGAAGTAACCAATTGTTTAAGTAATGAATTTATATCATGGTTTTTTATCTTCTTATCTTATGTTGTTTAAGTATTTTTTATAAATGCTTATTGCTTAAAGTAATTTAATGTTATGGTTATATGTAAGATGTATGTGTGGGTTTAAGTAATCCCAACCTTGTAGCCTTAGAGGTTGCTATTAACTAGTAAGTGAATCTGTATGTTTAATTCACTTTAATAAATGAAAAATTAGTACACTTTTATCATGAATTGAAACTTCCTCTAGGGTTGTGTGGTGGGGCATTAGTTTACATCATTTCAAGATTCAAAACATACATGTCACTTTCTAGTGATTCTAGTTTAAAAGTTAGATCAATTTTGGTTGTTTCCTTTATAAAAGTGTAACATAACTTTGTACTTTTACCCTCAAGTTAAATATGTAAAGGAGATGTTGAAGAAATTTGGAATGGAAGACTCAAAACCAATCAGTACTCTTATGGTAATTTTTTGTCACCTAATAAAATTTGATGATTCTCCAAAAGTTGATAAGACTCTTTATAGATCTATGATTGGAAGGTTAATGTACTCAACTTATTTCAAACTAGATATCATGCATATGGTGTGTTTTGTTTCTATATTTCAAGCCAATCCTAATAAATCTCATGAGAAATCTATGAAAAAAATATTCAGATACTTAAAGGGTACTCCAAATTATCACATATGGTATAAAAAGGATCATTTAAACTTCTCTCTAAGTGCCTATACTAATGTTAATTGGGTACTTTTTTTTATGATCAGATAAGTACATGTGAAAATGCATTCTTTTTGGGAGATAAATTGGTTTCATGGGTGAATAATAAATAGTATTCAATGTCTTTGTCCATAGAAAAATAAGAATATACTATTGCAACATCTTGTTTTACTCAAGTGCTTTGGATGAAGAATAATTTTAAGGATTTAAAGGTGGTTTATCATGAACCTATTCTTATAATATGTGACAATACAAGTACAATTAAAATTTCCAAGAATCTAGTAATGCACTTAAGAACTAAACACATCTAAATCTAGCATCACTTTCTCAGAGAGAAGGTTGTAGAACATGAAGTCAAAATGGAGTATGTGCCTACCAAGGAAAAGATTGCATATATTTTCACCAAGGAACTTTCAAAGGATACTTTTGAGTATCTTTGGAAGAAATTAGGGATTATTTCCCCTCCTTGTTCTAACTAGATGCATAAATAGCACATCTATCGAGTGGGATAAATTCATGTCATATCATTTACTCCTAGACTGATGAGTGATAGATCTCATGGGGATTTGGTAGAAATTGGGAGTCCTAAAATATTTATGTAGTTGTTGTGTATGTGAAGCAAGTTGAAGAAGATGTGCTACTAGTCAAAGGGGTAATATGTGTTACTACTTCAATTGAAGATATTTTTCTCCTTGTTCCTAAAGTAAGAGAATGTATTGTTTCTTTGTGCAGGAGTGTAAGGCCCTTTGTCCTTGATGTCAAAGGGGAAGAGTGAGGAGTATGTGTTTCCATCAATGTTAAATGGTGAGATTGTTGGCAATTGTTGTCATTGATGTCAACACTGAGAAAAAATTTCGTAATTATTGTCATTGATGTCAACACTTGAGATGTAAGTTAATCCTTGGTATTAGTTATCATTGTTATATTTATTTTGGGCTAACATTGGTGATGAATATCATGGTCGGATGTCAAGCCTTATCAAAGAATAATTTCTTATGTGCATTCTTGAATTTCATGCCTTATCCAAAGAAAAAATGTTGAAGTCCAAGGTTGAATGTCATGCATTACCAAAGAAGAATTATTCAAGTTCATGGTTGTATTCCATACCTTATCCAAAGAATATGTTTTGAAGTTCATCTAAGAAGAGTCCATGAAGTTCATGTCAATGTGACTTGTATAATGTATTATTCTTGTCAGTAGACTTGATTTAAAAATGATATATTTAGATAAGGATTAGATGCATTATGTTGAGGACTAGAAGCATGATTGATAGTGAACATATTTTATTCAAGGTCTATAGTATGTATTTTTCTCTCTCTAGATGTTCTTGATGAAGCATGTGTTGCTAAAAGGATGTTTTGGCCTCTACCTGATGCTTAAGTATTTTTTGTTTAGGAAGTTGTATTGAAGTCTATCTTAGGGTGTGCTCCATATTACTCCACTATTGATGGTTTACTATTGTGGTTCAGTAATCAATGTTAGTGTTTTGTGGATGTTGTACTCCTATATTTTTAGGTCACCAGTATTACTGAGGAGATTTATGTGAGTTGTAGAAGGTTGGTAGTATTTTAGTTGTCTAGATTGGTACAAGAAACTATCCTGCAACTTGGTAAATGTGCTCTCAACATTTGTGCAGTGTCTCAATTCCAATCTCATGTGATGAAGTGGTCCATAATTTTTTATACTAATCTTACATCATTTGGTTATGTATTATGTGATTCTTGAATAAAGCATCATATTCTTATTTCATCTACGTTAGTTGTCGGTGCAATGATAGTATGAAATAGGTGTTTGAAACTATTTTTGGATATTCAATGAATATTTCTATGTGATCAACATATTAATAATTAGCTACATTAATGTTGTATTGTGTCTTTAGTTGGATTTTTGGGTTATTTATGGATATCTGGCTAACAAGGCTCATTCCTTTGCCTGTACTGTGTGCTTGGAGGATTGCACTAGCAATTTAAGATGTGTTATGATAGATCTAGGTCCTGACCTATCTTGCTTCGAACTAAATTAAGTTAATTCAATTCAAAGAATTTTTTGGGTTGACTTGTTATGTGCTTTACATTTCATCCACATGATTCCTTCATGTTGACTTAGGTTGATGTGTTCTTTCATGTCAATGGGTTTGGATCACATTGGAAGAAGTCCTAATATTTTTTGGTACTGTGTATCTTTTGGATAGGGCCACGTTATTTTTTGGTGTCTGACTAGTTGAAATAATTATTTTATCCTCTTCTTGGGTAGACTACTTGAAGTTTTTAAGTGTTGTGGTGGATTTAAATGCATGATCACTTCATATGTAGTAGATGGACAAGCGTACAAATGAAAAAAAGAAAGTGTGTGGAATGTATTGAATATCCAACACAATTAGGGCTACATTGTGAAGAGGAAGATAGAATCAAATGTTCTATAATTCCTTAGTCAGAAGAGTGCTATGTTGACAAGAATTCTAATCTTTGTAACGATGGAAATAAGACTCAAAAAAGATAGTTAAGCAATAAAAGTATTAATACCACTAATCTAATCCTATGTTTAACAACAAAGAACAAAGAATTATAAAGATAATATAAACAAAAGGATCTCACCAAATATCTGTATATTCCCTCAAATAATCTCGAATGCAATTCTCCATTTTTCTGTTTGTACGATAGTTTCCCTCAGATTTCTTAAGTATCCAATTATGGCATATTGACTATTGACTTAGAAAAATATCAAAGGTTAATTAAGCTTCCTAAAGTATAAATATTTCAGGAGGAGGAATAATGACGAATGTTAGGTAAATTTATAGCAAAAAAAATTTCAAACAATTGGCTCAGATTCAAAAGATAGATCGATGATCGAGATTGATGAGTACCATGTGATGAATATTTGTGTCAGTTAGAACGTGAGTGAGAAAGTCTACATGATAGAGATTAAATTAAATAATAATTTAATCAAAAGAATAAGAATTGCATGTGAAAGATGAAGTAGAAACATTGTGTTTGAATGCATGAATGAATTATTTAATTAAATAAAGTTATTTAATTAATAATAATTTTCACGTAGAAGAATAGGACTGACTAATCGAGGTAGAAAATTTGCTCACCAGGAATAAATCATGAGATAATTGAGTGATGAATTATATCTTCACTTAAGCGATAAGCGAATAATCAGATAACTAAGCGATTATCTAATCAAAAAAATATTTGAGGAATAATAATATTTATGAATTAAATGATTATTTAATTCCATATTCAAAATTTGAGGATTTAATTTAAATAAATAAAGATTTATTTAATTGAATGTCGAAAAGGTTATTGAATAATTAAATAATCCTAAATGACTATTTAATTATAGTCTGAAATATGATAAATGATAAATTAAATAATTAATTATTTAATTTAGAAAGGGGAATAATTAATTCATGATGTAATTAAAAATAAATAAAAATTATTTAATTAATCAAAAAAGGTCATCATGAATTAATTAAATAATTAAGGTTATTTAATTAATAGAAGAATGGTGACTTTAGAAAGTAATTAAATAATTAACATTATTTAGTCATGACTATGAATATGCGTACTATGTCAAAAATGGTGTCGCAGGCCTAGACCAGTTTTCAGTGTCTACAGTTTTCCCCTCTTTGATAGAATGTCATTTTGACCATTGTGTCAAAGAAAATTATTTAAATCATGCCCATGTCATGCCCCGGTGTGAAATGGGTTAGGGTATGCCCCCTCGAGAAAAATGACAATTTTTGAAAAAAAATTGAAAATTTTGGAAATTGTCCCGATTAGGTAATTTGATAGTCACAAGTTCGATGGTGGGGAAATAAATTTATTTCGAAGTGATTTGGAAAAGAAATGGCTAATGCAAGTTTGAAAATTATGTGTCCAGTACAGAAGGTTTGAAAAAAATCCTCCAAAACCCTGGGTATAAATAGGATTTGGTGTTGAAAACCAATTCATTTGCACCCTAGACAATTGGAAAACCTTGATTTTTTCTCTAAGCTCGTAGTAAGATGTCACCTATACCATATGTAGAGCATAGCGGATACCGCATTTGGACAGTTAGATGCCCCACCGACGCAGGACCCCCGATATGTACCCCTGAACCATCTTTTGAAATTTTGTTTTTCACATTTTTCTAGGCAATTAAACCTTAATTTTCATATGCGTCATTTGAGAATGAATGCATATGAATTCGTACGCAACACATGTGCTCGTGCAACAACACATATGTGTAAAGACATCTAGGTCGATTAGGTTATTTTAGGAAATCAATGCATTTGCAAATGTTTGCACCACATGTGTTGAATTGAGATGCATTTTCTTTTGTCACTGTCACATGTAGTTTAATGTGTCACATTTCTATTTTTGCATTGCATTTGCATGTTAGGGTTGAAAGTAATAAGTGCACCGCATTTGCAAAGAAATGATGCATATGTCTGATAGGTAGGTGTGTTTTATTTTGTGATGCATTTTAAATGTTGCAACACATATGCATGTGCATGCGATGCATTATAGATTGTGCACCGCATATGAAAATTATAATGATGCATTTGAGATTGCACACCGTATTTGAGATTGAAGCGATGCATTTTACTATCAAACTTTAAAAAATAATTGTGATGTAAAAATGAATGTTTTGTTCTCTGACACAGTATTTTGATGACTTTAAAGGTTGTATTAGATCCAATATACACCTAGGAGTCACGGCCAATGATGTATGAGCTTCGAGATTATTTACAAAGTTTCGAGACATGTTTAATTTGGAGACTAGGGTTGCACCATGTCTACACCATGCCCAATATTCGAGAAAACAAAGGTATGTTGACTGCTCTTTGTGAGAGGTGGCATTCTGAAACCTTTTTTCATTTTCCTACTAGAGAGGCCATAGTCACTTTAGAGGACATGTATAGGATTTTGAGATTGCCTATTAGGGGTGAGAGGGTGATGTATGATACTTAGAGAGGATACAATGAGATCACTCGATTCTATGTGTATGATGATATTAGATGACTTGACATTGAGCAATATGAGATTAGATGGCATGTACTAGCAGAGAGATATGAGCATATTCATTGTATGCTATGTACATTGATTGTGGGTATTGTTCTTCCTGACCATCGAGGTCATGGTTTTCCTGTTGGGTGGGGAGATATATTAGTAGGGATGTTAGAGTGGGAGGTAGTATATGCATGGGGGCCTTGTTTACTGGCCATGTTATATTTTAATTTGCATGACATAGCTTATAGAGGTGCATAGTCAATGAGCTATGGTACCACCCTACCTATGATCTAGGCATGGGAACACATTATTGTGTTTCATCCCCCAGTTACTTCTGATCTTGATGCTAGATCATCATATGTTTTATATTATGTGGGGAGCATTACCTAGATTCATGTTGGTGATACTGGTTACTGGAGACATGCACTTGATACTTTGGTTCAGTTTATTTGGAGGTTGTATATGGATTGTGCCTGATGGAAAAATGAGGAAAAACATTTTCCATATTGTAGAAAAACTCAATATTTGATTGGTAAGACATTGTATAGTGTGCATATTATTGAGAGGCATTTTCCAGATCAAGTGTTGAGGTAGTTTGGTGACATGCAGGTTGAGCCTCGAGGGAGACCTTAGTTTGCTCGGTCATCAAGAGAGGTTCCATTGTGGGGGCCCATGATTCCACTAGCTACCATAGAGGGAGACATTTAGGCTCTACAACCTATGCAGTGGGGATGGAGGGGTGGTGTGGTAGACCTCGACACAAAAACAACATATGATACTTGGTGGGTAGAGCACCAACCTATTCTTTATATAGATCTAGATAAGTTGGCTCTATTTGAGAGATGGGGTACAGGGCCCAGAGGTTGGCATGGAGGTAGGGCTGGACGTAGGGGTGGTAGAGGAGGTGGTGATGATGGCAGAGGTGGTCGATGAGGTTGACGAGGTAGGAGAGGTGGGAGAGGACATGGATTATCACCCGTTCATGAGGTGAAGGGTGAGGGTTAGGATAAACCTATGTTAGAATTTGGTGGAGGAGGAGAGGTAGAGATTGGGGGTGAGCATGTAGATGAGGAGGCAGTAGGGGAGGAGCATGTAGAGGAGGAGGTTGTGAGGGAGGATATGGATATTGATTTCCTTGGTATATTGGCAGGTTATGGTGTTGATGAGGAGGAGGAGGTGATGGGGCAGCAGGTGAGGGAGCTCTAGGATAGGATTTTTGAGGATTGGGATGTTGAGGTTGGAGAGAGGCATGATAGGATGAGGAGGCTCCCAAGGATAGTGTTACAGATTTATAGGCCTGATTAGAGGCCTTCGAGGAGAGGGTGAGGGCAGTGACTATAGAGCATGATTCTATGCAGATGGAGAGAGATAGTGCCTACCTGGATAAGGATCAAGAAATTATCAGATGATAGGAGACAAATGATAGATTAACTGAGCTAAGGGCATTATGTAGTGGGCTAGTTGCAGCCTTCACTCAAGAGTTAGTCAGGGTTGGCGAGCGAGAGAGGTATTATAGGGATATTTATGAGGAAAATGTACTACCTGAGAGGAGAGATCCCAATTATTCATAGGCACATAGTGGCAATTCCTAGAGCAAGTCCCACAGCCAGACACAAAGCACAAATGATGTGGTGGGTCCACCCAAGACAATACCATATAGCAGGCCTCCTTCGGCACAACGAGTATCCCATCAACAATCACCCCATTAGACTCCACATGGGAGTAGTGGGAGTACTGGACAATGATATGTTTATACTTGTACACATTTTATTGTTTATCATAGAGCTTGTGAGCTTCTTTTAGATTGATACACTTTGACATTGTACTATGACACATTATTTTGAGCAATATATATATATATATATTTAGCGGCGTTTATATGATTTGCAGTTGTTCTATATGATGGTGTAGTTTATTTATGTATGATTATGCAGTTTTCTAGATAATGTATGTACATGGTATGGATTATGATGTTTACATTATGGCGTTTCATTTCCTTTAATGATGTGTTTATATGATTATATGTTTATTCTATATGATGATGGATGCACATTATTCACACATGTGATGAATGTATTCTATGCTTATGAAAATGAGATGCAATATGACATTATTATTTATAAATCCATGTGGATGTATGAGTAATGTACATAGTTTTGTAATTGGTAAATGCATGTATGTCATGATTATCTAAATGCGATGGATATGTATATTTTTGTGTTGTTTTTGAAATGCAGCATAGATGTATGGTGTACTTATATATACATATGATAATGTCTCCATAATGGTTGTAAAATGTATGCATATGCAGATTACCTAATATTTTTGTGTCATAGGACTCTATCATTATGTAGGATAGAAGGAATGTTAGCGTGGCTTATTTGAAATGTTAGAATTGAAAAATGGGTATTAGTAGAATATATAGTCTTCAATATTTTTCCAAGTACAAAGTAAGCCTTGCATTAGATCATCATTGGGTGGGACATGACACAAATGTATAGTACACACCATGATATGAGATAGACTACAGTGTACAAAGTCATCCACTTGTAAAAATAGACAGTCGTAGACAAGGAGTGTCCAGACACATACTAAGGGCCAAATTGCCCCAGTCTTTTTGTCAAGACAAACCATAGACAATAATCAAAGAAAAAGACAAAGTTAGGATACATTATTTCTCCTCTAAATCCTTCATGGCACATCCTCGAGAAATCTAGTAACCTGACTTGAAAATTAAGTTTAAAAAATAGTCAACAGACAACAGTCAAAGAAAAATAGTCCTGACACATCCTTGCTTCTCTAAATCCTTCATGGGACATCCTTGAGAAAGCTAGTAATTGGAATCAAAGACAAATCCAAAAGGATAAAACCAAATAAGCTATACAAGTCAAAAAGATAATAAAAATATTTGCCAAAATTTGATATGTTGTTATTTGTTTGATAATTTTATTGTTTGACAAAGTCTCATGTCAAGGATGACACATAACATATAAGACGTTAAGTCTAATTTTGACATTTTGTGACTATTTGTGTAAGGCATGATGAAGCCTAGTTTCAAAAAGACACGTACCATATAAGACATTGAGTCTGATGTCGTTGATGTGACAAGCTACATAAGGCTATGATTATTGATAGTGGTTGTTGTCAAGGACACATCTTGTATAAGACATAAGTTTGATTGTTTGGCAACTTTTTTGGTTTGACTTGATGACATTGCTGACATGTTTGGCTGAATGATGGGTGACTTGTCTTGATGTTTTGACTATTGTGTGTGTGTGTGTTAGCAGTGTATGAATTATGGTTATTGACACGACATACCCTAAACAATTGACCTACTGTGGCCTTAGGGGGTCATCGATTGATGACCTTGCCTACATTATACACGCAAAGACCTCATAGTTCGACTAACTTTGACTAAAAAAAATGATCTGATAAATATGTACTCAACTTGATGATATGCGACATGTGTGAAAGTAGATGTTATAAACCCTAATTGACTAACCTACTATGGCCTCAAGGGCTCATCAATTGATGGTCTTGCCTACGTTATACATGCAAAGACCTCATATTTCAACATGACCAATGACTTTGACATGTACAAAGAATGAGTCATGATCTGATGTGTGTGATATGTGACAAACCTAGAAAGATGGACCAAATGACTCAACGACAGATCAACAAATGGCCTTGCCTACGTCCAGTCACAGAGGCAATGTAGTTTGACTATGTTTATGACTGACTTGACACAACTAACTTTGACTATTTTTTGGGATCTTTGACATGTTTTGATATTTTTGTCATTTCGAAGATTTATGATGTTTTTGAAGTTTTTGAGGTTTTTTTATGACATTTTCTGATGTTGCAATGGTAAATGCAAGGTCCAAATGACACAGGTGAAGGATTTTCTCCCAATAGGGTCTGAGACCTATAGGATGGAGTGGGGGAGATAGAGTGGACTTGATGTCAATCATTCCAAGTTATGGACAGGAAAACCATTTATTATGGGTGATGGTGGAAAATTCTAATTCAAATGATGGTAGATGAAGGAGCGAAGTTGACTACACATGGCGCATATTTTCTAGTTTTTCACCATGGTACTTATCCAAAGCACCACCGAAGTGGTTTTCACTATTGGATGAACTATTTCTCTTTACTATTTTTTCTTTTCTTTTCTTTTGGTGTTGCAAAGACGCATGTTTGCCAAGTTTTCATCTAGAAAACAATTTATATATATATATATATATTTTTTTTAATTTTTTGTATTTTCATGATTAAGACAAGACTCTTAGAAGCTATACATAGAACCTCTTCAGATGAAGGTTGTTGATTGGTGATAAGAGTGGTTATCTTTCAGGGGTTGAGAGTTGATACACTCCTAATCCAAAATATTTTGTAACAATATAAGGCCCTAACCAGTTTGGTTCAAACTTCACTGGCTTTTCTTTGTCTACTTGATTCTTTGTGTTCTCAATTAAGACCAAGTCATCAATGTAAAAATTTTGATTTAGAAATTTCCTAATATAGTTGTGATGAAGATGATTTTGATATGCTTGAGGATGATCTAGTGCCTTTTGTTTTCATTTGTCTAGGAATTCTAACTCACGTATTCTTGACACATGGTACTCTTCATCATCAATATGACCTTTAAAAGATACCCTTAAGGAAGGAATTTTAACCTCAATAGGTAAGATAGCTTCATAATCGAATAACAAGGACTATGGAGTGGCATCGGTGGGAGTATAGATGCTTATGCGGTAAGCCCATAAGGCATGATTAAGTTGTAAATGCCAGTCATGACAAGTGTCTTTGATAGTATTTTCAAGGATTCTGATGTTTTGTTAGATGCCTCTGCTTGGCCATTACCTTGTGGGTAATATGGAGTGGAAAAGTGGTGTTGGATATGGAATTCTTCACAAAGATGACAAAATTCCTCATTTTTAAATGGATGACCATTATTCATGATGATGGATTGAGGAACACCATATTGACAAACTATGTAGTTTAGAATAAACCTAGAAATTTGTGTGTAGGTAATATAGGTCATAGGAATAGCCTCGATCCACTTGGTGAAGTATTTGGTTGTGGTTATGATGAACTTATGGCCATTGGAGGATGGAGGATGTATCTTACCTATGAGATCAATTCCCATCAGGAAAAATTCCATGGTGAGGTTATCGGTTGGAGCTCATGTGTTGGCACGTGTATCAAGTTTTCATGTACCTAACACTGTCGACATTTTTGGACGAAGATATATGAGTATTTTTCCATGGTAGGCCAATAATATCCTAGTCTCATAATATTCCTGGCTAAGGTTGGACTGCTAGAATGGGATCCAAAAATACCCTCATGTACCGCACATAAGGTTTCTTATGCTTCTTCAACATCAATACATCTCGAACAAGATATTATCTAAGGCACATCTATAAAGTGTATCTTTGATGATGGTATATCTGGAAAACTTATGGATAAATGTCATTTGTTGGTTATTCGAAAGGTCTAAGGGTAGGATTTGGGCATGGAGTTAGTTATATATTTCCTTGTACTATGGTGAAGTAGGACCAATAATCACACACACCATCACAAAATTTGGGATGTTGTACACAGGGACCAAAAGTTGTTCGACCAAAATCTCAAATTTAGGCAAATTGCTAGTTATATCCAATAATGAACCAATCGTTGCCATATCATTTTCTACCATGTTCTAAATGTGAGGTATTTGTTGAAAGATGATGTGATAAAAATATTGCTTAAATTTGTCTTGCATGCGCTTGTATCGGACAAGTTTCTCATCTTTAGTTTCATACTCATCATTGACTTGTCAAACTACTAGCTAAGAATCTCCATAAACTTGTAAATGCTTAATCTTCCACCAGACTGCCATTTTTAGTCCTGTCACAAGGGCCTCATATTCTGCTATGTTATTTGTGTAAGGGAAAGAAATTATGAATGACTTAGGAATAGTATCCCCTTGTGGTGTAAAAAACAATATACCTTCTCCTAAACCGTGATTAGTGTGGGACTCATCAAAGTATAGTTTCCATGTGGTTCTTTTGTCAACGTTGAATATGAACTCATCAAGAAAATCTGCAACTAGAGGATGCTCAACCTTGATTGGTGTGTCTACCAACTGATCATTAATAATCTTCCCTTCTATAGATTTTCTTTCCACATACTGGATGTCATATTCACTAAGTATCATTACCCATTTAGCCAATTGACCTGTTAGTGCTGCATTACTTAGAATATATTTCAACGGACCTATCTTGGTGACCAACATGGTTTGACAGTTTAGCATATAATGCCTAAGTTTTTGAGTAGAGAAAACTATTGCAAGATAAGCACATTCTATGTTAGTGTATTTCATTTCATATCCCACCAAATTACAACTGATATAGTATGCTACCCTTTCATGACTTTCATCATCATTTTGTGCAAGTAAGGCTCCTAGTGTTGATTGGGTTGCTGAAATATAGAGTATCAAAGGTTGAGTATTTGTAGGCAGCATTAACAGAGGTGGTGTAAGTAGGTATTAGTTAATCTTTTGAAATGATTCTTGGAATTTGGGTGTCCATACAAATGGTACCCCCTTTTTGAGAAAATATTGGAACAGATGTATCTTGTTTTCTAACTGTACTATGAAGCAGTTGATACACTGTAGTCTCCCTTGTAGTGTTCTTAGTTGACTGATTTTGGCTGGTAGAGACATTTCCATTATAGTTTTTACTTTTGTGGGGTCCACTTCAATGCCTCATCTAGAAACGATGTATCCTAGAAGTTTTCTTGATTTAATGTTGAAGAAACATTTTTTTGGATTTAGCCTTACTTTGTAATTTTCTAGTCTTTGGAATATCTTTTCTAAGACTTTTAAATGATCTTCACTTTTCAATGATTTGGCTATTAGATCATCAACATAGTCTTCCATGAGAATATGTACAAGGTCATGGAATATATTCCTCATTGCACGTTGATATGTGGCTCCAAAATTTTTGAGACCAAAAGGCATGACATTAGAACAATATGTTCCCCATGGACATGTAAAAGTTGTCTTTTATTGGTATTCAGTTGTTATTTTGATTTTATTATACCCGTAGAAACCATCCATGAGGGATAGAATCTCATATCCTGTTGTAAGCTCCACTATCATGTAAATGTTTAGCAAAGAGAAGTCATCCTTAGGACATGCCTTGTTGATATATTTGAAGTCTGTAAAAATGTGGATGCCCCTAGATGGTTTGGTTACTAGCACAAGATTTGAAATCCATTTTGCATAGTCTATGGATCTGATGAATCTAACATCCAATAGTTTCCTAAGTTTAGCTTTGACTAGTAGAGCGATTTCTGGATGCATCTTTCCTAACTTCTGTTTGACAGGTTTAACACCTAGTTGTAATGGTAGATGATGCAATATAAGGTTTGGATCCAACCCAGGAATGTCAGCATATGACCATGAAATTTTTATTTATCTTTTTGTAAAGAAGTCCCGAAACTTTGGTTCCTTTGTCTCTATCAAAGATGTGGAAATGTATATTACCCAAGGGTTTTCTTCAGTGTTTATGTTGATCTCTACATATTCTTGAACTAAAATTGGTGAATTTTCTTGACAAACTAGGAGAATGTTCAAACCTCCATCCTTGGGTCCCTTAGAGAGGTTTTTTCCCTTGGATGCATCCTTTTGTTTTACTATTTCTTCATCCAAAGGAGCCTTTTGATTTTCACGTAGGGAATTATCCTTTTCATTTTTTCATTGTATTTCTTTTTCTTTTAATTTTTGTGACTCGAGGTGTGAATAGAATCCCCAAAATTTCCATGTTATCCAAATCTATTGTAAAGATAGCTTTATGATCACCTCTAGGTATGCCTTTTCATAGTCCCATGATCTCAACTATCACTTCACAATTCTTGAATATGTCTAAGATGGGTGTACCTTGTTGATCCCAATTGATAAGTTGGGGGTATACGAGGGGCATGCCATAATTGGAGTTATCAAATGTGGAAGTTTAAAAGGTGATGATAGAGCAGCTAACATGATCACATAAGTTTTGGACTAACTCCTTCTTGTTCTTTTTCCTAGGGATAGGTAAAATTTGGGGTGGGACTACTATAAGGGCTAGGTCATCAGAAGATTGGTTTGTTAGGTGCCCAAGAGGTAGGATCCAGGGTTTTCCAATAATAAAGCTTAAGCCATTCTTCTTTTGACAAGGAATTTTTAGGACAAGACTTAGTTGATTTTGGTGAGGTATTTAGCATTTGTTCAAGTTCCCCAAATAACTTATCTAGGTCCATTATGCTAGTGGAGGAGAGAGAATCCCATTCATATTCGTTTGATTCAGGGGAGTCACAATAGAATGGGTGAAATGGTTCATGGGATATCTCGATGTCTTCAGAAGAACTTACATCCTCTTGTGGTGGTAAGGAAGTACTAGGAATGCCAATTCTAATCAGTTGAAACCCTAGCCCTAGGCCTTTTGGTCATTGTGAGATAATGATTGGTTCAGTCCTTCCATTATGATCTAGTCCTAACCCACTATGTCCACCATATCCTTTCCTTTGCATTATCATGAATCCTTTTCCATATTGATCTTTATATATTTGAATAGATTGCGGAGGGTTTTCATTGTCTTCATTATACAACTAGGAGGTTACATCTTCTTGGTCCGCAACTTCTTTACTTAACTCTCCCCATTTTGTGAATGTCATAGTAGGAGGGACATGTATTGTGACAATTGAATGTTTTCTATCTATAATTGGTAAGCCATATGACTTAGGAGGAACTAGCTGACTAACACAATATGATGCTTTCATGTGATATTCTCCATATCCCTTATCTTGGATCTCGACCTTAGGAGTGGATGAAGGTGGTTGTGATGAAATTGAATTGGAAAGTGTAGATGGATCAACATATAGGGATAAGGTGGAGGATGAAGCATCTTGATTAGCTGACACCTATTGTTGTGGTATTTCACATAGGCTTGTACAATATTGGAAAGGATCTGGATCACCATCAATTGTGATATCAGTGCCATTGTAGGATAATTCAAGACACTGATGGTATGTGGAAGGTATGACTTTCATAGCATGTATCCAAGGTCTACCCAATTAAAGATTATAGGGAAAGGTGAGACCCAAGACTTGGAAACTAGTTTCCATAACTATAGGGCCAATCCTAATAGGGAGTGTTACAACTCCTTTCGATGATCTTTCCTCATCATCATATGCATTAATGACTATACTCTTAGTGGTGTCCACGCATTCTTCTGAGAAAAATAATTCCTTAACCAGCTTCAAGGTGCAAATAGTCAACCTGGCTCCTTCATCTACCAAGACTCATCTGACTTTGGTTTGATGGACAAGAACTTCAAGGTGTATTGGGTCATTATGGTTGGACTTCTAAGTTGAATAATCATGTTGAGAGCATGTGGCATGATAGGAATTGGTTAAGTATCCTACCATTTCTTCAAAATTATTGACATATAAGTTGGTAGGGATAGTTGTGCTCTATAATGCTTTGTCGAGGATCGCTTGATGATTTGGTGATATGGTCAACAGTTCTAAGATGGATATTTGTGCTAGTCTTCCCTAATTGGTCAAGAAAATTATACTTAGGCTTGGAAGACTGTGTCTATGGCTCGAATGAAGGACCTAGAAGGGTCATCTTAGTTCTACATGTATTGACAATACATTCAAGATGCTTTATGGTGATGGTATGGATATTTTCATTAGAAGCTCAGATATGATTGATGATGGTACCTTGTTTATAGTCATACTTGTTATTGGTATAATTGGTTGAGGTATTATTCTTAGTTCCCAAATTGGAGGCCTTTCCTTTTCCATGGTCATGTAATGTATCTATGAAGAATTTGTGGTCACTTTTTTTTGTATGACTTATGTGGTTTCCTCTTCAAAAAAATCTTATATGATGTTCTGCAATTGTTGTCATTGTTGTAGGTTATGTCCCTTAGTTTAATGGTAATCAAAAAAGGCATTGTCATCCCACCATGAAGTTTTAAACTATCTAGGATCATATTTTTTTGGCTCTAGAGGTTGTATGAGTTTATGTTTAATCAGTTCTTTGTAAACTATGTTGATTGGTTCCCCCAAGGGGTAAACCCATGTTTTGGAAATCTCCTTTGTGGTCATTGTTGTTGTGAATTTTGGACAAAGTTGGATGTTTGATCAGCATTGTTAAGCATGTCATGAGAGGAATTGTAGCCTCTAAGTATGATGACAGGTCCTACATGTAGGGTCTTAGCATCAACAATACCATCATTTGTTACAATGTTTTTTTTTGACAAAAACTTGTTTTTATCATTGGGGGCATTTTGCTATTGAACAACTGGATTCCTGCCAAGCATCTTAATTTCTCCTTTGTCAAAAAGGGATTTTTCAAGTATAATTCCTTTTTGCACCAAGTCTAGAAAAGAGGTACAACAATGTACTCTTAAGTCACTTCTCAGTTTCAGATGAATATTTTCAAGGATTATTATGACTTTTTGTTTTTCTGGTATCTCAACTACACATCGACTAGCTAAAATTTTCCATCTTTGGAAGAAGGTGGTGAAATTTTCTTCATCTTCTTGCATGGTATGAAACAAGGTATCTATCATGATTTCATTGTCTATGTTAAAGGTAAAATTTTCCACAAATTTCTTAGCTAATTCACCCCATGATTTTATGTTGTACGAAAGGTTAGACAACCATTCCAGTCCTATCCCGACAAAGGTTTGCAAAAAAAGTCTCATAAGGTATGTGGGGTCATTTGTGATGTCCATGTAGGTTGTGGAATATTCTATAATGTGTTCTAGAGGATTTCTCTTCTCATTATACTTAGGAAAACTTTGTATAGTGTATCCGTGTGGGAAGGGTATCATGTATAGTGCTTTGTCAAAGGGACATGGACATAAATATTGCACTAAAATGGTTTGTTTGCCTGAAATTGACATACTGTCCATTTATTGTTGGAGGGCTTGCATTTGGTTTTGTAGAACATATACTTGTGTTAAAGACATATTGGTTGCGTTATTTGGATCGATGTAAGTGTTCTAAAAAGAAATATTTTGTGATGGATTTTTATTTGGTGTAGGTATATGTCCTGTTTGTGTAACTCCTATGTGTTGATTGGTAGTATTTGTACTGATAAGTGGTATAGCCTATGTTGTGTTTGTGCTAGTTTTGGGTGTTTTACCTATGGTGTTTGTGCCAAAGGGGTTTTATGAAGATTCTCATGTAGCAAATTTTAGGCCCTATGTTATACCAAATGGTATTGGGTTTACAATTGAGGTAGTTTGAGTGGGCATAGCCTGTGTTGGTATTGTTGTGGTAATCTGAGGAATAGAGACACTCGATGTCATGGTTTGAGTTGCTTGAGTAGATGTTGTTTTTAAGGTGTGGGCATCAAATCTTGGAGGTAGTGTGGCACCTTCTACTAGCAGCTTTTATAGGTATCTTTGAGGATCATTTTCCAAAAAAAAATCCATAAAAGATGCAAATTAGGATCTTGGACAACAACATCTATGTCTTCTACATGAATCTGTCTATGTGTGTCTCTAGTGAAAAAAATCAAGCAAGGCTTTATGAGGTATTTTTGTTCCTGATGATTGGTTTGTGAAGGGATTGATGAAGTCTTGTGGATCTGCCATCTCTCTACATTTCTTCTTAGACCTTATTTCGACCATGAAAAATGTTGCTCAAAATGGGGCAATGCAAAACTATGTCTAGAAATGATACGTTCTCTTCTATGTTTTTGGGTTTTTTTGGATATAACGAATGAATGCTAATATTTTTTTGGTATTTTATGGAAAATAAAGGATGTCTAAAATGATGATATGCTAGGATAAAAATATGCAAAATTCTAAGAAAACTCCTAAGTTAATTGATTGTAAATGATTCTAAGAGGAGGTTACCTACCACCTATGGCTTAACCAAGGCTACAATTTAACTTTTTAAAGGAACCTGATGTAGGACTAGGACCAAAAGATAAGGTGATCTCTCAAACTAGACTAATGAGCTGGAAGGATTCACTAGTAGGACAAAAGATATTGTTTGACAAGAGACTAGGCTCAATGACAATGACTGTCGAAGCATGGGTTTGTCCAAAATATAGAAATTTGGCCTATTTTGAGATATGAAAATTCCTAATATGCAACTAAGTTTTAGAACTAAGAGGTCTATCACCAAGGCTAAAAAACACTTAAAAGATGAAAAATGGAAAGTTTTGAGAAATTTTCTAGTTTCTGTCCAAGGTTAATAATGAGAAATAGAGACTGAGATGACAGTTTGGTTTTAGACTGTGATTATGAATTCTTGTTTTCTATGGATAGGAAAATGTGGTTCTATTTTATAGATATGTTGCGATAGGTCAAATGTGGTATTTCTAGTAAAACTAGTCTTGGTTAGTTGACAGGAAAATGTGACTCACTATGATAGATGAAGCTGAGTTTTTAACAAATGTGACTCTATATGGCAGATGCAACTTAGTATATCAGATATGACTCAGAATTGTTTGGTTAATTACAATAGACTCTGGTTGACAATTGCAGGTTTACAAATAATAGATGCAACTCGGTTAGATAACTACGATTTTCTAGTTAGCAAATGTGATTCATTTTGACACATGTGGTTTTCTAATGAACTGGGTTTTTCGATTGAATCTGTTTTGTGATCAAATTTTGGCAATTAAAAATAGTTAAAAAACAATGTATTTCAAGTTTGATGAGCATGAATATGTTTAACTTTAGAGAACATGTACAATCCTAAGGCTGGCAATGACAATACTTGTTGAATTCTCACTTTACTTTCCTCAGATATGCTTATTCAAAGTGGATGACTAGAAGCTTGACCACACTGACTCCCCCTTACACGCCACACACTTCTTAGGTCAGCCAAGCTTTAGTTCCCATGACTCTCCCATGGTGAACTTTTCATCTCTACTATTGAACTATAAGATTGTGAGATGGCTTCAGAGGTCTAACCTCTTGCACCAGCACATAGAAAGGTTTTTGGCTTATATAAAAACAAGTTGCAAAATTTGGTATGGGCACCCATTCGAAAGGCCACATGAGAGGCAATATCATCCTAGTCTACAAAGGTTATGATCTGTAGGTTTCAACGCACAACAAGGGTACTGGAGAATCAATAGCTTGTCTGCACAAGCTCTTATAATACTGAGTTTCCTCAAGCATTAAAATTTCTATACCAGTTGGGAGAAGCTTGGCTTTAGCTCATCACTGGTTTGAGTTGCTTTGGCTACTCTTAACCACCAAAGCAAACCCAAATTCTACAGTCAGTAATAGTTTCTGTCACATGAATGCACAAGGGGAGATGATACTTATGTTACTAAATCAGGGATTTAATCTAACATAAAAAAGCGTAGAGGACACTGGTACATTTTAAAGCCCAAATTACAATTTCTCTATCTACTCAAGCAATTTGTTCTAAAAATTAATCTATTCTTCGAATCTATTCCTACAAACAAATTGTCAATAGTTTAAGTTTCGATGTTCGTCAAAGTTTCTGCAAAACATGAATTAGTAGTTTTTTTGGTTTCTTTGTCTTCATCAATCATCTTGTAGAAAAGTTTGAGAAGGCTTTTCTTCAATGAATTGACCTGCAAAAACCACGTTAACTCCCCTAGAATAGAATAAAATGCAAAATTAGTATCAATAGAACTAAAGATTAAACATGAAAAATATGGAAGTTTGAAAACAAAGAAAATAATGTTCACCAGTTAGATGCGTCACAATTTTACCAGCCAGATGCATTGCATAATGAATCATATGTGTCACTAAATATCATATGCATCTCAAAAAATCAATTGTGGCGATTCACACTGCACATGCGTTGTTCTCTACCTGTGCCTACAATTTTTTTTTTCAAAAAAGACTATGAATTTTGAAGACGGTTTTTTCACTTCAGTTTCACCAAATGTAACACTAGAAATAAGACTCAAACAAGATAGTTAAGAAATAAAAGTAGTAATAACACTAATCTAATCCTACATTTAACAACAAATAACAAAGAAATATAAATACAATATAAACAAAATGATCTCACCAAATATCTGTATATTCCCTCAAATGACCTCGATTGTGCTTCTCCATTTTGTCATTTGTATGATAGTTTCCCTCAAATTTATTAAGTATGTAATTATGGTGTATTGAATATTAACTTAAAAAAATATCAAAGATTACTTAACCTTCCTAAAGTATAAATATTTTGGGAGGAGGAATAATGACAAATGTCAGGTCAATTTATAGAAAACTGGTTTTCAAATAATCGGCTCAGATTCGAAAGAAAAATCGATGATCGAGATTGATGAATGTCATGCAATGAATATGTGTGTCAGTTACAATGTGAATGAGAAATTTTGCATGATAGAGATTAAATTAAATAATAATTTAATTTGATGTTGAAACTATTCAAAAATCGAAAGAATAAGAATTACATGTGAAATATGAAGCAAAAACATTGTGTGCAAACACACGAATGAATTATTTAATTAATAATAATTTGCATGCAGAAGAATAGGACTGACTGATCAAGACAAAAAGTATGTTCATCAAGAATAAATCGTGAGATAACTGACTAATGAATTATATCTTGACTTAAGCGGTAAGTGAATAATCAGATAACTAAGTGATTATGTAATCAGATGAATATTCAAGGAATAATAATATTTATGAATTAAATGATTATTTAATTCCATATTGAAAATTTCAGGATTTAATTTAAATATTTAATAAAGATTTATTTAATTGACTGTCAAAAAGGTTATTGAATAATTAAATAATTTGAAATGACTATTTAATTATAGTCTGAAATATGATAAAGGATAAATTAAATAATAAATTATTTAATTTAGAAAGGGGATTAATTAATTAGTGATGTAATTAAATAAATAAGATTTATTTAATTAATCAAGAAAGGTCATCATGAATTAATTAAATAATTAAGGTTATTTAATTAATAGAAGAAAGGCGACTTTAGAAAGTAATTAAACAATTAACATTATTTAGTGATAACCATGAATATGAGGACTATGTCAAAAATGGTATCCCAGGCCTAGACCAATTTTTAGTGTCTACAATCTTTATCTAAATATTTATATCTTTCTCTAAGAGAGTGAATCTCATTAGTTCTTTTGTATCTTTCTCCTGAAGTTGTGTTCAGTGTAGTCCTCTAAGTCCTTGTGTATCTTTCTCTAAGGTAATGAGCCTTCCTACATGTAGTTTTGGTAGTGAACCTTTATATTATGAGTTAACGAGCTCATAGTGGTTTCTCTCTCATTGGGTTTTCAAATGAAATCCAGTGTACTCCTTCTACATGTGTGTGTCCTCTATTTCTTTCTCATTGTTACTCATCTAGTAAGAAGTAGAATTGCTATATCTTGCATCACTTAAAGTATGTTGAAGTTGCTATTGATTCAAACTACTATATCATTCTTTGTTACTGTTATGTTTTAATATTTTGATTTGATAAAGAAGGTTGGATTGTCTTGAGAGTTTCAAGGTCTAAAAGGGATTAAGTTTTTATATAGACTAACTCATCCCCCTCTTAGTCTCAAAGTGTGTTCCAAAAATAGTTTTAGAGATAGGAATTATGAAGAATGTATAGTTTAGGTTGTCTACCTTACTTGAGACAGACTTCAGGTTTAATGTGACTATAGTGGACATCCCACCTTGGAATGGGATATTACTATTAAGGAAATAGTATGTAGCTATGGGTGGAAGCATGAAACTAGGCTTGCAATATGCCATGATCCATATCAATGGAAAGAATGTAAATATAAATAGATAGAAAATATATTCTACTATTGTTGAAGATCTACAACTAGTTGATGAAATATTTTTCATTAATACTAATATGGATAATTTTAGAATTGAAGACTCTTTAGCTAAGAGAGAAAATCTTGCACCCATGGCTCAATAAGTGAATGTATATGCTCAAAATAATGATCTATGGTGAATATGTTTTGATGGAGCATGTTAAAAAAAAGGAGTAGGTGTTGGAATAATTATTATTTCACCAAATGGTTAGTCCTACAAATACTCATTCTCCTTAAAATTTTAGTGCACTAATAATGTTAGAAATGATGACACATTGTTGTTAGGACTTAACTTGGCTATCAAACATAATATAAATAATATTAGATATATATGGGAATCTGGGCAAGTGGTATCCACAATTAGAGCTTAATATGTTTCTAAACACAAGAGAATGAATAAATATAAGGTGTTGTATTAGATGCCATAGAGATGTTTGATGCAATTTCCATAGATTTGGTGGAAAGGTATAAGAATTAAATGGTAAATATTCTTGAAAATGTCACTCTTAGAGTAGATGGCATATGTATCATTTTATAGGATATCAAAGGTTGAGGTGAAAACCAATCCTTTGGTCCTAGAAAATATCTATAATTGGTGCATATTCAATGATGATAAATATTTATTGAAATGTCTACAATATGCAAATGAATAAAAAATCCATGAAAATAACTTATATTCTTTTGTTGAGGTATTTAATGGGAAGAAAATTGTATTTGGGAACGAGGTATATAATTATAACCAAATAAAATCACAAAGGGATTGGTGGCTTTAGAGAGTTTCTTTGACAATGCAGCAAATGGTATGTACAACTAGTCCACACAAATGAGTAAGACCTTATATAAATAAAATTTGGAATGGAGAATGCACCCAAGAAGGTGTATATTATGAAAAATTTAAGCTCAAAATTCAAAAGCATGTTTATCTACTTAATGATAAAATATAAGCATGTGTTTTGTTTTTGTAAGGAAGCTAAGCTAGAGAAAAAATTGCCTACACTAATCTTGAGAGGAGAATAATGAAAGACTTTACATAAAATAAAAATAAACATAAATATCATGCACACCACAACGCAATGATTTATGTGGGGAAAACCCTTTTAAGAAAAAACTACAGGGTATGTGGAGGATCATGATGGGCCAAAAAGTGGCAATATGATGGGTATGTGGTTGATGACTTTTTTTTTACCCAAAATTGATGAAATGAAAAGGGTTTTGAAAGGATATTCTCAACTTTCCACCAATATAAATCATGCTTTACTTTGAATTTAATAAATAATTATTATTCATTTTCTATTGAATTACGACTAAATTCTTGATTGATAGGTTGATTGAAAATCATCTATTACTTTCAAACGATATCACATTTTTTTAATCCGAAACATGCATCACATTCTATGCTTTGCATAATATAATATTAAAAAAGGAAAAAATGGAATTTCATGAAGTTTTGAACAATTTAAGGTGGTTAGACATAAGAGTCTTTATATTTTTTAAAAGTTGTAATAAAAAAATTATAATTAATTATTTACTTGGAAAAAAATTACAAAAAAATATACATCACATTAGGACATGAGTCCTCTACTGACCTCTAAAATATTATAAAATAATATTATCATTTTAATGTGGTTAGGGTGGTCAAACAGACACCTACTTCTTATTTTTCCTTGCAATTTAAGTACTATTGTATTGAAATTTTCAACAAATAGATTTATTTATTTTGTAAATAAACCTAGTAGTTTAGAAACTGCTTTCAATTTGCTACAAATTATATTCTTACATATTTTTGAAATAATATAAATAAATTATTCAAATTTTTTTGCCAAGTTGCCTAACTCTGGTTTTTTTGCCACTTAAGGACCTACTTTTTCCATGATGATACTGCACATACCCTACACTTGAAAATCCACCCAATATATTATTCAAGAATCATAAATATTACAATATACTAGTAGTGCAAGCTTCTCATATAGGTATCACCAACTAGAGATCCAAATATAACATGACTGATATCAAACTCTCAAAATGCATCATCATCTACAATCATAGTACAATTCCATCATAAAATAGGGCTACTTTCTAGGGTAAGATAGGTCAAAAAAATATCCACCATTAGATATGAAACCTAATAACTAATGGTCTATATTTAAAATAATTTATTTAATGTTTGTTGGCCATTTCATAGTTATATAAAAATTTTAACAAAAAATTATTTAAACAAATCCACTCCTCCCCTCCACCCCATGATCCCACTATATATTACACCTATAGGTGTAATACCTAGGCAATATATATATATATATATATATATATATATATATCAACAATAACCTTTGTATGATTACAAGGTTAAGACACATTTTACTAGCAAATCTCCCACTTATTGGATAGCTCGCAAGACCAACATGAGTGAGTAAAAATTGTCTCCTATTTTTTATGGAATGAAAAGCCCATATTCTATGAACACAATCTAAAATTCTTTGTGCTCATAGGCTTAGTTGAAGAATGAGAAAAAATCATCAAAATATCTACCTTTAACAATTTTACCATACCATCTTCGACCATATCTAAAATAAAATGATAGTGTACATCAAGGTGCTTGTTCCTGGTATGAAATTCCAACTTTATGGATAGACATATCACACTCTAACTATCAAAATAAATTGTCAGTACACCATGTTGAATTCCAGTATCTGAACACGGTCTCTAAAGCCAAAAGGCTTCTTTACAAGCATGGGTAGCTACCATATACTTTGCTTCAGTAGTGGAAAAAGTAACCATATCATATTGCTTACTCATCCAACTAATTGCACCACCAAATAAAGTAAACACATAAGAACTTGTGGATAATTTGATATCAGTATCAATTGCCCAATCTGAATCCATGTAACCATGAATATCGAGGGAAATCTCATCTTTTATCATATTACTATGATAAAATAGGGAATTATCTGAGGTACTACACTAATCTCTGAAGACTCTTTTAACTATATCCCAATGAACCCTACTAGGATTAGACATATATCTGGAAAGAACTCCTTCTTGGGAAATGTCTAGTCTAGTAAAAGCCATATCATACATCAAAATTCCAACTACACTCTAGTAATGCACTTTTCTCATGTCTTCTATCTCTGATGGAGATGTTGGGAAATTTGAAATAGATAAATTTATTCTAACAAAAATGGGAACACACAATGGTCTACAATCATGTATGTTAGATCTCTATAAAATTGAATTCACATACTTACTTTGGCTAGGACATAGTTTTTGTTCACTCTATCTCTTTTAATTTCTATTTGAAGAATGTGTCTAGTTGCACCAAGGTCTTTCATTTCAAATTTAGCAACAAGTTGATATTTCCATTCTAAAATAATACATTTCCATTCGCCAATAAATAACATCATCAACATATAATGCAATAAATATGAAATTATCTCCTTCAATTTTATAATAAACAAAATGATTTGATTTAGAATTTGAAAATCCCAAACTCAACACATATGTATCAAATTTTTGGTACCACATCGCATGACTCCATTTTAAGCCATACGAATATTTCTTCAATTTTCAAACAAACTTAATTTTAAATTTCACCACATAGTTCTCTAGCTATCTCATATAAATATCCTCCTCCAAGACACCATGAAGGAAAGCAATTTTCACATCCATTTTCTCAAGCTCTAGATCATAAGAAACACTATTAGAAATAAAAAATCTGAAGGATGTCATTTTTGCAATAGGAAAAAATATCTCACCATAATCAACACCATCAACATGAGAGTAACCCTTCAAAACCAACCTTTCTTTGTACTTCTCAATAAGTTCATCTAAAACAATCTTTTCCTTGAACACCCATTTGCAACCAACACATTTTTGTCCTCCAGGCAATGGTACAAGGTCACTTGTATCATTTTTTTTTAAAGATTCCATTTCTTCATCCCTAACAATCTTCTAGGATTTCATATAATTCATATATAATTCCTCTTCTATAGATTTGGGTTCATCCATGTTAGTATTCAAAGAAAAAATAAATCTCCAATCATCAAGTGAATACCTTTCAAGTGGATGTCTATGCCTTAAATAAATTCTCGAAAAAGTTGAGTTGGAGGTTCTTCCTCCTCTTCTGAAGATTTAGAGCTAGATGATATCTCCTCAACTTCTTGTCTATCCATGGGCCTTAGTTCAACTTTCTCAAGTGTAGAAGTAATATGAATTACATCTTCATGTTTACTTTTTTCTGACTGCAATGCAATAGAATTCTTATTTTCTCTAAAAATCAAACTTCTACTATATATTACCTTTTGTACAACATGATCCCAAAGCTTGTATCCTTTAACACTACAACTTTATCCGATGAAGATACATTTCACAGCCTTGTTCTCAAACTATGTTCACTTCTCCTTTAACACATTTCATATTCCTCACAACCAAAAAATCTAAGATGTATTAATGAAGGCATGTGACATGATCATGCCTCTATAGCAATCTTATCAGCAAGAGTTGATGTAGGAGACTTTTTAATCGAGTAAGGAGTGTTGCAAGTATGAAGGTGTTGTCACTAGTGATAGTTGTACAGTGGTTGAGAGAGATTGTTTCTTTGATTAGTTTCATTATGTTTTTGTCAGTTAAGTTGATGATGTTAACCTCTCATGTTTTAGATGTCGGGGATATTGAGAAAATTGATAAAAAGAGGAAAAAGGGTGTTGTAGAGGTGTTCTAGTTCATACAGGTGTTTTGGTTTTGATTTAAATTTATTTTGGGTTAAAGACATGTTTGTGTGGTTTGGATGTGTTCGTAAGAGGTGTTCAAAGTTTTTATATCAATAATTTGGTATTTTGGATCATTGTGCAGAAGAAGTTATGTTCACCAGTATGCAAACTAGATTCGTAGTGTTGCTTATAGAGGTGTCTAGGAGAGATGTATCTTCTTAGTGTTTCTCCAATTTTTATCTTTAGTTCTTGTGATTATTAATGTATCTCAATAGTATTGATCTCTTTCCTATGTCAAGAGGAATCATGATTTGATACTCTAGAAGATGGATTTTAGAGTTGCAGTGTTTGTAAGTGTAGAATAGGTTGATGAGGCCCAATAAAGACCTCATAATTAATAAGCTTATACCTTATTAATACTTTATATTTTGGATTTAGAACTCATAATATTTTCCTTTATGTATAAATTTATGAACTTAATGAGAAATGAAGACTTATAATGTGAGTGGTCAATGTGAATTCTTTTTTTTTTTTAATGCATGATTGATGTGGTGATTAACCTATGAATGTTCATGATAAGTGCACCTTTATTATGCAACTAGACTGATATTTACTTCTCAATCAAATGCTAACTTTTTATGTTTAATAGTGATGAATGACTAGATTGTTTGTGACTCATCCTCAAATGAGTTATTTGTCCACTGATATCCTTTGGACTCATCATCTCGAATGAAGGATCTACCAACTGAAACCATAGTTCCAACAGAGAAGATCTAGTTCACAAATATGGAATTCAATGCAAAATAAAGACAATTACAAGGATCCATACAAATTATGTTCCTATGTGAAAAGATATCTCTTAGATTAGGATTAAATTAGTTTCTCACTTATCTTTTATTTTTGAAATAAGCAGGATATTTATATCCAGCCCCAACATAGTTGGATGTTAGATTGTATCATTTTTTTGAAGCTTTCTCATGTAATTTCCTTTTTTTTGAAAGTTAGAATCATTTTCTTTGTACTTCGTCCATATCTGGGTAGATTCTATGAAAATAAAAATAAGTTGATTTGAACTCTGTGCTTAATTTTTCTAGAAGTAGAACAGTCCACTTTCGGAAGGAAGGTGATCCTTTAGTTTTTAAGTTCATTCGTTACTATTGTGTTTCTTTTCTATTCCATGTTAATATTAGAATTATTTCACTTGTTGTGTGTTAGAAATAATCTTAGATCAGAGTTACATTTTACTATTTAAGTTTTCTATGATTTATTTCTTAGTTAAGAGTCATTTGCAGATCTGAAATAGTCTAAATAATCATTCTAATGGATTTTCTGAAAAGAGAAACAATTACTTGTCAATTTAGTTAAGTGAGGAATGAAATATTTTATTTCTAAAGAAACTGATTTAATTTTAAATATATTTCCAGATTCAATAAACTAGACAAAGTTAATCTTCCATTCTTTCATAAATCTAAATTGTGCTGAAACGAAACCTCTCTTTTTAAATTCAATTTTGAAGGTTATTTAGAATAGATCAGGAAATAGAAGGATAATATCGAACCATCTCCAATTAAAAAGATATAGAACATAAATGCTCCCAATAGAGAAAAAATAGCTCTAAAACGTTCCTACTCGAGCCAAAACCAACAAAGCCCCCCCCCAAAAAAAATTGATCCAACTCTTAGGGTATGTGCAAGATCATGATGGGCCAAAAAGTGGCGATATGTAAGTGATATGATGGCCCATGTGGCTAACGACTCTGTTTTTACCCAAAATTGATGAAACGAAAAGGGTTTTTAAATGATATTCTTAGCTCTCCACCAATATAAATTATGCTTGACTTTGAATTTAATAAATAATTATTATTCATTTTCAATTTGAATTACAACTAAAGTCCTGATTGATAGGCTGATTGAAAAAAATGTATAGCTTTCAAAGGGTATCATATTTTTTGAATCTAAAAGATGTGTCACATTCTATGCTTCACATACTAGAGGATTAAAAAAAAAAGAATTGAATTTCATGAATTTTTGACCAAGTTAAGGTGGTCAGATGTATGATTTTTTATATTTTTTAAAAGTTGTAATAAAAAAATCATAATTAATTATTTACTTGGAAACAAATTACAAAAAAATATGCATCACATCAGGACATGAGTCTTCTACTTATATCTAAAATATTATAAAAAAATATTATCATTTTATTATGGTTAACATGGCTAGACAGACACCTACTTCTTATTTTTTCCCTGACATTTAAGTACTACTGCATTGAAATTTCAAATTTTTACTGTGATCCTAATAAAATGATGCTTCCTAAAATGTGAGATGTTAGATAAAACTAATAGTGCAATAAAGAGAAATGACAAGATAATAGGGCACCTCAATGATTATCCTAAGAAAACGAACAATATGAAAGCAAGATAAACAAATAAATTGCTGTTATACCTTCATGTTGTTGCTTCCTTGGTTGGCCCTTGATGTTTAAGTCTTATGTGCTCCTTGGATGGCAATGAAATGAAGTGGATGCAAGATGAATTGATGCAATATGGGTGCTAAAATGGATGAGAGCTTGAATGACAATTTTGCAAGAGTTTATTTGCAAAAGACTTTGATTCTTCATAATGAAGGAATTGAAGGGGTATTTATAGGCTAATTGGAATTCTATAGAGAATTCAATAGTTGGGATTGATCCAACAAAGATCAAGATGAAGGGCTATGGTCAGTTGAGGAATCACAAGCCCTCACATCTTGACATGTGGAAGGTGAGATGTCTTAGGGTGGACTGATGTGGAGATGAGGTGGATCTTGGGGGATGAGAAGATTCCTTGGAGGAATAAAAGTGAATTAAAAATTTACAATGATTGGAAGAATCTAGTGGATAAAAAAGGGTCTCCAAAAAGCTGGAGATTTGTCACATGTGGGTGATTTGACAAGTCCAAGGTTCTAGAAACCCTTGGCACATGTGAAGTGACAAGTCAAGGCTCTAGAATCTTGCATGGGGGATGGAGAATACCTTGGAAAGATAAAAGTGAATTAAAAATTCACATGGGGAAGAGAGGAACCTTGGGAAAATAAATGTGAATTGAAAATTCACATGGGGAAGGGAGTCCATACCAAAAATGGTAAGTGGGAAGGTTGACTAGAAAAGGTAAGCTAAATGTGGCTAATGATTCTGATTAAGGTTGTGCAAACACAGAATTAGGATAATTAATGAAAGAGTAGAGGCAAGTGGGAGATTATGGAGGATGTGACACTTAATCAAGATTAAGTGGTGCACATCCTAATCATAGATTAATGAATTTAATCTGGATTAAAAGAGGGTTATGGAGAATGTGACAAGGAGAGAGAAAAGAGGAATTAAAAATTGGTTTTAATTCAAATGGTTAAATAACTAAATTAAATAATTTGTCATGTTTATTTAATTTAAAGAAGACAAGGGGGTAAGGTAAAGTATTTAATTTATTTAATTACATACTTTAGGAACCTTAGGCAGAAAATGAAATAATGATTAAATAAATTATTTAATCACTATTAATGAAATAGATGAATAAAGTAGACAATTTTGATCATATGGAAGTGATCAAATTTGGATGTCTACATTTTTCCCCTCTTCGAAGTACCGTTAGAATAACCGTGCTTCGAAGAAAAGAAAGTGCAGATGACTCTATAGAGGAATTCACCAAAGGATGATGCCCCAGCTTCAGGAGGAGGACTTGAGCTGTCCAAATTAGTGGGGGAATGGATGGAGATTATGGCTAAGAAAATAGATAAATGGGAAGGGTATGCCCCCTTGAGAGGGCAACGGGGGAAAAGAGAGGGGTCCTGGGTGACCTCTTGATAGGAAGAAATAGATGGGGGAAAGGATGAGAGATGAGAGGGGATATGAAACAAAAAAAATGATGGTAAGCAATGGGAGATAAAGGTGAGCACAAATGGATGCAAGGAAAAATGTGATGTTGCCTCAATCCAGGTACAATCCAGGTTGGGTGGATGGTTGATGGAGTGTTGTTGATGAGGACATGGTACATCCCAAAACAACACAAAGATAGGGAAGGACACATCCTGATGAGGATGAGGATGAGTGTTGTTGATGAGGGAATGATACATCCCAAAACAACACAAGGATAGGGAAGGATACATCCGGATGAGGATGAGGATGAGCATTGGTGATGAGGGAGTGATACATCCCAAAACAACACAACGATAGGGAAGGATACATCCTAATGAGAGTGTTGTTGATGAGGGAAGGATACATCCCAAAACAACACAAGGATAGGAAAAGATACATCCCATAGATGATAATGATGAGGATAATTGGATCAAGGCTTGTAGCAAGGCTAAAACTAAGAGTGTGATTAGATGATTTAATGGATGAGGATGGGAGAGATATGCAAGATGATGGAATGGAAAATGAAATGCAATTCTAATGCAATTTGCCATCCTTAGAGCACTGATTTTTGCTATAGCATAAGACACCGAGCATCAGGGTATGTAAACCAAGATGGATTAGTGTCTAATGCATAAAACAAGCACAACAAACAAGAAGGCTATCCCAACACCTAAAAGTCATGATGAATTTGGTTGGGCTAGGTATTGGAATAACCACAAGCACAAAAGGATGCCCCAGCATAACACAAGACCTCAGGGATCTTGATGGGTACTACGTGGGACAACCAAGAAGACAAAACCAAAGAAATGAGCAAGATATGCCCCTATGTTGACTAGTCAAAGCACAAAATGATATGATGGATCAAGGCAACCATGACAAGTGATGATAGGGAGCTCAAAATGATAAACAAAAGCCAAAGAATCAAAATATCACAATCAATTTCAAATGTCTGTTGCCATAAGATCAAGATGATGGATGGGGTTAATGAGGTCTATTAGGAAGGATACATCCTATTGAGACCGATGATGGATAGTAAACTAAAAGATTAATATGATGTAGGATACTAGAAACCAATTGGATCGTGTGATATAGATGACCATTGTTTGATAAGCACTAGCTTGGATAGGGACATACTTGATGACATGACAAGATGACATGATGACAGGATGACAAGACAAAAGGCAATAAAAACCGTAAAGACCTAGGGGCTTGAGGGTTGATCAAAGATCAATCTTGCCTACGTGAAAGTGCAGAGCCCTCGTAGTTTGATAAGAGACCATGGATAAAAGCGAAAGGAGGAAAATGAAGACCTTAATGGAGGACAATGATCAGATGGAAAAAATTCCTAGGGGGCGGACCAAATGATTGACCTTGTCTACGTGAAAGCATAGGGGCCACGTAGGTCAACACAAGGCTAAAGAAAAATGATAGACAAAAGACAGAACCCCGAGGGCGGATCAAATGACCGACCTTGCCTACATGAAAGCCCAGGGGTAATGTAGATCGACAAGAGACTGATGATAGACAATGGATAAGGGATGATGAGATGACCAAGATAAATGGATAAAATGATGGAGTGGATATGATGAGCCAGGATAGGCTGCAGGATTGGATAGAACGATGGTTGATATGTGTAAGATATGTAGGATGTGAAGCTCGGGGATGGGATAGGTATTTCAGATCATTAGAATATGAATTTGAGAGGTGAGACGATGGATAGAGGAGCGATGAAGATGTGAGAAAGATGTGGTAAATAGATAGGAGAGATGAATTACGATGTGAATGGCATTGGGTTGCATGCGGGTAGCCTAGAGCTAGTTACCAATGACAAGGGATAATAGAGGGAAATGGATGGATGGATAAGAAAATGCTAGGATAGGTGGATAGATGACAGATAGATGAGTGATGAAGATTGGAAAGATGTGAGAAAGAGATAGGAATGATGATAGTGAAATATCAAGTCATTGGATTGCATGAGGGTAGCCTATAGCTAGAGACCAAGGATAATGGATTACGAGATGGAAGGAAAATGGATGGATTGATAAAGATGGGAGATAGAAAAATGCTAGGATAGGTGGATAGATGATGGATAGGTGAGTGATGAATATTGGTAAGATGTGAGAAATAGATAGGAATGATGATAGTGAGAGATCAAGTCATTGGATTGCATGAGAGTAGCCTATAGCTAGAGACCAATGACAAGGGATTACGAGATGGAAGGAAAATGGATGGATTGATAAAGATGGGAGATAGAAAGATGCTAGGATTACTGGGTAGATAAACGAATGAGGAGAGAAGGATGAAAAGATGGAAAAGGACTAGTGGATTGGTAGATAGGAAGATAAGGATGGGGGGATGGGTGGTGTCACCAAGGACTAAGACATAGAGAAGGAGATGCCCCCACTCTAGATGTGTCATGTGTGATGAGGCAAGAGGGATGGAAGATAGAAGGATGGAAGTGATGGCAAGATGGAGGGATAAATTGATGAGAAAATAGAAAGATGTTAGGATGGGTGGATAGAGGGATAAAGATTTGGAAAGATGGATAGGAAGATAAGAATAGGGAGATGGATTGGATGTTTAGATAGATGAATGGGGAGATAAGGATGAAAGGATGAAAAGGACTAGTGGATGAGACAATGGAAGATAAGGATTTGGTAGATGGAGGAGATAAGGATGGGGAGATGGATTGGATGGTTAGATAGATGAATGGGGAGATAAGGATGAGAGGATGGGGAGATGGAGAGGATTACCTAGTGGAATGGATGAACGATGTTTCCAAGGACCCAGTTGCAAATAAGGAGATGCCCCCACTCTATATGTGTCATGCATGATGAGGCAAGAGGGATAGCAAGATGGGAGGATAAGGGAGTGAGATGGGCAATGCAATATAGATAGAGGTGGATAAGGAATATGATAGTGTATGGATGGGAATATATGCCAAGAGCTGTCCAAAGCATGTATATAGATTTTCCCCCAAATTTATCAAGATCACACGGAAGATGGAGGGAGTGGGATAAATGGGATAAGATGGATAGGATGCGGAAGATAGGCAGATGTAGGAGATGGAGGAAAGGAATGCATAAGAGGATGTTGCCCCCAATCATGGAAGGAGACTAGATGGGGAATTTATGCATGATGCTTGTTTGCCAAGTTTTCATCATGGTACTTATCCAAGGCGCTTGTTTGTCAAGTTTTCACCATTGGATGAATGATTTTCTCTTTACTATTTTTGTTTTTTTATTTTTTTATTTTTTTTTGGAGTAGGATGTGGACAAAGATGGATAAAGATAGGGAGATGGATATCCATATTTTTAGAGGATAGTTGATAGGGATATGGATGAAGGACTCAAGCAGCAAGTTCCATATGAGATAATAAGAGCCCATGTGTAAAGTGACTAGGAGACATTGGTACAACCTTAGTAGCAGGGATGGATTATGCAAGAAGATGGATTAAAGGGATTGGATGGGGGAGATAGGTGGGATAATGGATGGGGAGTTGAAAAGTGTATGGATTGAATGATGGAGTGGAGGTGTGATAGGGGAAGGTGTTTAAGACCAACATTGACACTTGTGGTGAATGTGAAAAGACAGGTGGAGGAATGGATGGAGAGGCTGGTGATAATGGAGGAGTTGGGATAGTGATTTTTGGGATGTAGTGACCCAAAATAGATTTAGGAGATGGAGGAGGTGAATGATTTTGTGGGGGAATACAAACTTTGGATGTCATTAGGGACTTTTCATGTAAAGGTATGGTACCTTTTTTCTTTGGGATCCACATGGTTTTTATTGTTTCTTTGGTGGCCCTTTGTGGCCTTTTGGATTGATTTGGATTTGGGACTTGATTTTTCTGTTCTTCAACATGTCTTTTGAAGGGGACGTGAGGAGCTTTAGATTCACATGCACATTTGGATTTATACATTTTTACTTTGGCATCCAAAGTGCTTTTAGTAGCAAGGGGATAGGTGCGAAGAGATGGATGATGTGGAGCGATGGAGGTAGGGTTAGAGGGACTATGTGTAGATGGAGAATGTGTAGGTATGTGCCTTTGTTGATCCTGATTAGGAGTTATGAAGGTGGGATTTTTATGTTGTGTATGAGGGACAGGGGGTGGATCAATCAAAGGATGAATAGGATAAGATGGAGAGGGTGATTTTGGGTTGTAAGGACCCAAAATAGACTATGTATATGGAGGATGTGTGGGTTTTGATGGAGGGATATAAGAACCCATAGTAGATGGAGGATTAGCAACAATGGATGGAGGGACATAAGGACCCAAAATGGATTGAGAGGATGAGGGAGGAAGATGGATGGTTGTTTGTAGGTGGTATGATGGAGGAGGGGAGATGGCGACATATGTCTTGGTAGAACGATGGGAAGTACCTCTTGTGCCTTTAGAAGAGGATCGTTTAGGATGTACGAAGGTTGTACCAACATCTTTAGAGTGCAAATTTGGGGAGATATATCCAAGACCATGTGTGCTTGGATGTTCTTTGACGTGGATGGGCTCTAAAATACCTTGCTCATGAAGGCCTAAACCTTTTCCTTGATAGTTCATATTTTGTAGCATGTGATTTATGGTAGGATGCTTACTCTCTTGGAAGCATGATGCGAGCACATTAGTAGGTGGAAGAGGAAAGGTGGTGCTTATACTTTGTTTTGCTTCTATAAGAAGGCCACCATGGATAAGTGTAATGAAACCAAGGTGGTACAAAAGTGGCATTGGGATTGGTGATGAAGGATCATGTGATGGAGATGAGGGGATAGCCGCATCAGAAGGAATTAGTGATAAGGGATCATGAGAGGAATTGGGGAGTAAAATGGGATCTAGATGTATGGTAGTGGATGATAAGGGCTCATGAGATGGAGTGATTGGATTGAGTGGATGAGCTAGTGTGATCTTTAGAAAGGGTGGATGGGAGGATAGGATCATGACTTGGTTGAGGATATGGATCATGAGATGAAATGGATGGAGGACTATGTTCTTCAGGTGGAGTAGATGGGATGGAGTGATCTTGATTTGGAGGAGGGGATATGCTTGTATGCTTTGGATCAAGCGCTTGGCATGACTCATCTTGTGTGGGATGTATGATGATGGAAGAGTGTTGGAGGGACTCCTCAATTGGGGGAGAGAGGAGGATGGAGGATTCATGAAGGTAATTGGATTGAAGTTTATGAATATTAGGACTAGGAGGAGGGGATTGGATGTCTTCAATGGATTCGGTGGATCCAGTAGTAGAATATGGGGATTCAATGGATTCAGTGGGTTTGACCAGCTTAATCATTTGGATGGTGGTAGGAATGGTGATGAGAGGGATAGGTGTAGGATAGAGGAGGGCCTCATCTCTAGTGATAGTACATGATAGAGTGGGAGGGCATGGTGTCTCTTCTTGCATGAGTCCTTGGGTGACATTTGGAAGAGATGTAGGATTAGGTAGAGTGATGGGAATGGATGGAGGACTAGGAGGAGATGTGGGATTAGGGTTAGATGTAGGGATGGGAATTGATGAAGGATTAGGGATTGATGGATTAGGATTGGATGGAGGAATAGGAGGAGATGGAGGATTAGGATTAGATGAAGGGATGGAAATGGATGGAGGACTAGGATTAGATGAAGGGGTGGAAATGGATGGAGGATTAGGATTAGATGAAGGGATGGAAATGGATGTAGGACTAGGAGAAGATGGAGGATTGGGATTAGATGAAGGGATGGGACTAGATGGAGGACTAGGATTAGAAATGTGATCCTAATAAAATGTTGCTTCCTAAAATGTGAGATGTTAGATAAAACTAATAATACAATAAAAAGAAACAAGATAATAGGGCACCTCAATAAGATTAGCCTTAGAAAATAAACAACATATAAGTAAGATAAATAAAATGATTGTTGTTATACCTTCATATTGTTGCTTCCTTGGTTGGCCCTTTGATGCTTCAAGAATTGTGTGCTCCTTGGATGGCAAGCTATGTTAAATATGCAAATGATATGAAAATGAATGAGGATGTAATGACAATGAGATGAGAGCTCAAGTGATAAATTTGTAAGATTTTATTGGCAAAAGACTTGATTCTTCCTTAAAATGAGGGAAATGAGGGGTATTTATAGGCTAAGTTGAATTCTCTAGAGAATTCAACGTTTGGGATTGATCCAACAAAGATCAAGATGAAGGGCTATGGTGAGTTGAGGACTCACAAGCCCTCACATCTTGACATGTGGAGGTGAGATGTCTTAAGGTGGAGTGATGTGGAAATGAGGTGGATCTTGGGGGATGAGAAGATTCCTTGGAGGAATAAAAGTGAATTAAAAATTCACAATGATTGGAAGAATCTAGTGGATAAGAGAGTGTCTCCAAAAAGCTGGAGATTTGTCACATGTGGGTGATGTGACAAGTCCAAGGTTCTAGAAGCCCTTGGCACATGTGAAGTGACAAGTCAAGGCTTCTAGAATCTTGCATGGGGGATGGGGAAGACCTTGGAAAGATAAAAGTGAATTAAAAATTCACATGGGGAAGAGAGGAACCTTGGGAAAATAAATGTGAATTAAAAATTCACATGGGGAAGAGAGTCTAGGCTAAAAATGGTAAGTGGGAAGGTTGACCAGAAAAGGTAAGCCAAATGTGGCTAATGATTTTGATTAAGGTTGTGCAAACACAAGATTAAGGTAATTAATGAGAGATTAAAGGCAAGTGGGAGATTATGGAGGATGTGACACTTAATCAAGATTAAGTGGCGCACATCCGAATCATAGATTAATTAATTTAATCTGGATTAGACAAGGAGAGAGAAAAAGGTGAATTAAAAATTGGTTTTAATTCAAATGGGTTAAAAGACTAAATCAAATAATTTGTCATATTTATTTAATTTAGAGAAGAGAATGGGGTAAGGCAAAGTATTTAATTTATTTAATTAGATACTTTAGGAACCTTAGGCAGAAAATTAAATAATGATTAAATACATTATTTAATCACTATTAATGGAATAGATGAATAAAGTAGACAATTTTGATCATATGGAAGTGATCAAATTTGGATGTCTACATTTACCAAATAGAATTTTTTTTAATATAAATAAACCTAGTAGTTTAGAAACTAAATTCAATTTAAAATAGATTATTTTCTTACATAATTTTGAAATAATATAGTTAACTTATTCAAATTTTTACATCAAGTTTCCTAACTCTGATTTTTTTGAGTTTTACTGCCACTTAAGGGCCTATTTTTTCCATGATGATCCTGCACATGCCCCTTACTGCAAATAGCCTCAAAAACCCCTAGGTTGTCATTCAAGAGATTAAATGAGTAGGATTTGTGATAACATCCACATCCTACCATCATTTTTGGCATTGTTTCTGGGGACCATCTGGCTTCAAAATAAAATATAAGCGTTAAGTTTCAGTAAGAATCTCTTTGTCTATTAATGAACAGGAAAAGAGATCAGTTTGGAAGATTTGTAAGAGGATATTTAGAGATTCCTCAGGAAGGATCCCAGTCTAGTACTATGATTTCACCTTCCATTAGGATAGTTTGCACCCAGTCAGGAAATATGGGAGATAGAGAGGGGGAGGAGGAGGTTCCTAACAAAAAATTTTATTTTCCCATTGCTCTAAATATCCAAGCAAATGATCCGCTAATGAAAAATATCTCACCCTATGTTTTAGCTAAATTTTTTTGAAAACTTTAGAAGATCCTGATATGTTTTTATTCGAGTTCAAAGTGTTGTGTCAAACTTATGATTATACATCTGACAATCAAAAATTGAAGTTATTTACATCCACTCTTAAGGAATCAGCTTTACGATCGTTTATGGGATTGAATGAAAATTCAATAAACACTTTGGATGAAATTGAAACAATTTTCCTAGATAAATATTAGGATTATTGTAGAGTCAGGGATAGGAAGGAAGACGTATTTAAAATGAGGTAGTTGTAAGATGAGAGTCTAGAGGACTATGTTGATAGGTATCAATTTGTTTTGCAAAGACATGGAAATGGATTAGATTGAGAAATCAACAAATCTATCTTTTTAAAAGGAATTGATGATGATTGTAGAGATGCCCTAAATTTGATAGAAAAATGAGATATTAATAAAAAGACCTTTGATGAAATTATTGAGATTTGTAGGAATTACTCTAGAACAAGACTAAGTTATAGGAGAAGGAACAAAGATTCCTCAGCTGATGTGTTCAAAGTTATGGAAGAAATTGCAAACTTAAAAATAGATATTCTCCTTCACCTTAGTTCTCAGCTAGATTAAAGAATAGTTTAACCTTTGTCCATTTACTATCCTAAATGTAGGGATAAGCATCCACTAAGAGGGTGTCCTCTTAATAAAGTAGATCTATGTGAGATATATAAAAAGAAACACTCTACTGGAAAATGTAGTCACCTCCTAGAAATTAGGAACTAGTTAAAAAAACCAGCACTAGTAGAAGAGGAATTGAATTTTGTAGGACAAAAAGAGTTCAACCCTACCTTTGGTCAACCTAGAAATAATCTTAACTGGGGTTCAAGTCAGTGGAGTAACCAATGGAATTCTCTTGGTGAATAGAACACCCGATCACAGTGGAATCCTCAGTAAATGAAAATTCCACCTCCATCCATGAAAAACCCTTGGGTACCATGAAGGGGACAACCTAAATATCCATAATGGAACCAAACTTAGTTGCAATGAAACCAACCTCAATCATAGTAGAATCAAACCCAATGGTATCCTAACCAATGGTAGCCTAATCAAGGAAATAACCAATGGCAGAATTAGGGGCCAAAGAGACCCTATAATCAGAATCAAATAATTGGACCAAACTAACCTTCAATATTTGAGCAAGTCAATCAGCCTCGGATACTTGCTCAGCCAGTTCCTAATCTTGAGAATGTTAAACCTCAGAAACCTGCCTATAATTTTGACCCTAACACAGTTAATTTGAATAACATTGAAATAAGGGATATTCATTTAAGGAATAGAGTTGTACCATCAAAACCTGATGAAACTAAGGAAGATCAACAACAAGGTTTAGTGAAGGAGATAGAACAAGGAATCAAGGATGATCATTTTAAACAAGAACCATTTCCTTCATGAGTTCATCAAGAACCATTGGTTGAGCAAGTTGATAAAAATAATGATCTGGTTGATCCCCATATTATTGATGAGCTTAAGAAAATAAAAATTGAAATTCCCCTTTTGAGGGCTATTTGTAATATACCTGAAATCAACTAGATAATCAAAACTATATGTGTTAAGACATCGGGGAAGAAAATGAAATTGCCCCCTACAATTCAAGTTGGAGGGAAGTTAATTCCACATAAGTATGGTGATACAGGAAGTCCTATGGTTACCCTTTGCATTAATGGTGTTGAAATTTAGAACATTCTTATTGATTTGGGAGCCACCATTAATGTTGTTACTACTAAAACAACTAAAAAGATAGGAATTATGAATATTAAGCCAACAACTATAGTTCTACAATTAGCTGACCAATCAGTTGTAAAACCTGAAAGAATTCTTGAGGATATCATTATCACCATTGACACCATGGATTAACTTGTTGACCTCCTTGTTTTACAAACTAAACAGAGAAAAATAGGTTATCCAATTATTTTAGGAAGACCCTGGTTAGCAACAATTGTCACACTCATTGATTGTAGATCTAGTAGTATGACTATTTCTAACAGGATTAGATAGAAGGAATTGACTCTGTATCCACTAGAAAAAACCTTCTTTAACATGTGATAATCAAATCTGAATTGATGATCCTAATTCTAAAGGTGAGGAAATACGGAGCCTTACAGTGATGACCTTGGCATAGCATGTTGAGGAGTATCATAAATTTGTAGACATAAAAGAGAGATAAGGGAAGTTTTGGTGATTTTGAAACCCTACCATGTTGTCCTCTTGCTAAAATCACAAGATCTGATGAAAGTCGATTACTTCACCAACTTCTACCGCATCCTTTTTTGTTAAACACTTTAATTGGTGATCCCTTTAATCTTCAAGAAAATAAAGAAAAAATTCTATAACAAGCAGATAAACCTCTACTTAACAACAATTCCTTAAACGTGAAACAAGAGGAATGTTTTAAAAGAATTTTATAGAAAAATACAGAAGCCTTTGCTTCACACTATAAGGATATGAGAGGAATCCATCCAGACATATGTACACACCAAATCTATGTTGAGAATGTAAAACCCATAAGACAACCTCATAAAAGAATCGACTCTACACTAAGAGACTTTGTGAAATTAGAGATATAGAAATTACTACAGGTAGGATTTACTTATCCTATTTCAGATAGAAAATGGGTTTCTCCATTACTCATTGTACCTAAGAAAAATGGGAAATGGAGGGTGTGTGGAACACAAAGAACTCAATAAGGCTACAAAAAAGGATTATTTTCCATTACCCTTTATAGATCAGGTATTGGACAATTTATCTAGAAGTAGTTATTTTTCCTTTCTTGATGGTTTTAGTGGTTACAACCAGATTCAGGTAGCTTTAGAGGATCGAGATAAAATGACATTTGCATGTCCATGGGGTACCTTATCTTATAGGGTTTTACCTTTTGGATTATGTAATGCTCTTGCAACCTTTCAACATGTTGTCCTTGCTATCTTTGCAGACCTAACAACATGTGTTGAAGTTTATATGGATTATTTCAAGGTCCATGGAAAAACCTATTAGGAGTCTTTGGAAAGTCTGGAAAGAGTCTTAAATAGATATAGAGAAAATAGGATGTGTTTAAACCATGGGAATATTTTTCTAATGATGACGAAAGGGATTGTCTTGGGTCATCATGTATCAAAAGAAGGAATTAAAGTAGACCCAAAGAAAGTTGAAATAATTCTACAAATAACCATACCTTAGAGTCAAACGAATATAAGGATTTTTTTAGGACACTCTGGTTATTACAAAAGGTTTATAGAGGGATTCAATAAAATTTGAGGTCCACTCTTTACTTTGTTAAACAAAGACTCTGAATTTTTGTGGACTTCATCATGTTGACAATCATTTGATCAAAGTAAACAAACTTTAATAACTTCACCTATTATTGTTGGTCTAGTTTGGGACAAACAATTTCACATTAATATAGATGCCTCCAATTTTGCAATCAAAGTAGTTCTTGGGAAGAAGGATGAATCTGGAGAAATGCATGCTATATATTATGTAAGAAAAAACCTCAATCCAATACAACTAAAGCACACCACTATTGAGAAGGAATTCTTAGCGGTTGCATTTGCTATAAATAAATTCTTACATTGCATTACTCAATATAAGGATTTTGTGCATACTAACCATGCAACTATTCATTATCTTATGAAAAATGTTGATGTGGGAGGACGTATAATTATATGGTTTTTATTACTGCAAGAGTTTGATATAACCTTCATTGATAATCCAGGTAGAGATATTGTTGTACCAGAATTTTTGTCAAGAATGGTTTGGCAGGGTAATAATGATCTTATGGAAGATTTGTTCCCCAATGAACATCTATTTTCAATATATATTCAGTCATTATGGTTTGTTGATATTGCAAATTACTTAGTAACTGGGAAATGTCCTTATTTTCATAAAGAATAGAAGAAAAGGTTAATTAGAGAAAGCTCTTAGTTTGAATGGATTAATGGTTGTTTTCTAAAAATGTACTCAAATCATGTAATGCAAAGATGTGTGCAAGAAACTGATGTATATGATATATTGAGAGCATGTCATGAAGAACCAGGATCAAGACATTACTCTGCCATAAGAAAAATACATAAAATCTTGGGAGTAGGCTATTTCTCGCCTACTATGACTAAGGATACATCTCATTACATAAAAAATTGTGATTAGTGTCAAAGAATGGGGATACCTACAAGATCAACAAAGATGCCACTACAGACACAAGTGTCACTTGAGCCATTTGAAAAATGGGGTATTGATTTCATTGGCCCAATAGATCCTCCATCAGAGGGGAATCATTACATACTCGTATATACTGATTATGCTACAAAATGGGCATAAGTCAAAGCATTGCTAGTTGCTAAGGAGGAGAAAGTTTCATATTTCATATACAAGAAAATTCTAGAATGATGCAGGAGCATCCAGTGGTGTAAGGGCAATCCTACATCACCCAAAAATATATTTACTTTCATTTAGATTTTTGTAGATGTTTTTGCATTTTTGGATACCCTTTTCGTCGAAGAAGAATTCACAACTTTCAGAACTACTTTTTTGCTTTATCTGCTCAACTGCTATTTTTAGCAGGTATGAATTTGAAGGCATGAGGAGACATAAATTTAAGGGAAGCTTTGGGATATAATAATAAACACTCTGATGAAAGTATCAGGCGAAGATCATTCTCGGTTCAAAAGTTATTCAAGTTTCAGTTTCTACTTTTTGCCCTACAAAATCTTCGGAGCTAATTTTAAGGGACTTAAAGGCTCCAGATGGGCCCGAAAATTGGCAAACAATGAAAGTGGTAAGTTTTTAGACCCCACTTTCCAGCACTTCATTTTCACAAGACCTTTCTGAAAAGGTATTATCATTGAAGATCCGACGGTTAGATCTTGAGTTAGGGCTTCCAGAAGTTTGTGCATAATTTGAATGTTGTTTTTGGCTCCAAACGGAGAATTGGGCTATTTATGGGGTAGTTTCTGACTTTTGTGGGCAGTTTTTGGGAAAGAAGATCACACGCTGCGAATAGGGGAATTTCTGTAGTTTCTTTATGTAATTTGCATGTATTGCAGAACTCGAGAATTTGAGATCCTCTGCATGTAAGAATTTCATATTTTCAAAATAATAAGAATCTCTAGTTTTTCTGTGTGATTTTCTTGTGTCTCGGGTTGCAGCCTCATCATAGAAATATATGGAGCATGTAAAGAACTCATGTCAGATCAGGGGCCACAATTCATGTCTTTGATGCTTTAGGAATTCCTAGCTAGATATCAAGTTCAACACAAGAAATCATCACCCGACCATGCTCAAGCAAATGGACAGGTAGAGGTGACTAACAAAGAACTAGAAAATATTCTCACCAAAATAGTATAATCTAGAAAGAATGACTGGTATGATAGGTTAACTGAAGCTATATGGGCATATAATACAACATGGAAGACAACTAATTGGTTTTCACCATATAAGTTGGTTTATGGAAAAACTCCTATCTTTCCTATTGATTTTGAGTTAGAAACACTTAAAACAACTATAAATTTGGGGATAGATCTTATTGAAGCACAAAATAATAGAATAATGCACCTGAATAAGTTGGATGAGATTAGAACTGAAGCTTTTCACTAAATTGAAATCATTCAAGGCCAAAGGAAAAAATGGCATGATAAAAATATCCGCAGTAAGCAACTTACAGTAGGTGATTGGGCTTTGTTGTTTGATTCAAGGTTTCAAGAATTTAAAGGAAAACTACACAGTAGATGGCTAGGCCATATGAGAATGCACAAGTATTTGATAATGGAGTTGTTCAGTTAATACCTATAGATAGAGAGAGAAAAACAATGTTGGTAAATGGGCATAGGCTCAAGCTTTATCATAAACCAACATTGAAGGAGGAGTTCATCACAGAGCTTCAAGAAAAAATTTAGCATTTTACTAAGGAATATTTTTCTTCTTTAGGTGAAATGGTCAATCCTTAGATCCATTATAGATGGCCATAAATAAATAGAGTAAATTGAAAACCCGAAATGGCGGTTTACTCTAAAAAAAAAAAGGAGTAAAAAAAAAATCCTCCTCTCATAGGAATAAATATCAATAGTTCTGATAGAGACTGATTAGGCATGATATCTCATAATATCTCCTAATGATACTTGATCAAAATGGAAAAAAAGAATTGGTTCTCGATACTTCATAAATAGATCTAGATCATGCTTGATTAGATTGAAATTGAAATGATTTAAAAGCTCATAAAATGCTTCTCATCATGTTTGATCAGAATAAAAATTAAAGTGACTCAATCTTATAATAGCTCTTGATCATGCCTAATCAGAATGAAGTTCCCATGGTTGAATTTTTCATAATAACTCCTGATTGCTCATGATCTCTTTTGATCAGTTGTTTTTGATGAATCAAGGAAGAATTTTTTTTTGAATGATGACTATGATAATTCATGACAATCAGGAGCACGGAGAAATGATCATGTGTTGTTAAAAGCTTTCAACTTCATTTATTAATAATTCATTTGTATAAATGTGTAGGTACAGGGGTAATTAAAAATTTCTAAATTAATGACATAGCACATGGAAACAAGTGGGCTCTCACAAGGGTTGAGCTTAGTGTTTCTTGCATTAATCAATGCAGATTTTATTAAAATTAAGTTCTTATTGTGGATTGCATGAATTAAGTGGGCACGTACCATCATTATTTACCATAATTTGAATTATTCAACATTGATAGGTAAGCATTTATATTGCCATGAAATTTTTGAAGGTTGAAGTACATTAAATTTTATAGTTTATAAAGTTTTCTTAAAGGGATTGAATTATCACTGTTTGATATGCCAAATATAATTTATTTAAAGACGTACAACCAGATGCATCATTGCTTAATTAAGTAATAAATGTGATGAGATGGTTTTTTAATATGAAGTGATATGCAGTAAGGTTGAGACGTATGTGACATGCTAGTTTCAGTACATTGACGAGACAAAATAGGCATGCAAGTACATGCAGTTAATATTGCATTTATTGTTATACCTTTTCATTCATTTAGAAGGAAATTTAATGCCACCATTTCAAAAACAAAACAGATTTGCTATTTCCAGAAATTGGTTTTCGACATTGTTGGAAAATATTTGAGTTTCTAAAGTTTCACAGTCTTTAAAAAAAATGGGATACAAGAGAATCGTAGAACCGAAGGAAATCACATTAGATGTCGAGTCAAGGAAATATTTTCCGTAGGTTGGATGGTTGGATTTCATCCTTAAGTATGAGGGATACAAATGGGATATAGTGTTGGAGTTTATCAAAAATTTCCATATCAATTTCACTATGGTCAGAGGAGAACCCTTTGAAGTATTCACCGCTCTAATTAGTGCCTTGTCTAGGATTCCAATAGATGGTAATATAAATAAACCTGAGCTTTCTAATTTGCAGGAGTTGTTAGAAATCTTCCACATTCTACTTGAACCTTTTCAAGTCTTTCATATACACAAAGCAAAGAATAAGGGCATTGAGCAGGGAAGTTTACAAGAACCCTGGGCATCAATTGAACTCTGCATTATGAAGATTTTCACCAGTGAAGGTAAATTTACCATTGTTTTAGGGTCACCACTCAAGTTTTTGAATCATGTTCGACAAGGTGCGACTAAACTAGAAGGGTTAATCTACCTGCTTTCCTTTTCTCTCAACTTACTGAAATGACTGTGAAATGAAAGGAAAAATAAAATAGAGTAACTCACCATGGATTAACACATTTGATAGTTAAACATCATTTTATGCAAAAACCTAATTGGGAAGAAGAATGGAGAAAATTCTTGTTAAATACTGAGAGGAAAGAGGGAAAACCAAAAATTTCTGAGAGCAGAACACTTAAGATAGAAAAAATAGAGATTTTGATGAAAGACCTAGTTAAACTAGTAGGGAGACCTAAAAAAAAAATCAGAAAGTTACTCTTTGGCAAAGAAAAGAAAAACAAACGTTTTCACAAAAAACCTAGTTAAATCACTAGGGAGAACAAGGAAGCAAAAATCAGAAAATTCTTCTTCAACAAAGAAAAGAAAAATAGAGGAAAAAGAAGCCTTAGAGGGTTTTGAGAATAAGGGGAAAAGTTCCAAAAAGAAGAAAATTGGAAAGATTGAAAGACCTAAAAGAAAACAAGGTCGGAAACACAAAGGATTGAGCAAGAAAAGATAGAATCTAAAAAGACTCCTCCCACCATAAATTTTGATGAATCTAGGGGAGAAGAATTTGAAAAATATGAGCTTGAAAAAGAAGAGCTTGAAAAGGAGGTATTTCAAGAAAAGAAGCCGGAAAAGGAAGAGTCAAAAAAAGAAGCTAGAGGGTCACAACATCAAATGAAAAGCGCATAATGTACTCCTCTGCAAGAAAATTTGTCTTCTCCTAGTTCCCCTTTTTCAGGAAGTTGAAATGCTAGCCATGGAAGTTTTTAGGAAGTTGATATGCCAACAATGGAAGTTGAACAAGAAGTCAATATTCCAAATATAGAAGTTGAGCGGGAAGAGATAGCTCAACACAATGAAGAAACATTCATCCACCATGAAGGGAAGAAACCCATGGAAGAGGAAGAAACACCATCAAATAATGAAAATTTTGAAGAAAAAGAGGAAGAACAAATTTAGGTTGCACTTAGGATATTTAATTTAGAAAAAGAACTGGAAGAGTTTAGAATGCAAAATATAATGTTAGAGGAGAAGTTAAAGCAAAAAGATCAGGAAGCATTGAAATTTCAAATAGAAACAAATGAGTTAAAAGAACAATTTGAGAAGAAAATTAGTCAGCTATCCTCATAGTTTGAGGAAACAAATGAAAATTTGAGTAAAATAACTATTCAAAATGAACAAGAGGACAAGGAGATTCAAAGGTTAAAGACAAAATTGGAAAGGACAGAGATAGAAGAAAAAGTACAACCACATCCACTTAATAACATGTTACTACTTTTTCCTCAACCTAAGGAGGAACATAAAGAACAAGCCACAAGGCTTGGATACCTTTCTCTGATAGTTATGAAGTACAAATGACTTAATAAAGAACTTCAAGAAAATTTGGAGAAAGTCACAAAAGAAAAGGAAGAAGTAGAGGAAAGGATAATCAAGATAGTAGATATAGAATTTGCATTAGTTTGCACTAGGAAACATTTAGGGGTATATGGATTATTTTCTCATAGATTTATTTTTGAAATGGAAATTGAATCAAATTATACTGAAAAGACCTACTAATTTCTGGACTAATTATGACTTTATGGATTGTTACTTTAATAGTTACCTAGACATCAAGAATCAAATGTGAGTTTTTCCAGCATGGATTTCTCATGGGTAATAATGATGATTCATTACTTAATGTCTACATTGGTGAACTTCAGATCAAATAATTTATTTCATTTTTGAAAAACCATGTTGAATGGTCAGCTAGAATGGAAGAATACAAGAAAATACAACAAACATATGGATTACCAATGAGGCAGGAATATCCAGTGTCAATATATTACATCAAGAGATTTAGATCTGTCGCAAGACTCAATGATGTAACCCCTCTTTATGTCACTAATTTGTTGAAAATTATTGCAAATTACCAGGATGTTGAAGGAAATCTTCCTCCCTTAGCTCTGCAAGAATGTGAAGTGGTTTAGATCACTTCCAGAGCCACTAAACAGAAGGGAGCTAATAACTCCAAACAATATCAGGTAGAGCCTAGAATGGGTAAGACATGTGATCAATTTGATTCATCAAAAATAAGAATTATGGATTGGGATGAGATTCAAAATGCCTATGATCATCATGCATGCACCAAATATAAATGCATTTTCAAAGATACCAGCTGAAGTCATAAAATCTTGGTATGATAAGCTAGAAAAGAATAATTGTTTTGTTGTGTCCATAAGGACTAAAATGGAATACAGAGAAGGTGTTTTGGACTATGCCATATGGATGGAAAAACACAATAGGGGCATTCCCATTCCATCTAATTTGTAACCATGAGGACATGGTTAAAAATAGGAGGAGAATGATGAGGCCAAGTAAAGACCTCATAAGTACTAAGTTTATACCTTTTTAATACTTTATATTTTGGTTTTAGAAATAATAATATTTTCCTTTATGTATACATTTATAAACTTAATGAGGTATAAAGACTTAGAATGTGAATGGTCAATGTGAATTCTTATTTCTTGTAAATGCATGATTGATGTGGTGAATAACCTATGAATTTTTATGATAAGTGCACCTTTATTATGCTGTTGGACTGATCTTTATTTCTCAGCCGAATGCTAACTATTTTTTGTTTAAAAGTGATGAATGGCTGGATTGTTTGTGACTCATCCTTAAATGCATTATTTGTCCATTGATCTCCTTTTGAATCATCATCTCGAATGAAGGATCTGCCAACCACAACCCTAGTTCCAACATAGCACATTGAATTTAGAAATCTGGAATTCAATGCCAACTAAAGACAGTTACAAGTATCTACACAAATTATGTTCTTGCACGCCATGATATCTCTTAGACTAGGATTAAATTAGTTTCCCGTGTATCTTTTATTTTTTAAATAAGGAAGATATTTATATTGAGCCCCAACACAGTTGGATGTTATATTATATGAATGTTTTGAAACCTTCTCATGTAATTTATTTTTTTGTTTTAAATTAGAATCATTTTCTTTGTACTTCGTCCATATCTGGGCACATTCTATGGAAATAAAAAGAAGTTGATCTCAACTCTATGCTTAATTTTTCTAGAAGTACAATAGTCCACTTTCATAAGGAAGAATATCATTTAGTTATTGAGTTCATTTGATACTGCTATGTTTTTTTTCTATTCCATCTCAATATTAGAATCATTTCATTTTTTATGTGTTAGAAAGAATCTTAGATCAGAGTTATATTTTATTGTTTAAGTTTTCTATGATTTATTTCTTAGTTAAGAGTCATTTGCAGATCTGAAATAGTCTAAATCATCATTTTAATGGATTTTGTTCAAAGAGGAACAATTACTTGTCAATTTAGTGAAGTGAGGAATGGAATAGTTTATTTCTAAAGTAATTAATTCACTTTTAAATAGATTTGAAGATTCAATAAAGTAGACAAAGTTAATCTTCCATTCTTTCATAAATCTAAATTATCTTGAAATGAAACCTCTCTATTTAAATTCCATTTTGAAAGTTATTTAGAATAGATCAGGAAATAGAAGGATAAAATTGAAACATCTCCAATTAAATAGGTATAGCACATAAATGCTCCGGATAGAGAAAAAATAACTATGAAACACTCCTAATCGAGCCAAAACTAACAAATTCCACCCCAAACCCAATCCAAGTCTTACCGCGAATAGCTTCAAATACCCCTGGGTTGACATTGAAGAGATTAAATGAGTACGAATTTTGATAGCATTGACATCCTACAATCATAAGTGAACAAGCTATGTACATTCTGAAGGTGTGAATTGTTGTGAAGAAGTTTGATGGATTTCATGGTGATAGAAGAATATTCTAGATAGTAATTAAGAATGGTATATGGTTCACAAGTTGTCCTTGGATTTGAGGAAGTGTGTAATTAAAATTTTAATGGTGTTTGCATAAGTAACAGCGAACCTGGTGTTTACACTAAATTTGAAGACATTTATAGCATTATTGAAAGAGTAGTGTCACATGTAAGAGTTGATTTAAGTCTCAATAATTTTTTTGTATTTGTCCACTTTCATTCCTATCCACCCTGGGAATGCTTAGTGCTGACCTATTTTGAATTTTAAAGTGTAAGGTGAGTGTAGCTAACTTGAAGATGTTTTTAAAGTTGTGTATGGTATAAATGCAAGGTGAGTTGATGTGAGATCAATTTTGTGGAATATAATTGAGTGTTTTGGTATGAAATACAGTGCAAGCTATAATGCAAGATTATTGAATTTAGTGAGATGAGGTATCTTGATCTCTCAAAGATTGCAAGATTGTTGAAGCTATGTGAAAAAAATTATTTTCTTTCTTGTTTCTATTTTGGTAGTGATCCTAGGTTGTGATCCTTTTGGACATTGTGTCCTATTTTGGCAGTGACCCTCCTTGTACTATTTTTGCAATTAATTATATTGTGAGCTAATCCTCATCGTGGTTTTTCCCTTCTTGGGTTTTCCACATAAATCTTTTGTTTTCTTGTTTATGGTGTTGGTTGTTTCAATTTAAGTTATCTACTTTTCATGTTTAAAAATTATAATAGATTAAGGGTTTAATGAATGCTTGTGGATCTGATTACTATTAAGGGTTTTGATGTTTTAATTTAGTATAAAAAATTCACCGCCCCCTTCTTATTTATCTTTCTCATTAAATAATTGGTATCAAAGAAAGGTTTGCTAGAGAAAATATTAACCACTTGAGGTACATCTCAAATTGCGACCAAGAAGGAGATCCTTATGTTTCATGGCACAAACTATGCATTTTATAAAGTGAACATGGAAGGCTATCTAATTTACCATGGATATGACATCGCTAATTTAGTGAAGACTGTATATAACATTCCTAAAAATGGACCAAGCACAAGTGATTAAATATAGGTCTATCAAATAGATGGTAAGGAAAGGTTTGTTCTTTTGAGTAGTCTTGCAAATATTGAATTAGATAAAGTCATGGATCGGAAATCTGCTAAAGAAGTTTGGGATAATCGAGAAAGTATTTATGAAGGAGATTATGTGGAAGATAACATTGTAAGAAAAATGAAAAAGGGCACTGGTAAGTACAATGGTAAATTACCTTCCAAATGTTTCAGCTATGAAAAAATAGGTCACTATGCTTCTGGATTTCCAAACATAGTTGTGAACAATAATAACAAGGAAAACAAAGGAAAAGTGATCAAGATGGATATTGTGTTAGAGAAGATTCTAGTGTTTTTGTAACACCCTTCCATTTTCCTTTCTGGATTGGACATTGTGTCCTTGTTTTGTTTGATTTATATGTGTGGTTATTCAGTGATAGGGAAGGGTTGGATGGAACAATAACTGTTCCATGCTCTGGGTCCTTGTTCTCAAGAACTCCTAGGTGACTTTCCCACCTTAAACTTTAGGTCCTATCTCATTTATAGATACCTCTAGTTCTAATGGCCAACCCCACTATCATTTCACTCTCCATCTACCGAGCCAATCTTGGTGCCTTGCTTCTTTTCTTTCCTTAACCCTTAATCTTCCCTACAGGTCAATTACTCACAATTCTTAGTTTGTTCTTTGTAGGCGTGTAGAGATGTTTCTATTGGCTTCATAGTATCTTCCTATGGTTCTTGGACAATCACTAAAAACAAACTCTCCATCGCTTCCTCGAAACCCTCATCTAGGGTTAAAAAGGCTACAAGCCCTAGAGTCCCAATTAGGCCTCCTAACTCGAGAAAAATGGATAGTTCACCCAAATCCTCCAAAAGACCTCCAATATTTTCTTGGGTTTCATGATACCCTTGCCCATAGCTCGAATATTTTTGGGGTGTGGAGCCTCCACTATCCGTACACTGTCCTAACCGTTGGTTTAGAAAAATTAGTCTTGTTTAAGCCATATTCTGACCTCACTTTGATCAATCAGTTTGTTGTGCCTCGTCTTGGTCTGTTGAAGCCTCCTCCTTCTTGCCAAGCCCTTGCAAGGCAACTAGCATCCTCTCCCCACCATGGTTTTCTAGGAGATGGGCACCCCTGCAACCTTAGTGCTCTGCACTCTTTGTCCTTCCTAGTCGGGCACTGCCAAGCTCGCCTAGGAATAGACTTCTTTCATGAATTCCTGACCCCTAAAGACTCCTACCTCTACCATATTTACAAGCATGGAGCCTAGCCATAGTTTCCAAGAGCCCATACACCAGGTACAGGGGAAGAGTGGACTAGAACTCCATTTCTGGCGGTCTACCAATCAAAACAGCAATAGAAAGAACCTAACTAACTACAATCAGAAGCTTGAAATGATGAAAACAAAATATCTACAAAACCAAACAAATATTGGAAGACAAATACATTACATTCCACACGTATATCAATGCATGCTTTATTTCATTAACACACTATCAAGAAAAAAACACAGAAAATTAGTCAATCTTCTCACTATCCTCGCTTGTCATTCATGAAATTTCAAATTACAAAACTTCCAATGCCTTCCAACCTTTCACACAGGTCTAGGCACACCTTATATAGGTTTCCCCAAGGTATTTAGCTTTCCCCTTGGTCGGACATGTTGGTTACAAAGTGGCAAAGGTGCAAAATGTCCCATTTTACCACTTTTGCCAATTTCTAAGAAACTAACAAAAGTGAGTGTCTAAACTGATAAACTTTTCCTCTCCTGATAGCTCCTAACCAAGGCATTTTATTAAGCCTGTAACTCAATTCCAATGGTGAACATGACCTTTAAAGTATCAAAAACTCAAAACTTCATCCTAGGTCCTCAAATTGCCTAGTGCTTCCTAACAAAAGTGAGTGTCTAAACTCATAAACTTTTCCTCTCCTGATAGCTCTTGATAGCTCCTAACCAAGGCATTTTATTAAGTCTCTAACTCAATTCCAATGGTCAATGTGACCTTTAAAGTATCAAAAATTGAAAACTTCATCCTAGGTCCTCAAATTGCCTAGTGCTTCCTAGTGCTTCCTAGGTGCTCCTGCACCATTCTCCCCCTTTGCCAAACACTAAGGAATGGAAGGAGAGATCAGTGACATATCAATGCCATGCTTCTTGAACTGATCTTCTTCTACCCATGTAGCCTCAGATTTAGGCTTGTTCTTCCACTTGAAAAGATGCTCCATGTACTCCTTATGCCTTGTAGACTTTTTCACTCTTGACTCCAAGATTATTTCAGCTTGTTGCTTGTCTTGAGTAAGTAGGGGTATGTTGTTGAAATATTTGAAGATCTCCCTACTATTCTGAGCTAAGTCAGTGACTGATCCCTTGAATCTAATCAAATCAACAACATTGAAAATTGGTGAAATTCTCAAATCTGAAGGTAACTCCACCTTGTATGCATTTTTTCCATACTTGGCTAATATCTTGCATGGTCCTACTCTTTTCATTTTCAACTTGGTTGAAATTCCCTTTTGTAACCTTTATTTTTTAAGGTGAACCATGACAAAGTCTCCTACTACAAATTGTAACTCTTTTCTAGATAAATCCACCTTCTCTTTCAACTTTTGAGTAGCCTCAGTGACTATCCTCTTCACCTACTCCTAAATCTCCTTCGTGGTCTAAGTGAAGTCCTCTGCATGTCCACTCCTATTCTCTATAGCTCCTAGATCCCTGAGCTCACATATCTCCCTTGGGTGCATTCCATACACAACCTCAAAAGGACTCTTCCCTATGGTTCGGTTCACACTGTCATTATAATCATACTTAGCTTGGGAGATAACCATATCCCATGTCTACCCATATTCTTTAGTTAGACACCTTAATAGCTTACCTAGCACCCTCTTAACCACCTCTATTTTCCCATTGATTTGAGGATGGTAATTTGATCCAAAAGATAGGTTGGTACCAAATATGCTCCATAGAGTCTTCCAAAAGTGACTCATGAACTTCACATCCCTGTCTGAAACAATACTCAATAAAAATCCATGGATCCTTACAATCTCCTTGAAGAAAAGGTGAGCTATGTAGCTAGCATCATGAGTGGTTTTGTAAGGAATAAAGTGACTCATTTTGTTGAATTTGTCCACAACTACATACACACTATCACTAACAGTTTTGGTCTTAGGGAGTCCTACCACAAAATCCATGCTCACACAATCCCATGGTCTATTAAGAAATGGTAGGGGTTGATATAGGTTAGTATTACTAGTTCCTCCCTTAGATTTCATACACACAACACATTGCTCCACATACCTCTTGACATCTCTTGACAACTTGGACCAATAGTAGAACCTTTGCACTCGTTCTAATGTCTTGTTGATGCCAAAATGTCTACTAAGACTACCTTTATGCTTTTCTTGAATGAGGTTTTCTCTCATTGACCCTTTTGGAACACACAACTTATTCCCTTTAAACAACAATCCACTTTGCAAAGTATACTCTGAGTATTGGCTATGAAAATGATTCTCAAAGTCAGAACATACCTTGTAGGCCTCTAAGAAATATTCATCTTCCCCATAGAGATCCTTGAAACTCTCTATCCCAATGCTCTGGATCTGTATTTCTCTTTGGTGTTGATATAGCTAAGTGCCTGATTGTCTGTAAAGACTACAAACTCTTTGGGTAGAAGGTAATTCCTCCACTTCCTAAGTGACTAAACCAAAGCATAAAGTTCTAGATCATAGGTTGAGTATTTCTTCTTAGCTTCATTGAGATTTTCACTAAAGAAAGCTATAGGTCTACCTTCTTGACTAAGCACTCCTCCTACTGCAACTCCACTAGCATCACACTCCATAGTAAACAACTTGTCAAAGCTTGGTAATAAGAGAATAGGTTGAGTTGACACTTCTTATTTCAGTTTCTCAAATTCTTTCTCAGCTTCTTGAGTCCACACAAACTTAGTTTTCAAACCACCCTTGATTGTATCTAGCACTGCTACAAATATGCTACTAAAGTTTCTTATGAATTTCCCATAAAATTGAGCTAATCCATGGAAACTTCTTACCTCATTCCCTATGGTTGGTGTAGGCTAGTTTAGGATATCTTTCACCTTGCTTGGATCCATTTTCAATGATCCTTGGGATACTACAAAACCCAAATATATAAGCTCTTGTTTAAAGAATTCACACTTCTCTAGATTGATGGCTAACTTCTCCTCTTGCAGCCTTCTAAGAACCATCTCCACATGTTTAAGGTGTTATTCTGGTGTCTTGATAAAGATTAGTATGTCATCAAGATATACAACCACAAATATCCCTGTAAAGTCTTTGAGTACTTCATTCGTGAGCCTCATGAATGTGCTAGGGGAATTAGAGAGGCCAAATGGCATAAATCTCCACTCATACAACCCATCTGTTGTCTTCCACTCATCTCCATCCTTGATTCTGATCTTATGGTATCCACTCTTGAGATCCAATTTGGTATAATACTGAGCTCCTCCAAGACAATCCATGAAGTATTCAATTCTAGGAATAGGGAACCTATACCTAATTGTGTTTCTATTTATTGCTCTAGAGTCAGTACATAACCTCCACTTGCCTCCTTTCTTGGTTGCTAAGACCACCGCTACTGCACATGGGTTGATGCTCTTCCTAATCAAGCCTTGATCCATCAACTCCTGCACTTGTCTAGCTACCTCTAAATTATGATCTGGTGTAAGCTTATAAGCTGCTTTTTTCGGGAATGATGCTCCAAGTATGAAGTCAATTTGATGACTAATAGCTCTTTTAGGAGGTAAAATTGCAGGTGCACCATCACTTACTATATCCTTATACTTCTCAAGCAAATTTTGGACTACTCTGGGTATGACTGGTTTTTCAGTCTTGTCTTCCTCTTTGGGTTGCACCATGATCACATAACCTTCTCCTCCTTTATGTAAGGTGTTAAGGAACTCTTTACCACTGCTCAACAAGACACTAGGTGTCTTTGACTTTCCTTCATCCTCTTCTAATAGTGACTACAGCTTAAATGTCTTCGTATCCCTCTTAATGAAATTGTATTCTCTTTTCCATCATAGATGGCACTTGTGTCATACTGCCATGGTCTTCCCAATAGAAGATGACATGTATCCATGGGTAATACATCACAAATTAGCTTGTCCTTGTACCATCCAATGGAGAACTCCACTCTTACTTGTTCATTAACAAGAACACTCTGACCTTTGTTTAGCCATGTTACTTTGTAGGGGTTAGTGTGAGGTATCATCACCAATTTCAACTTCCCTACTGCCTCTTCTAAGATTATATTATCAGTAGACCCTAAGTCCACTATAACCTTACACACCTTTCCAAGGATTTTACATCTCACTCTAAATAGTGCTCTTCTTTGCTTTGGCTCCTCCCAAACCGGTTGTCTGATCAAGACTCTTCTAAACATCAGATTCTCTCCCATTTCAGATTCAATATGACTGATCTTTGGTGATTTAGTGCTCATGGTGTCCTATTGTGCATATGCCACCCTCTTCTCAGTATGGGATGAAGTTACTTTCTCTGGGAACCTATAAGTTGGATCGCCTACTTGACCACAATGGTAAAATTTCATAGTAGCAAAATATGAACTGCTCCTGCCTGTTCCTCTTCCCCTATTGGATCCTCCTTGAGAACCTCTACCTCTTACATAACCTCGTCTAGAAGATGTTTCACCTCCATGCTCTATGAGTTTAGATTCACCTTGGTTTCTTTGCTCATTCCCTCTACCTTGGTAGCCATCCCTTTGTCCTCTTTGATCTCTTTGATCTCTGCCTTTGCCTCTACCTTTAGAATTAGAGTATTGTTTCTTTTTTAGTTTCTCCTCCACTTTAAAAGCCATTTGATAACAACTATGGAGATTGGTGAGTGTAAAGAGACTCATCTCTTCTTGGTTGTTCCATTTGATGCCATTTATATACCTCACCACCTTGATGCTTTCCACTTCTTGCACCCTAGACTGAAGACTTAGTTTTTAAAACTCCTCTATGTAGGTAGCTACATCTAGGTCTCTTTGCCTAAGGTTTTGCCTCTTCTTGTGTAATTGGACCTCATAGTCCTCAGGTAGATAATACTCCTTCACTTTAGCCACCATAGCTTTCCAACTTGAAATGTGTTTCTTACCTTCATTCTCTCTTTCTTCTTGTAGGAACTTCTACCAAGTCAGTGCTTGTCCCCTTAGCCTTGATTTTGTTATCTTCACCTTTTGTGCCTCAGTAACTCCATGACACTCAAAGTGATTCTCCATTCCTTCTATCCACTCCATAACCAACTCTGCATCCATTCTTCTTGTGAAGATGGGAATTCCTTCTAATGCTTTGCCACTCAAGGCCTTCAATGCTTTGAGGAAGGGTTCCTCTTTTAGTGGAGGATCAGGATCTGGTTCTATGTCTTCCTCCACCTAATCCTCAGCCTTGTCTCTGACTACTACTAGTTGTACCTTCATCTTGCCTGCAACCTCTACCACCTATTGTAACCTTTGCTTCATCTCTTCAACTGCCTCTTCAAACTATTTATTTTTCTCTTGTTGCTCTATCAGGTCTCTTGCTAACTCTACATTGGTCAGCATGGTGTTTGAACGACTTGATTCAAACTCTGACATACAAGTCTCTATCCCAAATCTTTAACTTGCTCTAATACCAATCTGATATGGAAGGGTTGGATGGAACAATCACTATTCCATGTTATGGGTCATTGTTCTCAAGAACTCCTAGGTGACTCTCCCACCTTAACCTTTAGGTCCTATCTCATGTATAGATACCCCGAGTTCTACTGGCCAGCCCCACTATCACTTCACTCTCCATCTACCAAGCGAATCTTGGTACCTTGCTTCTTTTCTTTCCTTAACCCTTAATCTTTCCTAAAGGTCAATTACTCCCAATTCTCAGTTTTTTCTTTGTAGGGGTGTAGAGATGTTTCTAATGGCTTCACAGTATCTTCCTAGGGTTCTTGGACAATCACCAAACTCCAACTCTCCATTGCTTCCTCCAAACCCTCATCTAGGGTTAAAAAGGCTACAAGCCCTAGAGTCCCAATTAGGCCTCCTAACCCGAGAAAAATGGATAGTTCACCCAAATCCTCTAAAATACCTCCAATATTTTATTGGGTTTTATGATACCCTTTCCCACACCTCAAATATTTTTGGGGTGTGGAGCCTCCACTGTCCGTACACTATCCTAACCCTTGGTTTAGCAAATTTAGGCTTGTTTAAGCCTTATTCTAACCTCACTGTGATCAGTTAGTTTGTTTTGCCTCCTCCCAGTCTATTGAAGCCTCCTCCTTCTTTCCAAGCCCTTGCAAGGCAACCGACATCCCCTCCACACCATGGTTTTCTAGGAGATGGGCACCCCTGCAACCTTAGTGCTCTACACTCTTTGTCCTTCCTAGTCAGGCACTGCTAAGCTTGCCTAGGAACAAACTTCTTTCATTAATTCCTGACCCCTAAAGACACCTACCTCTACCATATTTCCAAGCATGGAGCCTAGCCATAGTTTCCAAGAGCCCATACACTAGGTACAGGGGAAGAGTGGACTAGAACTCCATTTCTCACGGTTTGCCAATCAGAACATCAATGGAAAGAACCTAGCTAACTACAATCAGAAGTTTGAAATGATGAAAAAAAACTCTCTACAGAACCAAACAAAGCTTGGAATAAAAATACATTACATTCCACACATATATCAATGCCTGCATTATGTCATTAACAGACTATCAAGAACAAAACATAGAAAATTAGATAATCTTCTCACTGTCCTCACTTGTCATTCATGAAATTTCAAATTACAAAACTTCCAATGCCTTCCAACCTTTCACACGGGTCGAGGCACACCTTATATAGGTTTCCTCAAGGTATTTAGCTTTCCCCTTGGTCAAACATGTTGGTTACAAAGTGGCAAAGGTGCAAAATGTCCCATTTTGCCACTTTTGCCAATTTCCTAGAAACTAACAAAAGTGAGTGTCTAAACTCATAAAATTTTCCTCTCCTAATGGCTCTTGATAGCTCCTGATATCTCCTGACCAAGGCATTTTATTAAGTCTGTAACTCAATTCCAATGGTCAACATGACCTTTAAAGTATCAAAAACTGAAAACTTCATCCTAGGTCCTCAAATTGCCTAGTGCTTCCTAGTGCATCCTAGGTGCTCCTGCACCATTCAGATACTTTATCTCGTGTGTGTATTTGATCACCATTTATAGAGTGATGAACTATTTCATGTGATGTGGTTTATTTGATGATTTTCTTTACATGCTTTAATGGTGTGATGATGTTAGTAGATATAACATGTGATTTTATATGAGATTATTGAGAAAGATGTGAATATCAATTTTGATGAGTGTATTGGTGAAGGGGATGGGTTCACATCACTCGCTTGTGAGTTCCCTATGATTGTATGATTTTCTCTTCATGGTGTGTATTTTATGCTATTTATATCATATGATGTTGTTTACTTGATTTTCAGGATTGCAGGTACATGACATCGACTCCACATGGTTTCATAGGTTTGAGCGTGTCGATTAGATGATGAAGTTGAATAGGCGATAGTAGCTAGGTAACTTGTGTCAATTCTACACCCTAGACTTAGTGTGTCATCAGTCGTTTGTGTTGAGTTGTTGATTGCCATGCCTTAATCTTATTTATTTCTGAAGGGATTCTTGATTTGGAAATAATTATTTAGAATTATTGCATTAAATCATGTTTATGGTTATTTAAGTTAAATTATGCAATATGGATAAAATTTTATATTTAAATTAATTAATTAAATTTAGTCCATTGGGTTGAATTTAGTTATTAAATTATTAACTTAATTAATTAAATGTGACGTTAAGAAAATTAAAAGGAGGAAAAGAATTTAATTCATTTTGGAATTTTATTTCAATTAGTGGGAATTAAATTAGAATTTGGAATTAAATTTGTATTTGGGGAAATTAGTTTCAAATTTATGAGTTAATTTATTATTTATAATTTTTAAAATTAAATACAAAATTAGATTTGGTTGTTGAAGATATTTTCAATTATGCCAACATGTGTAAGTTTAATTAATTAGAAGAGTGGGTTGCAAATTCATTCACGGAGAGAATTTTGGAGAGGAAAAAGCTTCTTCACATGTGTGAGGATATTTTTGCAAAAATTGCACAGAGGATGGTTGGAAGAAATATTTGGCTGTAGAATTGATTTGAGAAAATTATGTTGAAGTTGGTTGTGCTTTTGGATTGTTTTCTTTCTTGGAATCACTGCACGGTTGAAGAGAAATTATGAGATCTTTGGAGGAGGCTTTGCATCAAAAATCTTCTTTTCCCATAGCTTCAAGACCAGGTTTTATAGTGAATAAATAATTACTTGTTAAATCCTTTTAGGATTAGAGATTACTATTTGAGATTAGAAATTAATTATTTAGATTTTGGAAGTTTGTGATTCTCGTGAAAATTCCTTAGGGAAATTCTAAAAATATTCTGTAGAATTTAATTTTAGGTATTTGAGGAAATGGTTAGTTGTGTTATCAAACCAAATCTAGAGGATTTAGTTAGTTGAGAAAAGTTAGTTGAGATATTTAGTTTTAAACCTCTATGGATTTTGGATTGTTCTCTGAAAATTTTCATATGTTCACCTGTAGGTGAATGTTTCAAAATAATTCCTTCAATTTTCCTTTTGAATTGAAATTATGTTTTTGTTTATACATATTATATATTCATACATATGTATATATATATATTTTTTATTTAGATATATACATATGTATAGATATATATAATATGTATATTTATTTTTTAATTGAAAATTTTATTAAATATGTGTAAATGAGAAATTATCGTACGACGATACCCATCCTTGTTCTTGGGAGATGTGTTATTTATTTGCTCTTTGTTGCATGAGAATTTAGTTCGTTGTACCTACAAAAACCTTATTCACGTTTTCCCCTTTGTGCGTATGGAATGGGGTCAGGGAGGATCTACCTCCCCACCATCGCTCCCATATGGGAGAGGTGGTGTGGAGGGAAACCCTCCACCGCCCCCGTTACCTTGCTTGGTTGTGGTGTGAGGGGAGGGTTAGCCTTATTTGAATAGTCGCGCCTCCTCTCTCCCTTTTCCTTCGCTTAATACGAAACCCTTAAATGGAAAAAGGGTGTGAACTGTGCATTGGGGTGGAAGTTAATAAGCCTCGTCTGTCCTGTTCTTTGGGTTTTCAGTGGTTGTTTTTAAATAAAATATTTATATAGTATTTTATATACATGTGTATTGTGGGAGCCTATATGGTCTATATATATATTTATATATATAAATAACTATGTTGTATATTTTGTGTGTATCAAATATTTATTCAATAAAAATATACATTGTAAATGTATATATGTCAATATATAACTTAAAATGTAATTATTTTATTAATATGTATTATAAGTATAATTTTATAATTAAAATGATTTCATTTCAGATGAGATTATTGGTATATTTTTAAATAAACATTTAAATTATATACAGTGTATATATGTATTTAAATGTGTGCACGTTAAGTGGTAGTGGTTAATATAATTGAAGAATTGTAGGAATATTTATATTTGCATGTTTATTTAGGTAATGAGAAGAATTGTGTACATGGATATATTCCATTTGTATATATCATGAGCATGTATATTTAAATATATAGTTTAAATATTTTGTCCTATTTTATTTAGGTGCATGTAATTATTGGGAATAGAGATTTTACAAGATAAGCATTGAATGCATGGTCAAATTGATAAGGAAAATAATATTTTAAATATATCGAGGAAATTGCATGTTTTAAATAGGAAATTGAAAGAGTTATAGAATATGGTTAGAAAATTGAAAAGATTTAATTGCATAGATTTATGTCATTTTAAAAGTAAAGAAGTTTTATTGAGAGGCAATTATTTATTTTTATTTATTTATTTCTATTAGAGCAATTAATTTATTGAGAATGAAATATGAAAGAGATATGGGTTTAGTATATCCAAAAAAAATAGTAATTTTCTCTTGATTGCCTTAAAACATTTTATTTTCTTTGTATTTCATAATGAGAAGTGAGTCTAATTGTTTAGATTTCCAATAATGAAAGAGGAAATAGGGTTATATGATAAATTGAGTTAACCCAAATACTATGTCTTTGACTTTCTCAATGTTACCTATTGATTGAAGATGGATTTAGGAAATCCTAATATTAGATTTCAATTATGACTTGAATGCTTTTTGTAGCTATGTCGTGAAGTTGTATTTTGGGATATGGGATTAAGTGTTAAGTCCAAAATTACAAATCTTCCAGAGGATCTTAGAGGATGAGGGTTGTCGATTCATTATGTCAACCAGTTTTTTTTCCCTTGGATAGTGCATGGTGTTTTTTCAGTAATTTACCCGGTTTCCACGAATGGGGATGTTTTGTACCTCTTGTGAAAGGAGTGGACTATGTGCTTGTTGCCTCCAAGATGGTTGGAGTGAGTTTCATTATTTGTTTCCTCCTTGAGATGGAGTGGTTATGATGCCTAGGTTGTATGCACTTGTGATTCCCTTGGTGATTAGTTTGTTTGTGTGTTGTCTATTAGAAGAGTGGATTTTGTTAGGCATTGGAGCCCAAAGAGGTAAACCAGGTAACGTTCAAAAGTGATTTAATCAAGTGATAACTAAATTAATGTACACTTAGATGCTTAGGATGCATTTCACACTAATCAAGATAATTTATCCTCACTCATAGACACAAGGGCTCGCTTAGACTTAGGATGAGTGAGAAGGCCTGAGATGGCATGGTCATCTATCCTATCCTTATGAAAGGTATTTGATTCCGCATGAGTGAGCATGAGGGCTAGGTTTCGATTGAGGTCACCAAGAAATTCGGAGTCTATGAAGAATGCCCAGAGGAGATCTCATGACTAACTATGTGATGACACTCTATTTAGGAAAACAATTGTTAATTGTTTTATGTGTATGGTTCTCTGAACATACTTGATCTATCTTATGTATGGAAGCAATGTGACCTATTTCAGTGATGTGAGAGTTGTACTTGTTTGGTTCATTTGCTTGGTTATGTTAGTATGAGTAAGTTTGAGTCAGCCTTTGGTTAGAGGTTGTAGATCTTTGTCCATGTTACATAGTTACTATCTCTTAGCATGGGGGGTGGGCCTTCGGGTACCACTTGGTTGGGTGGAACATGCACCATACATTGTTGGGTCCCCCTTTATCTTTAGTACTAGGTGGTGAGACATCCAAATGGATAGCTCACGGATTCTTTTTTTAAATTCAAGCATTGTAATATGTCTATTTGTATAAGTTATTTTATCCCTTTTATGTTTATGAGGTGAAATTTTGTAATTGTAACACATTTGTACTATTGCCTCATTATTGGAATGAGACATGTAACTATTTGATTAAAATATTTATTTAATTGTATCTTGGATGTTTGTCTTATTATGTTATGTTGTATCCTTGGGTATGTGCAGGATCATCATGGAAAAAATAGGCCCTTAAGTGGCAAAAAAATTAGAAAAATCAGAGTTAGGCAACTTGACATAAAAATTTGAATAAGTTATCTATATTATTTCAAAAATATGTAAGAATATAATTTGTATAAAATAGAATGTAGTTTCTAAATTACTAGGTTTATTTACAAAAAAATTAACTCTATTTGGTGAAAATTTGAAATTTCAATATTGTAGTACTTAAATTTTAGGGAAAAATAAGAAGTAGGTGTTTGTCTGACCACCCTAACCACATTAAAATGATAATATTTTTTTATAATATTTTAGATATAATTAGAGGACTCATGTCCTAATGTGATGCATAATTTTTTGTAATTTTTTTCCAAGTAAATAATTAACTAAAAAAAAATTATAACAATTTTAAAAAAATATAAAGACTCGTATGTCTAACCACCTTAACTTGGTTAAAAATTCATAAAATTCATTTTTTTCTTTTTTAATCTTATAGTATGTGAAGCATACAATGTGACGCATGTTTTGGATGCAAAAAATATGATACTGTTTGAAAGCTATAGATGTTTTTCAATTAGCCTAGAAATCAGGGTTTTAGTCGTAATTCAATAGAAAATGAATAATAATTATTTATTAAATTCAAAGTAAAGAATAATTTATATTGATGGACAACTAAGAATCTCCTTTAAAAAACCTTTTTGTTTCATCAATTTTGGGTAAAAAAAAAGTCATCAACCACATACCCATCATATTGCCACTTTTTGGCCCATCATTATCCTGCACATACCCCCTTATGTTGTATGATGCTTATTTCATAAAGTTATTTATTGCTATGGTTTTATGTTGTTATGTGGGTTTAAGTAATCCTGATTACGTAGCCTTAGGGGATGTTGTCGATTGTAGATGATCATGTATGTTTAATTCATTTTAATAAAAAAAATAATCAGTACACTTTTCTCGTGAATTGAAGCTTCCTCTAGGGTTTTGTGGTGGGGTATTACACATGGTATCATAGCCCTAGGCATACACTGGGTTCCCTGGGTACATTTGTGTCCTCTAGGTTGTCTTTGAGAGTTGTTAATGGAATTTTTAAGTGGTCACATGTTCATGGATTTTACTTGAGCATGATGTACTCTGTGGAAAAGAGTAGCATGAAAGAAACCTGATAAAAGTTTTTAGTGGGAAATTTTTTGATACGTATTCCATGGGATAAGGAATTGGATGTTCCTATAAGGTTGTCTTGGTTAGCCTATTTGTGCGATGGACTCACTTTGCATCACATGAGGGCTAGTATCATTCTAGTCAGATGTTGTTTCCTCCTTCTTCGTTTGGTGGCTAGTAACTAGTCACATAGTTGTTGTATAGTGGAATTTTGAGGATTGTGAACTTTCTTTTCGATTGTTGATGATTTTTTTTTCAATTGATTGTGAGGGCCGACACTTTGTTATATTTGATTGTGAAGGTTTATCCACAACTTGTGAGCTTGTTTTCTTATAACCCTAGTGGTTATATATTTTATTCAGTGTTGAAATTACACGTATTTATTTCTTTATTGTTGAAATGGAACCTTAATTTTCTCTTCTTTATGAAATTTGTGGCTAAGCTAGTTATCTTTGTTGTTTTCAATGTCGGTTATGTGTTGTATTGTGATTCATCTCCAAGTATGTATGAGACGGACTTGGTGAGTGTGTATGAGGAAGTAGATGCAAGAAACATTGAGGATGGGGATATGTGAGGCTGTTATGCAACTAGGACCCACTACTCACCTTTGTGTGATGACTATATCTTGGAGGCTGATCACCTTCCACAACAAGAGATAGGTCATTGTGGTCTTATTTGGATGGTCTCACTCTATGACACCATCAAGCCACTAGTATGATGTTAGATTTATTTGAGATGGTTAGTTGTTCTTGGTTCATGGATTGGTATGTCACTTTTCGGTGTCCAGATGGACCCTTTTGTAGTCTTGTCATGATTTTTGATGATGTGTATTGGTACATATGTGTATTATGTATGATAATCCATGGTTATGTGTTTTTGGAGACTTGGTTGGTGGTTGCTTCACCATGTTGTCTTTGTTGGATTGACAGTGTAGTTGGTTGAGTTGTATACGGCATAGGTCGTTGTTCTTTATGTGTTGAGGTATGAAGTGGTTCAGTTTGGAACCCTTGGTTATGTGTGATTGTACGGAGTTTACACTTGGAGTTTTTGCAGGCTTCCAGGAGTAAGCCTAACCCTTGGGGGGGAGAATGTAACACCCCTCTATTTTCCTTTCTGGATTGGACATTGTGTCCTTGTTTTGTTTGATTTATATTTCTTGTTATTCAGATAATTTATCTTGTGTGTGTATTTGATCACCATTTATAGAGGGACAAACTATTTGACATGATGTGGTTTATCTGATGATTTTTTTTACATGCTTTAATGGTGTAATGATGTTAGTAGATATAACATGTGATTTTATATGAGATTATTGAGAAAGATGTGAATGTCAGTTTTGGTGAGTGTATTAGTGAACGGGACGTGTAGGTTTGAATGGGAGATAGTAGCTAGGTAACTTGTGTCATGTCTACACCCTAGCCTTAGTGTGTCATCAGTCGTTTGTGTCGAGTCGTTGATTGCCATGCTTTAATCTTATTTATTTCTGAAGGGATTCTTGATTTGGATATAATTATTTAGAATTATTGCATTAAATCATGTTTATGGTTATTTAATTTAAATTATGCAATATGGATAAAATTTTATATTTAAATTAATTAATTAAATTTAATCTATTGGGTTGAATTTAGTTATTAAATTATTAAATTAATCAATTAAATGTGATGTTAAGAAAATTAAAAGAAAGGAAAGAATTTAATTAATTTTGGAATTTTATTTCAATTAGTGGGAATTAAATTAGAATTTGGAATTAAATTTGAATTTGGAATTAAATTTGTATTTGGGGAAATTAGTTTCAATTTTTGGAGTTAATTTATTATTTAGAATTTTTAAAATTAAATATAGAATTAGATTTGGTTGTTCAAGATATTTTCAATTATGCCAACATGTGTAAGTTTAATTAATTGGAAGAGTGGGTTGCAAATTCATTCATAGAGAGAATTTTGGAGAGGAAAAAGCTTCTTCATAGGTGTGAGGATATTTTTGGAAAAATTGCACAGAGGATGGTTGGAAGAAATATTTGGCTGTAGAATTGATTTGGGAAAATTTTGTTGAAGTTGGTTGTCCTTTTGGATTGTTTGCTTGCTTGGAATCATTGCACAGTTGAAGAGAAATTGTGAGATCTTTGGAGGAGGCTCTGCATCAAAAATCATCTTTTCCTGTAGCTTCAATACTAGGTTTTATTCTATGATTTACTATTCTTGTTTTGTTAAATCGAATTTGTAGTGAATAAAGAATTGCTTGTTAAATCCTTTTAGGATTAGAGATTACTATTTGACATTAGAAATTAATTATTTAGATTTTGGAAGTTTGTGATTCCCATGAAAATTCCTCAGGGAAATTGTAAAAATATTCTATAGAATTTAGTTATAGATATTATAGGAAATGGTTAGTTGTGTTATCAAACCAAATCTAGAGGATTTAGTTAGTTGAGAAAAGTTAGTTGAGATATTTAGTTTTAAACCTCTATGGATTTTGGATTGTTCTCTGAAAATTTTCATATGTTCACCTGTAGGTGAATGTTTCAAAATAATTCCTTCAATTTTCCTTTTGAATTGAAATTATGTTTTTGTTTATACATATTATATATTCATACATATGTATATATATATATATATATATATATAATATGTATATTTATTTTTTAATTGAAACTTTTATTATATGTGTAAATGAGAAATCGCCATATGGTGATACGCATCCTTGTTCATATTATATATTCATACATATGTATATTTATATTTATATATATAAAAAACTATGTTGTATATTTTGTGTATATCAAATATTTATTCAATAAAAATATACATAGTAAATATATATATGCCAGTATATAACTTAAAATGTAGTTATTTTATGAATATGTATTATAAGTATGATTTTATATTTAAAATGATTTCATTTCATAGGAGATTATTGGTGTATTTTTAAATAAACTTTTAAATTATATACAGTGTATATATGTATTTAAATTCATGCATGTTAAGTGGTAGTGGTTAATAAAATTGAAGAATTGTAGGAATATTTATATTTGCATGTTTATTTAAGCAATGAGAATAATTGTGTGCAATTTATATATATCATGAGCATGTATATTTAAATATATAGTTTAAATATTTTGTCCTATTTTATTTAGGTGCATGTAATTATTGGGAATAGAGATTTTACAAGATAATGGTTGAATGCATGGTCAAATTGATAAGGAAAATAATATTATAAATATATAGAGGAAATCGGATGTTTTAAATAGGAAATTGAAAGAGTTATAGAATATGGTTAGAAAATTGAAAAGATTTAATTGCATAGATTTATGTTGTTTTAAAAGTAAAGAAGTTTTATTGAGAGGCAATTATTTATTTTTATTTATTTATTTTTATTAGAGCAATTAATTTATTGAGAATGAAATATGAAAGAGATATGGGTTTAGTATATCCAAAAAATATAGTAATTTTCTCGTGATTGCCTTAAATATTTTATTTTCTTTGTATTTCGTAATGGGAAGTGAGTCTAATTGTTTAGATTTCCAATAATGAAAGAGGAAATGGGGTTATATGATAATTTGAGTTAACCCAGTTATTATGTCTTTGAATTTGTCAATGTTACCTATTGATTGAAGATGGATTTAGGAAATCCTAATATTATATTTGAACTATGACTTGAATGCTTTTTATAGCTATGTCATGAAGTTGCATTTTGGGATATGGGATCAAGTGTTAGTCCAAAATTGTAAGTCTTCCAAAGGATCTTAGAGGATGAGGGTTGTCAATTCATTATGTCAACCAATTGTTTTTCCCTTGGATAGTGCATGGTGTATTTTGAGTAATTTACCCAGTTTTCACTAACAGGGATGTTTTTTACCTCCTATGAAAGGAGTGGACTATGTTCTTGTTGCCTCCAAGATGGTTGGAGTGAGTTTAATTATTTGTTTCCTCCTTGAGATGGAGTGGTTATGATGCCTAGGTTGTATGCACTTGTGATTCCCTTGGTGATTAGTTTTTTTGTGTGTTGTCCATAGAGAAGAGTGGCTTTTTTTAGGCGTCGGAGCCCAAAGAGGTAAACCGGGTAACCTTCAAAAGTGATTTAATCAAGTGATAACTAGAATTAATGTACTTAGATGATTAGTATTCATTTCACACTAATCTAGATAATTTATCCTCACTCATAGACACAAGGGCTCGTTTAGACTTGGGATGAGTGGGAAGGCCTGAGATGGCATGGTCATCTATCTTGTCCTCATGAAAGGTATTTGATTCCACATGATTGAGCATGAGGGCTGGGGTTCGGTTGAGGTCACTAGGAAATCCAGAGCCTATGAAAAATTCCCAGAGGAGATCTCATGACTAACTACGTGATGACACTCTGTCTAGGACAAAAATTGTTAATTGTTTTATGTGTATGGTTCTCTGAACATACTTGATCTATCTTATGCATGGAAGCAATGTGACCTATGTCTGCGATTTGAGAGTTGTACCTTTTTAGTTCATTTGCTTGATTATGTTAGTATGAGTCAGTTTGAGTTAGCCTTTGGTTAGAGGTTGGAGATCTTTTTCCATGTTACATAGTTACTATCTCCTAGCATTGGGGGTGGGCCTTCGAGTACCACTTGGTTGGGTGGAACATGCACCATACACCATTGGGTCCCCCTTTATCTTCAGTACTAGGTGGTGAGACATTCAGATGGACAACTCACAAATTCTTTTTTTAAATTCAAGCATTGTAATGTTTCTATTTGTATAGGTTATTTTATCCCTCTTATGTTTATGAGGTGAAATTTTGTAATTGTAACACATTTGTACTATTGCCTCATTCTTGGAATGAGAGATGTAACTATTTGATTAAAAAATTTATGAAATTGTATCTTGGATGTTTGTCTTATTATGTTATGATGTATCCTTATGTTGTATGATTCTTATTTCATAAAGTTATTTATTGCTATGGTTTTATGTTTTTGTGTGGGTTTAAGTAATCTCGATTATGTAGCCTTAGGGGATGTTGTCGATTGTAGATGATCATGTATGTTTAATTCATTTTAATAAAAATAAAAATTAGTACGCTTTTATCGTGAATTGAAGCTTCCTCTAGGGTTCCATGGCAGGGTATTACAGTTTCTGATAATGAATTTCATTATGGAGATGTTGATGATAATGAATATTTGTTCCTGGGTATAAGAGATCAAGTTGGTTCTACTTACTCTAGAAGTTGTGTGAATGAAAGTGTTCCAAAGAAAAAGGGTAAAACTGGAGGTACTTTGGTATCTAATTTTTATGTTACACATGATAAAAAATATTGGTTTATTGATATTCATTGCTCAAATCATACAATTAGAGACAATATTATGTTTTTAAAACTTAAAAAATATGATGGAGGACTTGTTAAATTTGGAGATGATTAAGGTGCTAATATTTTTGGAATAGGTTCAATTAGTTTTGATGGAAAGGATAATACTAAATATGTTTACTATGTTAAATTTTTAAGGCATAACATATTGAGTGTTGGACAAATGTATATAAAAGGATACAATATGTTTTAGGATGATGGATGTTAGAATCAGAAAAGGGTCTGAAACTATGATTGCTACTAGAAAGAGTAAAAAAGGAGATTAATGATAGTTTGTTATGGAACCAGAGAATGTGTCAGATAAATTCTAATATCCTAGTTATAATCATTTTATTTCAAGAAGTGAGACATATTTCAAGGGTTATAATTCTTATCAGTGATGTTTTTAAACATTGTTAATTTGGGAAACAAACTAGAAGTAGTTTCAAGGGAAAATAACAATCTTCTTTTTGATTTTTGGAATTGGTACACACAAACCTTTGTGGTCCTACAAGAGTGATAAGTTTTAGAGGTGACAGGTATTTCATGCTTTTGATTGATGATTACTTTAGAATGACTCAGGCTACTTTTCTTCAAGAAAAATCTGAAGTCCTAGATAGAATTAAAGCATTCAAAGTTATGGTTGAAAATGAGATGGATTTCAAGATGAAATGTTTGAGGTTTGAAAAAGGTAGAGATTTCACCTCCAATGAATTTAATATGTTTAATGAGAATCATGGAATAAAAAGGAACTTGTTTGTCACTAAGACTCCTTAGCAAAATGGAGTATTTAAAAGGAAAAACATGATTGTTCAAGAACCTTCAAGGACTATGATGAAAGAAGCTAACATGTCAAAAGTCTACTAGAGAGAAGAAATTCATACTTATGTTTACATACTTGCTAGAGTTCAAGAAAGAGCTAATAGTACAAAGACTCCCTATGAATAGTGGTATAAAAGGATTCCTACTATCAAGTACTTTAGAGATTTTGGAAGAAAATTATATATTAGAAGAGATGATGAAAAATGAGGAAAGTTTGATTTAAGTTCCAATGCAGGTATCTTCCTTGGATATTCTACTAAAAGGAAAACTTATAGATGTTACAATAAAATATTGAGAAGGATTTTTGAAAGTGCAAGTGTCAAGATTGATGAATATTTGAGGAAGTCAATGGTAATAGATGGATATGAGTTAGATGAACCTAGTTGTGGAGGAGATGAAGAAGAAAAATATAAGGAAAAATATTGTAGAATGAAGAGGAAGAAGCTCTAGAAAAGACCCCTAATACCCCTACCTATGTGTAGAGAAATCATTCTGAAGAACGTCATTCAAGACAAGATAAAATTTGTATTCACAAGGAGTTGTTGAAGTAGCAGTAAATACATGCTTACTTTCTAAATTTGAACCTAAAACAATGAGTGAGGTATGCAAAGATCAAAACTGGATTAAGGGAATGGAAGAAGAACTTATGTAGGTTGAGAAGAATCAAACTTGGGAACTTATACCTAGACCTGAAAACAAAAATATTATTGGTACTAAGTAGGTATTCAAAAAAAAATTGAATGATAATAGAGAAGTAGTAAGAAATAGGGCAAGGCTTGTGTGTAAGGGCTATGCACAAGTTGAAGGAATAGAATTTGAGGATACATTTTCTCTAGTGGCTAGAATGGAGGAAATTAAGATGTTTTTGTATTTTGTAGCATGTAAGGAGTTTAAAGTTTATCAGATGGGTGAAGTATACTTTCTTGAATGGAGAGTTGGAAGAAGAAGTTTACATGGAACAAGCAAAAGGATTTTAGTTGTTTGATAAGCCTAATATGGTCTACATATTGAAGAATAAATTGTATGGGATAAAGAAAGCTCCTAGGGCCTAGTATGCAAGGTTGGATAGATATTTTATACAAGGACTCAATAACGGTACCACAGATAGTAATCTTTACTTCAAAGTTGAAAAATATCAAATCTTTATTACTAGTTTTATATGTTGATGACATAATTATTGGAGGAAATGAAGCTATGTGTATGAAGTTTGTAGAAGAGATGCAAAAAGAGCTTGAGATGTATATGTTTGGGTAGATGAATTTCTACATTAGGCTATAAATCAATCAAATAGATAAAGGGTATGTGTAGGATCATGATGGGCCAAAAAGTGGTGATATGTAAGTGATATAATGGCTCATGTGGCTGATGACTTTTTTTTTACCCAAAATTGATGAAACGAAAAGGGTTTTTAAATGAGATTCTCAGCTTTCCACCAATATTAATTATGCTTTACTTTGAATTTAATAAATAATTATTATTCATTTTCTATTTGAAATACGACTAAAGTCCTAATTGATAGGCTGATTGAAAAATATCTATAGCTTTCAAATGGTATCACATTTTTTGAATCCAAAACATGTGTCACATTCTATGCTTTATATATATAGGATTAAAAAAATAAAATTGAATTTCATGAAGTTTTGACCAAGCTAAGGTGGTTAGAAATACGAGTTTTTATATTTTTAAAAATTTGTAATAAAATATTCATAATTAATTATTTACCTGGAAAAAAATTACAAAAAAATATGGATCACATCGAGACATGAGTCCTCTACTTATATAAAAAATATTCTAAAAAAATATTACCATTTTATTATGGTTAGGGTGGTTAGGCAGACACCTACTTCTTAAATAAACCTAGTATTTTAGAAACTACATTCAATTTGCTACAGATTATATTGTTACATATTTTTGAAATAATATAGATAACTTATTCAAATTTTTACTTTAAGTTTCCTAGCTCTGATTTTTCTAAATTCTATCGCCACTTAAGGGCCTTTTTTTTCCATGATGATCCTGCACATACCCTAAAGGAATATTCATTTCATAGTCAAAGTATGATAAACAAATGTTGAAGAAGTTTTGAATGCATTACTCCAAACCAATATGTACTCCTATGATGACTATTTGTATTTTGAGTAAGTATGATAAGTCCCCTAAGGTTTATCAAAGAAAGTATAGATCTATGATTGGTGGATTGCTATACCTAACTACTACTAGACTAGCTATCATGTATGTGGTTTTCCTGGTGGCTAGATTTTAAGAAAATTCTAGAGAGTTACATGTTGCAGCAGTGAAGAGGATATTCAAATATTTGAAGGGAACTTTGTATTATGTCTTATGGTATCCTAAGGATATTGATTTCACATTGAGTGGTTACACAAATGTAGACGGGGTTGTATTTTTTGGTGATAGGAAAAGTAAAAGTGGTGGTGTATTCTTTCTCAAATGTAGAATAGTACCATTCCTAAGTAAGAAAGAATAGTTTATTTTTGTATCTAATGTAGAGGCTAAGTATATTGCAACAAAATATTGTTGCACATAATTATTATAGATGAGACACACATTGAAGGATATTAGAGTGGTGCATGATGAGCATATTTCTATCTTTTATGATATTATAAGTGCAATCAATATTTCAAATCTAACTTTTTGATGCATTCAAGCACAAATCATAATTTAATTAGGTATCACTTTTTGAGAGAAAAGGTTGTGGAGAATGAAGTGAAGCTTGAATATATACCTACAAAGGATCAATTTTCTGAAATATTTACTAAGGATCTTCCTAAGGATACTTTTGAGTATCTTTAAGAGAAGTTGCGGGTTGTTGCCCCTCCTTCTTTGAAATAGATGTATATGGATATGCATGAGTCCACTGGATCCATGTATTGATTCCTTTTCTAGACTAATGTTGGTGGCTACCTCTTAGGTGGAGTAGGTAGTAACATTGTTGTAGTATTGAGTATATGTTGTCATTTTGTAGAGGTTTATGATTTTGTTGGTGTATACTTTTAAGGGGGAGAATTCAGAGTAGTTGCAAGTATCTTAGTTCTATGTCAAAGGGATAGAAAAATGCAAATTATCTTATTCGTTTCTATTTATGTCAAAGGGGGAGAGAGAGAATTCATCTCAAAATTTCTATTTATACAAAAGGAGAGACAAAAGTCATGTGAAAAGGAAAACTTGAAAGGGGGAAAGATAGAGAGGGTGTAGGAATGTTGTCTATGCTATATTTCATCCTTTTTCACATCTTGTGTAGCAATAAATATCAAAGGGGGAGATTGTTGCAAGAATGAAGGTGTTTTCATTGATGTCAACAAGATTTTGTTGGCATTGGTGATAGTTGTGCAGTGGTTGAGACATATTATTTCATTGATTACTTGCATGATGTTTTCATTAGTTAATTTTTTGATGTTAACCTTTAGTCTCTCTCTAATAATCTTATTTTTATGGTCTAGATGTTGAGGATATTAAGAAAATTGATAAAAAGGGGAAACAATGTGTTTTAGAGGTGTTATGGTTTTGCTTCGCATTTCTTGTGGGTTAAATATCTTCTTGTTTGGTTTGGATGTGTGGTTTAGAGGTGTTAAAAGTTTATATATCCATAATTCTAGCTTTTGGATAGTTGTGTAGAAGAATTTATGTTCACTAGTATGTGAAATAGATTCATAGTATTTCTTATAGAGGTCTCTACAAGAAATGTATTTTCTACGTGTTTACCTACAATTTCTCTTTAGGTATTTTGATTCTAAAGGTATGTTGATAGAATTGATCACTTTCCTCGGTCAAGAGGATTTGTGATTTGGTACTCTAGAAGATGTATTTTAGAGTTGCAGTGTTTGGTAGTGTAGTTTGAGTGTACAAGTTCTGTACATTCTAAAGGTGTGAATAGTTGTGAAGGAGTTAGATGGATTGCAAGGTGATAAAGGAATATTTTAGATAGTGATGAAGCATAGTATATGGTTTGCAAGTCATCCATGGATTTGAGGAACCAATTTTAGTGGTGTTTGCATGGGAAACTATCAACCTAGTGTTTACACTACATTCAAAGACATTCATAGAATTAGTGAGAGAGTAGTGTGGTGTGTAAGAGTTTATTTGGGTTCCAATTAACTTTTTTATTGGTCTAATTTTGTTCCTATCCACCATGGGAATGCTTAGTGCTGGCCTATTTTGAATTTTAAACTGTGATCCAAATGTAGCCAACTTGAAGATGTTTTTAAAGTTGTGGATGGTATAAATGAAAGGTGAGTTAATCTGATATGGAGTGGTTGGAAAAAAATTGAGTGTTTGGATGTAAAATTAAGTGGAGTTTTAAATGTAGTGAGCTAAGGTATCTTGATCTCTTGAAGACTACAAGTGTTGTTGAAGATATTGTTATGGATTATTTGTTGCATTGAGATAATGTTCTCTATGTAACATTATATCGTTTTCCTTCTTTCTATTTTAGAAGTGAGCTTGGGTTGTAAGCCTTTCGGACAATGCGCCTTATTGTATAAGTGAGCCTCCTTGTACCAATTTTGAAATTACTTATATTATGAGCTAATCCTCACCATAGTTTTTCCTATCTATGGTTTTTGACATAAATCTAGTGTTCCCTTGTGTATGGTGTTGGTTATTTCAATTTCTATTATCTTCTTTTAATATTTTTTAAATATTATAATAGAGTAAGGGTTTAATGAATGCTTGTGGATATGATTACTATTAAGGTTTTTGATGTTTTAATTTGGTACAACTGATTCACCCCCTAGTTTTCTTGCTCATTCAACAAAAAGCATTGGAAATATCTTCAACCCAAAAAAATTATTCTAGGCCAACACCATTGAACATCCTCCTATCATTCTCCATCATTGTAATGTTCATTCTTTCTGCAACTACATTCTATTGTGGAGAATATGATGTTTTATTTTATATTTGAATACCATAATATTTACAGAACCTATCAAAATCATTAGAGAAAAATTCATTCCCAGTATCAATCCTCAAATATTTTATTTTCTTTCCAATCTACAACCCAACCATTTCTTAAATCATTTAAATTGACTGAAAAATTCAGATTTACTCTTTGCGAAATATACCCATGTCCTTCTACTATAATCATCAATAAATAAAACATAATATTCAGATTTACCAATTGAATGAACATCTACAGGACCAAACACAAGAGAATTAATAATATTTAATACATCACAAGATTTATGAGAACTCGAGTAAAACTATGAATATTTTTTTTTACCATAAATGTGGTTCTCACAAAAATTGAATTCAAGATTGCAATCAAACAAGCCTTCAACAAGGTTTTTATTTTTTAAGGTCTTTAGGCCCTTTTCTCCAATGTAGCCAAGTATTTGGTGCCATAACATAGTCTTCTCTATAGGTAATTTTGATTCAAAAAAAGGGCACCCTTGGGTACCCAAAATGTTTGACCATCTTCTTTAGGTGAAACTCTCACCTCTTCCACATACTTTCTTTTCACAAAAGTACTATTCTTCTATAATTTTTCATATCTAACACCTCTACAAATCACCATAGCAACTCTAACCATCTTGCATCCTGCATCAAAAAATACTACCTGCGCACTCTCTTCTATTAGTCTTCTCATAGATAATAGATTTCATGCTAATTAAGGGATATAAAACACATCATTAATCCCTTTTATTCTACCATCAGGAAACTTGATTTTAAATTTACCATGGCCAACAATGTTTAAATAAGAATCATCACCCAAGTACACCTTACCTCCATCAAATTATTTATATTCAAAAAACCAAACTCTAGTAAAGTTCATATGAAAAGATGCACTTGAGTCAATTAACCTTGCATCATTACTTGCACGAGTTGCAAAATTTACGATGAATGCATTGCCATATTCCTTCTCAAAATCAAAATCGTAATCAAATATCTTATTTTTCTTCTTCTTTACTTATTTGTATTCCTTACGAACATGCCCAAGCTTACCAAAGCTCCAACAAATAAATTTTGAGTTTTCAAGAGATTTAGATCTCCCCTTAGACTTGGATTTTTCATGCTTCTCATTTTTCTTGCCTCTTTCCTTAGGTCTTCCACTCACATTTAGGGGAACCCTTAGTAGTGAAGGATACCTTCATCCTCATCTCTTTAGGAATAAAATAACTGACCACATACTTAGTCTTGAGAATAACAAAAGTAATCCCAATAGCCATAACAAGAGAATCCCATGAATTAGGTAAAGAACAAAGAAAGATCTAGCATTTCTTCTGATCATCCATTTTGACACCAACTAATACCAATTGAGACACAAAAATATTGAATGCTTCTAAGTGGTCTATGTTTTTTCAACCCTCTTCCATACTCAAGGAATACAACTTCTTCGTCAAGAAAATCTTGTACACTAAAGATTTGGCTTGATACATCTCACCAAGTTTCTTCCATTGTTTTTGCATAGAGGTCTCTTCATGGAAATTAATTAGAAGATTCTTCCAAGAATAATCTAATTAGACCCTTGGCTTTATAGTCCATAACATCATTTTGAATGGCCTGAGTAGGATCTGCAAGCCTTGAAACATTCATATCAATATCATCCCACAAATCTTGATCTATCAACAGATTCTCCATCTTCAACTTACACATTTAAAAATTATTTCTAGAAAATTTATCATCCTCTATTATCCCTAATGAACTTGTGATCTGAAAATTCCTACAACAAGATCAAAAATTATATTTTTCCCAAGCTCCCACTCAAATTTGGATTATTTAAAAAAACCCAACAACCCACAACTAAACCTAAATGTGATAAGGCTTTGATACCACTTGTAAGGAAGCTAAGGTAGAAGAAAAAATTCCAACACTAATCTTGATAGGAGAAAAATAAAAAATTTTAAAAATATTTAATAGTTATAGAAACATAAACAAAAATAAATATAATTATCATGCATACAAAAACACAGTGATTTACTCGGGGAAAACCCTTTTGGGAGAAAATCCCCACACTCAAAAAGTCATCCAATATATTATTTAGAAATAAAAAAGATTAAAATATATTTGCAGAGAAAGATTCTCATAGGAGTATCACCAACTAGAGATCTAGAGACATGACAGATATGAGACTCTCTAAATTCATCATCCTCTACAATCATAGTACAACACCCTCATAAAATTGGGTTACCTTCTAGGGAAAGGCAAGACAAAAAAACATCCACCATTAGATCTAAAACCTAAAAATTAATGGTCTATAATTACAATGTATCACTTATTTAGTGTGCGTTGGCCATTTAGTAGTTTTTTGTAAAGGTTAACAAAAAATTGTTTAAATGCATCCCACTTCTCCCCTCCACCTCGTGCTCCCATTGTATATTACACCTATTTGTGTAACTAGGAAATACCTTTATATAATTTCAAGGTTGAGATACATTTCCCCAATCATTTTTCCTATAATGACTTGAAGGAATAGATAGAAGATTTATTTCAAAATAAAATTCCTCTAAAACTTGATTTGAAGAATTCCATGCAAAAGAAGAGACTAATCAATCCTACACTAGCACTCAAGTTGGAAAAATAGTTAATGAAACTCAACGATGGAGGCATCATGAAGAAAATTAAACATTCTACTTGAGTTTCTAGCTTGGTACCAATGAGAAAGAAGAATGAAGACATCATATTATGTGTACATTTTAGAAATATTAATGTTTCTTCATTAAAGGATAATTACCTATTTCCAAACATGGAGGAAATGTTGCAGAGAGTGACTAGTTGTGAGATATTTCCCATGATGGATGGTTTCTTAGGGTATAACCATGTAAATGTGAAGGAATATTACCAATACAAAGCTACATTTACCACACCATGAGTCACACATATGTATGTTAGAATGCCATTTTTATTGAAAAATGCTAGGGAAAATTTTCAAAGAGCTATGGATGTTTCATACAAAAACATTATTGATATGATAATGGTAGTCTATCAGGAAGACTTGACTATTTTTTATAAGAAAGAAGAAAATCACTGCATGCATCTTCAAAATATTATTTCTAGAGATCTTGTATATGGCATATCTATCAATCCTAAGAAGTGTGTGTTTGAGGTTATATAAATTAAACTAATAGGCCATATTGTGTCAAGGAAATGGATAATAATAGACCTAAAATTATTGGTTGCAATAGAAAGGATATCCTAGCCTAAATTTGTCAAACTTTGTATCTAGTGATTCCTTTGGAACACGAATTTCATTAGAATATTTGTTACAAATTTTTCTTAACTAGAAAAGTATATTTCTAAGATTTTCAAGAAAGGTGAATCCATATCTTATGGGGAATGGCCAACCAATGATTTCCAAAACATTAAGGAAGAAAACAAACAAGCTCCTATCCTAAAGTATCCTATTTTTTCAAAGCCTTCAAAATTGTTTTCAATTATTTCCTTGCATACCATAGTTTTTTTTTTCTACAAAAGAATGAGGAAACGTATAAGAAAACTATTACCTTCTTTAGTAAGCCTCTTTAAGCTACTAAATTAAAATATGACATAATGGAGAAGCACTCTTAGACTCTGGTTAAGGAAATAAATAATTTTAGACCTTAATTGGTATGGGCTACATTTTTTTTCTTATATACCTAATGCTATAGTAAAAGAAATGTTCACTCAAGAAGAGGTAACAAGGAGGAGGTGCGAATGAATAACTAAGATCTAAGAATTCAATATTGACATCCAAATCATAAATTTTATTAGAGGAAAATAAGTTTTTAAGCTTATGGATGAGTTAAATATTGAATTCAATCGAGTAAATAATCTAGATACATGGACGACCTTAGTGTATTTTGATCTGCAATCATCTCCTTGGTATAAAGAAATGCATTACTTGAAAATATGTCACGTCCTAAGGATATGAACTGTAGTCAAAAGAGGACTCTTAAGTTGCATTATATAAAATATGTTCTATTAAAGAATGAACCATATTCAATGAATAAATATGGGTTACTACTAATGTGAGTGGATGAGGAATAGGCTATCCAAATTATGGATGAGATACATAGTGGATTTTTCAAAGGAAATTTGATAGCAAAAAATATTTATAGTAAGATTTTGAGATTAAGTTATTTGTGGCCTACCTTTTTTCTAAAACACAAAAACTAGTGAGGAAATTTGAAGCATGTCAAAAAAATTATTGAAATTTAAATTATTCTAGATCTTTACCCTTAAGACAAATCTCTAAGAATCCCCTTTTTAGTAGTTGGGTATTGACTTCATTTCGGAGATTACAGAAAAACTAGTTTCGGGCATTGGTGGATTTCAGTGGCAATAGATTACTTAATTAAATGGATTGAGATCATCCCCAATAGGAAGGCCACTAGAAATTTGTAATGGATTTTTTACTAGAAATAATAATCATCAAAGATAGAGTAATAGTTCAAGTAATCATAAATAATGCAATGTGCTTTAGATGTAAAGAGTTTACAACTTTCTTCTACTAGTATTGAATAAACTTGTCATACTCAACTCCCTATAATCAAAAAGGAAATGGACATGTAGATTCAAGGAATAAAATCTCAATGAATATTGTGAAAATAATGATAGTATTGATCATCAAAGCTTGTGCTTTTGTAACAGCCTTATGGGAACTTCAGCTAGTGGGGACCAATTTGCACCTCACTAAATGACCTCTATGATTTTTAATAGAAATCTAGATCTTCTTTGTGGTTGGGGGAAAATGTAGAAATAAATGTGAATAAAACATAAAAATGGTGATGCACCAAAGATTTTACAACATTTCAAACCTTAACTATTCCTTACATCATAATATGGAAAATAGCATACCCTTTACAAAAAATGGAGTTCAATAGACATGATCGAATTTTTGAAAGATATAATTCAACATAGAAACTTAACAACGTGTTAATTATCCGAACTGCCAATGCAAAACATTTAACACAAATTTTTTAACACGAATGAAATATGAAAAATAAATTTGACAAAGGCCATAGCATGCAAAATTTCAAAGATTTCTCCCAAATAGATTGAATTTCTATGATATATGAACTTAAAACAAAGGTTGGATACCAATCCAATGATAGTTTGAATTAAATATAACATGCTAGAGAGAACAGAAATATTTTGTAAAGACATTTCTACTTCTGAAATAATAGAAAATTCCCTTATAATATCTATATCCTTTGAAAATATTTTCTAAGCTACAGTAGCTAAAATATCCAAACTCTTCAAAACATTTTTTTTTAGCTCAATGTTGCCAACCCTTATTTATAACCAGAAGAAGAGGACACCACCACAAACATTCCAAAAGTAGAAACTGCCAGATGCTTGAGCCTAATAACACACAATCCGATCCTAGATCTTGCTTATATCACAAAAATCTTCGCTCATTATGTCTCAATTGCTTCATTAATGGCTTCAGATATTTTAGTGAAGATAGCTATCAGAAAATAATCATATTTTGACACAGCTTGGAAATTTTTTGATTGATCATTTACAGAGGTTGATGATACCTACTCAAAGATTTCACCCCAAAAGTAAGATGCCCGCCATGCTCCCTAACAAAATCCACTTCTAGAGATCACTTTGAAAAAAATGAAAATAGATAACGTGTCAAGCAAGTGGGCGATCTTAGACTTGTGAGAGTAGCTTTTAAGAAAATCTCCACCAAGCTGACACATACTGTAGTTCACATTCGAAAGGAAAAAAATATGTTTATAAATTAATGTAGCCACCATGTGGCACATTGTGCACCTTTATACATGAGAAATATTTGTCCTTTGGGCACAAATTCATCCCAAAGTGGAAAAGAGTAAAGGCCAAAAACCAATGAATTTTTTTAATGCAAAATTGCTTACAGTTCTGGCAATTCATAGGGTTTCTTCACTTGCAAAGGAACAAACCTAAACCTATGGTAATTCCTAAAGTTTGAGGAAGGGAGAGTGTTGGATCTCCCAATCCAAATCAGTGAACTGGATAAGGGTGCATAGAATCTTGTATACTTGATCTAGATCGAGGATTTTGTTAAAAGAAACCCCTCTACACCTTGAAGAAACAACTTTGATCTAGTAATAAAACCAATAAAGTGGAAATATTTCTCTCTCAATTTCCTCAACAATGGGTGATGGGCTTAGACCTAGGAGTGTTGTCGAAGTCTAAATTTTAAGTCTGATTGTATCCAGGATTTACTCAATTCATAGCACTCCTCCATTTGGTGAGAAAAGAGCAAGTAATCCAAATTTGATGCGACTTTGTGGTAGTTGATGAATTTTCTTGCTTTCCTCAAGGCTGCCCTTTAGTCAGGAATTTTGGCATCTCTTAAAGCTTCTTTGATGACCTTATATAACTTGGAGATTAGGTTCTCTAATTCCTTAGCCCAGGGAACATATATATGAATAATTTGGTTGACCATTGGACCAACCCTCTCATTTAATTCTTGAGCATTCCTCATCAATTGCAAGACTAGTTTTAGGGTAGCAACTACAGCTATGATTCTCTCCCGATGCATGGATATCATTCCTTTCAGTATCAAGAGGATCTCGGATCCTTGTGTCACAACCAACTCCGACTAGAATTGAGACTCCCTTTCTTTAATGCTCTCCTCCAATTTTCTCTTCTCTTGAAGGGTGTTCATAAGCTTAAAAATCAGCTTCTCAATCTCTTCAATGTGATTCTACAAGATTGACTCGATCTCCTACTTTTCTTATTTTTCCCCTTCTATTTTAGACTATGCCTTCTAAAGATGTTAGAGGCTTGAGATCAGATGCTATCCAATTCTCTTTGCATGTCCTCCTCTTGTAGATCTAGCATATGTATCTCCTTTTGTAGCACATCAAATATAGTGTTTCCTTTGGTTATATCTTTTTCCATTTTCTTTTTTTTGTGTTGATATTCTACATTTGTCTCACGTTCAACAATAATCTCACCTTTCAATCTCTCTAACTCGACATGAAGTCGATCATACTCATTTTGGGCCTCTTCAAGCAACTTAGTCGCTTCCCCCTACTGACCCTATAACTACCTTAGGAAGGCCATTTCCACATCTTTTCGTTTGATTTATGCCTATAGCCTATTCACCGTGTCTTTTATATTTTCCAATTATTCCTCAAGCTTCTTTAATTTTTTGTCTAGCTTATCATAATTGGTGTAGACCACCTTCTAAGTGGCTTTAGCTACAACCACTTTTTCATGCATGAGAGTCTCACTTAAATCAAGGACCATAGCTCAGATGTTGTAATCTTCTAATTGGATTTCTCCTTCTATCTTGGATACTAGTGGCCTCATGGTAGAAATCAATAGGGAATTTTGATCTTCATCAAAATATGCCTCAATCTTTTTAGTAACTAGTTTCACCATGGCCTTTATTTTTAGGTTTTGTTTTCTTTCTTAGTAGGATATTTTTGTTGCATCCAAGTGGCTTTAGAGACTCTCTGGAGTGTCAATACTTTGTGTAGCAATAGAAGCAACTAGAGGGAGATTGAAAAGGGTGATGGAAGGAGAAGCTTTGGTTGTATGAGATTGTGGAGAGGAAAAGGAGAGCGTTATCATGGAAAAAGATGGGATGCCATATGTGGACTAAGAGGGAGGGATACCTATCAAAGTGAAAGGGGAAGATGGGGAAAAGAGAGACATTTTCATGGTAGCAGATGGGTTTAGTGAAATTGGCAGCATGGACACTTCAATATTTTCAATGGGGACCCTTGATAGGGCAATTAAAGAATTAATTGCTACTGAAACATATGATACTCACTCGACATGTGGGGTTTCTTCATGGGTTTCATTGTTGAATATGAATGGGGGTACATTCAAAACAAGGACATCGACATCCATGAATAGAGGAATCTTTTCTATAGATGAGGGTGGAGGAACAACTAAAGATGCAAAAGTACAAAGAAGAGTGGGAGGAAAACTTACCTAGGTTGTTGAAGCCGAATATCCTAATAGAGCGAACTCCACCTCTTCCTGGGTGAGTGCACGATCATGGGGGTCCAAAAAGTGGTGATATGAGAAAAAAGTGGTTGACGAATTTTTTAAATCATAATTTTATGAAAAAAAGGGTTTATTATGAAAAAATTTAGCTTTCAAAAAATATAAGATATGCCTTATTTGGAATTAAATAGATAATTATTATTGATTTTATACATGCATTATGACTAAAGTCTTGATTGATAGGCTGATTGAAAACCATTTGTAATTCTGCAATGATTTCACATTTTTTGAATCCAAAACTTGCAGCACATTCTCTGCTTCCCATACTATAGGAAAAATAAAAAATGAATTTCATTAATATTTGACTAAGTTATGGTGGTCAGAAAAAAAAAATTTAATATTTAAAAAAATAATAATAAAAAATTCATAACTAATTATTTACTTACAAAAAATTACAAAAAAATTGTGGCACATTTAGGCTTGTGTCCTCTACTTATATTGAAAGTTTCAAATAAATATACTATTTTTTTCTTGTACTTAGGTTGGTTAGACATACACCCATTTTTTATTTTTATCCTGAAAACTTAGTACTACCAAATTGAAATTATAAATTTTCACCAAATAAATTTACTTTTTTCCAAAAAATGAATAGTATATTAGAAATTACATTGAATTTGCTACAAATCTTGTTCTTACATATTTTCAAATAATTTTAATAACCTATTGATTTTTTTATGCCAAGTTTTCTAACTCTATTTTTTAAAATTTTCATTGCCACTTAAGGGCTTAGTTTGGACCCCCATGAGCCTACACTGACCCTCCTCTCCTCTACTTGATGCACCTGGTCCATGTCAGTCTTGGAATCATGTCCTCTTTCTATGGGAGGAACTAACAGATTCAGATTCCATGGCAGCCAATCCTACCAAAACTTGATCTTCTACAACTGCAAGAGATCTTATTGGGGAACGTCAGGTCCTTTTCACCTCTAATTAGGTGCTGGTGGAAGATGGATCTGTGAGCCCCTCTATTTCAACCCCTTCCCTTTTCCTTTTTTTGTGTTGAGATCTTAAGGCTAGGAGATGTAGAGTGGAAGTTCCTCTGGTCCAATCTCCTAATCAGACTTAAGATAAATATTGCCTATACTAGCCTCCTTATCATAAATTTGGTCAAACTTCTCATCATGTGGCTTAACATCTCCATACATCACATTGAGGAATTTAATTTTATGTCTCTACTTCCATAAATCTATCTTCTTTCTTTTGGACCATCCCAGGTACTTTAGTTGTGTGTTGAGGGACTTGACTATCGAGATTCTCTCTTGGTACTCTACCACCTTGACATAGAAATCAACCCATGGTGGCTGATTGAATGGTATGAAGCCCAAGTCGATGTAAAAATTTGGCCTCTCCTTGGTTGAGCTCATTATGGATTCAATGTACTCCTACCTCTCATGCCTTACATCCAGGAGATGCCTTATTGCATTTTAGCTCCATTCATTTCAAATGAGGAATAATTCTAGGCATGCAAATTTTCTAGTAAGCACATCCTGCTCCTTTTTCACAAATGTTACTTGATTATTGGAAATGGTAAGGGGAATTTGGTAAAGCATTGTCTTGTGCCTTCCAACGCCATATGACTTGTCAAAAATAGTTTCCTTATGGCATGCCTCCAAAGTGAAAGTCCTATCTATTACAAATTGAGGGACCTTAAAAGGCTCTTGAATAGAACCATGGAATTTGATGAAGGTAAAATCGGCTGCCAGAAAATAATCCACCAAGGTCTGGTGACTTTTCATCCATTGTAAGGTTTCAGAGGAAAAAAAACCCAAAGGGCGTGGGGAAATCTATGAGCATTGGCCTCAGGAAGTAATCAGAAAATGAGTAATAATCCCATGTCCTAGAAAGCACATGGTTCTAGACCAAAATCGGCTAGTACGAACCCTTTACATCAAACTTAAAAAGTGAAAAATACCTTTAAAAAAATTGAGGGTTTTGATGCAAGATCAAATGTGCGAGAAAAGAAGAATACCTGAATTTAAAAATAGTGTCATAATTTCTCAATTGTTCTAGCATCTTTTTAGCTATTACATCAGAAAAACCAAAATATTTATGGCTTTTCTCCCTCCTTCACATGAAAACCAAACCCATCTAGAAAGCATAAACCCATTCATCATCATCATAGCCATAGATATAGGCCAACATTGTGAAAACAACTTGTAAATATAGTTTGAACTTTCTACGTACCAAAGGGAAGAGGATTTGATTTCCTTCTAGCTTCTCTTTTGTTTCATCCTCATAAAAATTGAACTGTCTAGTTTTGGTCCTCTAGAACTATTCCATTGTTTTGTGCTTGAATATTTTAGCACCCCAGTTTACATGGATGCATAACATATCCCAAATTGCCACTACGTTGATTGTAACCTTTAACCTATTGTTTATTACAACCCTTGATTCTTTGTCCAACCTCTTAGTACATGCATCCACCAGCTCTGGAGATAGGTATACAATGGGAAACATAAATTATAGAAAACCACAATAGTAGAGCCGTAATGCAAAGCCTTCAGTTCCCACATACTCGATCATTCTTTGCACTGCCCCTTCCCTAAGGTATTTAAGGTTCATATGCAACTTTGGGTAAAAAATATTGTCACCAAAATCCAAGACCACTTCTTTTTAATGGGGTTGTTTGCCAGTGCAATTTTAGTATGAGGAAAATGTCACTCTTTCAGTGTTGAGGAATTATCAAATGAATCCCTCCCAAATATGATGGTGTAGCTTGGTGAGTTAGACAAAACTCTAGTCTATTGACCAAAAGATGATGCTTCCATAATTGTTGCATTGAAGGACTTGCAAAAATCTTGTTTAGAGAAACGTTTGTTTGATGTTTTCTTTACTTAGTAAAAAATTTCTTTTTGGGTGCATTCAATTTTCCTACACGTACATGCAATAAGACGATGCCATTACCACTAGCTTGCTAAATTCTATCAACAAGGAAATACATGAGGATTATGGATCTATATCCCTTGGGAATTCCAAATCTACCATGAGAATGTAATTAGTACATTCCCTTCACCGAATTTTTCACAAATAAGATCTATGTGTTGGGAAGCATGCTTTTATCAATGGGAAGTGTGCTTTAAGTGATGCAAGGTACCCTAAAAAGACATTCACATTTAATTTGTTAGAGCTTAGCATTGTAATCAACATTTTGTCATATGAGAAAGAAAGATAGCATTGATGATGACAATGGACACATGGCGACAATCAATACACATGAGCATTTACTCCTAGTGCCCAAATTTATTTTTGAATGCTTGGTGCTAGATTTTTTGTATGATTCATCTATCGCTCTCCTATTTCTTTCATATTTTCTTCATTAATATCCGACGAGAGATGAATTTTCCATTTCTTGAGCTTTTCAACATGCCTTTTCTATAAATAGTCATGCCACCTTAGCAAAAACCTTACTTGAATTAGCTCTTAAGTTACTAAGCTTTCCTCACTGTATCCTTTGTTTTTCTAGCCTTATCTTATTTTCTGCTATGATGTTTGGCCTAGGTACCCCTTTTTAGCTCCTACCAAAAAGGCCATAATATTCCTTCATGGGTAAAGTTAGTAGTGATAGAATTAAACACTTGGTAAATAATAATGCTTGCCTTATCATTATGGTGTTCAAATGGGTGCTTGAAAAAGATTACGTGAAGGATGAAAACCAATCCTAGTTCAAATCCAATGTCATCTCCCACTTTGTTGCCTCCTGACTTGATTTGGGCATCTCCAAATGGTGGATAATTGAACTATGTTGCACCATGTTTGATTCTGCATATTTGGACAGGCTTGGTGAGATTTTTCAAGTGGGTCTCCCTGGTGGCATCATTCTGAGTGTCATGGAAATTTTTAGGGATATTAATTATGGGAAGGAGGTCCCTAATTGCCTTTTCTCACTAAAATTTTCACCATAGACCAAGAGAGGCATCACTCGCTATCCCAACCTGTGGCTTTGTTCTTATTGAGTGAGTATGGCTTGGAGCACACTCCTGGGATTGACTAGAGAAATCACTTTTAATTTCTAGTATATAGTCATGGTGTCAAGCACTAAGGTCCATTCCATGTTGAGATAGCATGTGTTGTGTGTTAAACCGACTTACCTATTGGAAAAACTAGGATAGACAACTAAGAGGGGGGGTGAATTAGTTGTTACCAAAATTAAACTTATTCAACATTAATCAACCTTAAATCTTAGATTTAATAGTTAACAGTGCAAGCATAAATAAATAACACATCAGAGACACATGAACACCAAGATTTTATACATGGAAACCCTGTTAGGGGAAAAACCATTGTGGATGTTAGTCGACAAGATTATACCCCATTACAAGTATAATGAAGAATGAATAAGGAATGCACTTTCATTCCAGCACACTACCTAGAGCATACTACTCAGAGGAAGGCTCACTGCCTTACATACAATAATCAAAGCCACCATAAAATCAATGATCACAACTTTCCAACATTCTGACCTTCTCAGCTTCATTGTGTACCTGCAATATATTTTTTAAAATTTTCTCAATATCTTCAACATATACAACCTTCATAATCACCAATGCTAATAGTGTTGACATCAATGAAAACCACATATCAACAATATAACCACAAAATCCAACAATCTCCCCCTTTGGCATTGATGGAAACACATGATGTGAAAAATAATGCCATCAACCCAACTAGCTCTTCTCCAATAATCTCCCCCTTAGATTGTGCACTCTTTTCCTATTTCCTTCTTCTCCCATGTTTTTCACATTGTTCTTCTCCCCCTTTGACATCAATGGAAAAGGTACACATGCTCTGATAGCATTTATGAATCATTTGATTACTCCCCTTGAGTAGCAACCACCACAACTTCAATTAGGAATAATAAATGGCTATGAATTCATGGACCGATGCAAAGACCTAAATCTCTTAGTTCATATTAGGAGGTGAAATCACCCCTAAGTTTCCTCTGAGGTACTCAAAAGTATCCTTAGGGAAATTATTAGTAAAGATGTTTGCAATTTTCTCCTTAGTACTTATATGCTCTAGTCTAACTTATTTGTCACTTACTTTATCTCTCAATAAGTGACATTTGATGTATATATGCGTTGTCTTTGAATGCAACACTAGATTCCTGGAAATGTTTATGGCACTTGAATTGTCACATAATATGGAAATGGGTTCTTCATCCTCAATTTTGACATCTCTCTACATTTTCTTTATGCATAATACTTGAGTACAATTGTTTGCAACAACAATATATTTTTCCTCAGCAGTAGATAAATAAACAAAATTCTACATTTTTCTTAGCCAAGATACCAACTTCTTCTTTAAGAAGAATGTACTGCCACTAGTACTCTTCATGTCATCCACATCTCCTGCCCAATCAACATCAATGAAAGCACTCACGATAATATCATCATCCTTAGGATACCAAAGACCAAGATCAACTTTCCCTTTTAGGTATGTGAAGATTATTTTCACAGTAGTCACATGAGACTCTTTAGGATCAACTTGATATCTAGCCACCATGCATACAAAATTCATTATATGTGGCCTGGTCTGAGTCAAATAGAGTAATCCACCAATCATTGACCTATATCTTATTTTATTTTCTTTAGGAGAATCACCATATTGTGTAAGTTTGTATCCGGTTACCATAGGTGTACCAATTGGCTTTGAGTCTCCCATGCCAAAATTTTTAAGTAACTCTTTTACATATTTAGATTGAGAGCTGAAAATTCCATCATCTAACTGAGTGATTTGTAATCCTAAAATGAATTTTAGCTCTCCTATCATTGACATTTAAAACTCACTTTTCATTTCATCAGCAAACTTCATACACAAATCATCATCACCTTAAAAAATAATGTCATCAAAAAAGACTTCAATGATCAATTCTTTATCCTGATCCAATTTGAAATACAAATTGCTATCAACAGTACCTTTCTTGAATCAAAGTTTCAAAAGTTATTTTTCCAATCTAGCATACCAAGCTCTAGGAGCTTGCTTAAGTCCATATAGAGATTTCTTCAATCGGCATACCATATTTTATTTTTCGGTCAGTTGAAATCCATTTGGTTGTTCAACATAGACTTCTTCTTCTAGCTCACCATTCAGAAAATCTAACTTTATATCCATCTGATAGACACTATAATTTTTGAAATTAGCATAAGCAAGAAATATTCTTATGGCCTCAATTCTAGCAATAAGGAAAAAATTTCTTCAAAATCAATACCTTCCATCTATGAGCACCCTTTGCAAACTAGTCTTGCTTTGTTTTTTACTACTTCACCTTTCTCATTCAGCTTATTCTAAAACACCCATTTTGTTCCAATCAAATTTTTGTTCTAAGGTCTAGGAACAAGATCCCATGTATCATTTTTCTCTATATGCATTAGTTCTTCTTTCATGGCTTCCATCCAATATTCATCTTTGCATGCTTCATTGATATTGCTAGGTTCAACTTTGTAAATTAGTACTCTTCTAAAATTCTTCTTCTAGTTTGCACACCTTTTCTCTTATCTCCTATGATCTAACTATCAGAATGATTTTTCCTCACATAATTGGGAGTTTTAGGATTTTCTCTACCTTCTTGTTCTTGTATTCTTTCTTCTGCACTTCTGCTAGTTTCTACTTCATGATTCCCCTGGTTCACCAGAACAATTTGAAGTTGATTATATGTCTGAACATTATTTCCATTTTCAGTACTATCATGTTGATCATTTGAATCATATCCACTACATCTAAATGGTCTACCAATATCTTCATCAACTTTTACATTTGCACTTTCAACCATTTTCCTCAACCTTTTATTAAAGCAATGGTAAGCTTTTCTTTTATTAGAGTAACCTAAAAATATTCCTTCATCACTTCTAGCATCAAACTTTCCTATATCATCATCTCTCTTCATGTAGCATTTTCTTCAAAAAAAATTGAATTACTTGATAGTAGACTTATAACCAAACCATAGCTCAAAAGGGGTCTTACCAGAATTACTATTGACATTCACTCGATGAATGGTATACACAACAGTACTTAGAGCTTATCTCCAGTAGAAATGAGGAACATTTTCTTCCAGCATCATGGTTCTAGGAGTGTCTAGGATGGTTTTGTTCTTCCTTTCAACAATTCCATTTTGTTGAGGGGTCTAGGGAACAGATAACTATCTTCAGATTCCATGCTCTTCACATAAAAAATTGAATTCACCACCTCTATCTAACCTTAGGCATTTGATATTTTGACCTATCTCATTTTCTGCCATAGCTTTGAAGCTTTTAAACTTTTCTAATGCTTCATGTTTTTCTATTAAGAAAGCAACCCATATCATTCTAGAATAATCATCAAAATTGTTCTTACCACCAAAATAAATAGTCCCTCTACCTCGAATCACACCAGAAGTGTTATCTCCAAATCTTACAACACCACAATCATAGTTTTTCAAGCTTACAAACTTTCTTTTATCACTAGTCATATGATGTGAGCATCTGTTTTCAATTACCCACTCATCCTTTTCTTCACTTTTTGCTGCAAGAGATTTCTCAACATTCACATTACTAGTAGATTCAATGGACACCTGACCATTTTCTTTGATATAAATGAATACCTATTCATCATCATTTCCATTTTTTTATCTGACTCTTCATCAATTACACCTTCTTCAGTATAATAGTATTTCTTTTGAAATATACTCTTCTTAGGTTTGTACTTAGAAACTCTTTCAGGACAACTTGATGAAAAATAACCTATCTTACTCCAAGAAAAACATTTAATAGGTAATTTTCCTTTGTACTTACCATGACTCTGGCTTCTCTTTTCACAATCAATGCTTCTAGTTATTCCAATTATTTTTCTTCATCTTCAATCTATTTCATCTCATCTTCATACTTGAATGTCCTCTTGGAACTCTCTCTTGGATCATATCTTTGCTTTCTTTTCCCAGATACATTAGCCTTGAATGCAAATTTGATCTTAGGAGTAGATTCACCAAATTCACTTAACTCAAAGGCAACAAGTTTTCCAATTAGCATGTCTCTTGTCACATTTGTCACTGTTATGGGTTCATCAATAGCATGAGCTCTTATTTTGTAGGAAGGGGGAATAGATCTAAGTATTCTAGCCACAATCTCTTCTTCATCCAAGACTCCACTAGCACATCTAATGCTCATCACCAATTTATTTATCTTTTGAAAGAAAGATAAGATTTTCTCATCTTCACTCATCTTCATGTCCTCCCACTTGCCTTTCAGACTTTGTAGCTTATCACTTTTCACTAGTTCATCTCCTTCATACAATGTTTCCAACTTTTTCTAGATCTGATATGCAGTCTTCAATCCTATCACATTTGTCATCTCCAAATATGTCAAAGCAATCAACAATGCTTCTATAGCCCTGGTATTAACTTATGCTTGCTTGATTTCATTTTTAGAGGAGGGACCACTCTAAGGAATAGTATCTGCATTTTGTGTAATCTTCTAGAAAGGTTCACCAATGCACTTCAAATGACACTCCATTTTGAATTTTCATAAAGAGTAGTTTGTACCATCGAATCTAGGACTATGCTTATTGTATGATGTCATCTCAAATCACCTCAAGTTGTTAGGATTATTCAGAGGAACGAGATTTGATACCAATTGTTGGAAAAACAATGATTAACAACTGAGAGGGGGGGGCAGCATGAATAAATTGTTACCAAATTCAAACTTATTCAACATTAATCAGCCTTAAATCTCAGATCTAATAATTAATAGCACAAACATAAATAAATAACACATTAGAGACACATGAACATGCCAAGATTTTATACGTGGAAACATTGTTAGGGGAAAAACCAAGGTGGATGTTAGTCCACAATATTATACCCTATTAGAAGTATAATGAAGAATAAATAAAGAATGCACTTGCATTCAGGAACACTACCTAGAGCACACTACTCAGAGGAAGGATCACTTCCTTACATACAATTGTGAACCCCAATCCTATACCTACACAAACAAAGCAAACAAACAGATAATTAGATTCATATGCAAGTAAGAACAAGGATTCCCCATGAAATTAATTAGTAATGCTCAAAATAGGAAATGAAATGAAGAGTAAAACAAGAAACTAAGTTAAATCCTATTCAAGCAATGCAAACACTTAATCCCATGGGGGATTGGTACCACTTATGTGTAGAAATTGGCACTTTCTTAACTTGTTTGTAAGCTAGATGATATGATGGAGATTGATCCACTTTGTTGATGAAGAACAAGATGATTCTTTGAGAAAACCTACAATAGCCTAGCTATGGTGATGATAAATGCTCAAGAAATAGATGAAATTGCTCTAATGTGAAGATAATAACTTTTCTCTCAAATTGTGGATGAATATTGAGGAAAAGAGCCTCTTATTTATAGATTTCAAAATTGGAATAATGAGCAAGATTGAGCAATGTGGGATCATTCAACATCCAATGGCCAAGTGTCACTTGTCAAGATGTGAATCGATGAAGGTTGTGCACATTCTGATGAATGAGCCAACAAATGTTATTAGGCGGAATTTTGAATTTGAAAGTTGACAAGTTGGAGGGAAAAAGAATGAATTAAATTCCACTTGACTCAATTCACAAGGACATGTAAGATGTCTTAAATGCCTTGTTGGAAGTACCCATCCCTTTTGAAGGGATTTTTGAATTGGAAGAATATTCCACAAAAGATGCCCTTTTGAATGGAAATTGATGATTTAATAAATCAAATAAATTGATTTATTGTACAAGTTGCAAAATCTAGTGGATTGAAGTGATTAGGATTAGATTTAATGATTTGATCAAATTAAGTAGAAATTAGGTGATTTGACAATTTTGACTTAGATTTTAGGATTTATTTAAATAAAAGTTGAGAGGGACAATGATTTTAGATTTAATTAAATAAAGATTAATTTATTTAATTAAATAAAGATGATGTTAGATTAAATCAAATAAAGGTAATTTATTTAATTTAAGGAGATGAATTTAGAGGTTTAATTAAATAAAGTGAATTATTTAATTAAAAGAGGGATGATTAGATTAATTAAACAAAATGATTTATTTATTTAATAGAGGAGAATGACTTAATTAGATAGAATTGATTTATTTAATTAAGAGAGGGAATATGATGAATTTAATCAAATAAAGATTGTTTAATTAAATTGATGATTTAGGAAGAAATGATGTTAGTAAGATTAGGATTAGGTGTGTAGGATCAACTTGTATATTTTTTCGTGTCTACAACAATTATTAGATTAAATCCATTTGATGAGGTTGAACTAAGAAATTAGCTTCTACAAAATCCTAATTACAGTTCTGGTTAGGCACACTCTTCCACACTTTGCTCAATCTCTTTCACATTTTGCTTTGCTCTTGAATGATTTGACCTTTATTCACATATGTACATTACATACTAACATCGAGCATACCTCAAAATGAGGAAAACAACCATTCTTATATATCTGCTACATGGACTTACATCAACTATTTATTTGACCACAAAATAAAGAATAAATTACAACTATCGACTTCAATACATAAATAAATCTTAATGTGCACCAACACAAGTTGGTCACAACATAGTGAGGACCCAAAAAACCACCTTCAAACATGAAAAACAATAAAATATTAATCCTCATGGATCTGCAACATGCTACCACCATCATGTTGGCCAAGAACATGAAAACTCAGGCACACATCGGAAAAATCTCCAATCATGGTCACTCTAATCAATGCAAATGCAAAAAACTGATAGAGCACGATCCAAAATCATCCATGAACATCATAGGAACATGCACAACAATTGAAACTACCAAAATTTCATCCTCTTCTTCCAAGAACACCTACTAGAGTAACAAAATGACTGTAGGAACATAGAACTTCATAATTTCCTCAAATCTTGACGCGTACCTCTAAAATTTTTTAACAACATACTAGATAGAATTAACAAAAAACCCTTTAGTGCTCGCCACCAGAAACTCAATGATCACAAATTTCCAACACTCTGACCTTCTCAACTTCACTAGCTTCCTGCAATATATTTTTAACAATTTTTTCATTATCTTCAACATATATAGCCTTTAGAATCACCAATGCTAATAGTGTTGACATCAATAACAACCACAACATCCAACATTACCACCTTGTTGAAGAAAAACCTGAAGAAATGTCATTTTGACTACCTGGTGATAGATGCAGGCTTCAATTTCACCACATTTTGTGTGTCGCCTCCTCTTTTTCCTTTTTCTCTATAACTCTTTTGTTTATGTGAGAAAGCTTCAATATTCTCTTGCATCTTCAGACTCATATTATAGTGTAAATATTTTCAATGAATATAATATAATACTTTTCTTCTTATCCATGTGCTATTCTTATGGCTTATTCACAAAAATATCATATTTTATAAAAAAAATTATATATGGTACATAACTGTGAAAATTTTTAAAGAACTTGTATGTTTCATTGGAACAAGTTCAGATGAATACCATTTGTGAACCCCAATCCTACACTTACACAAATATAAGAAACAAACACATTAGTAAGCTCATATGTAAGATAAAACAAGGATTCCCCATGAAATCCATTTGCAATTCTCAAATAGGAAAGAAAATGAAGAAATGAACAAGAAAGCAATGAAATCCTAATTAAGAAATGAAAAAACTTGATCCTATGGGGGAATTGGTGCCAATTATGTATAGAAACTGGCCCTTTCCCAACTCCTTTATAGCAATATTGATGAGTGATCCACTTTGATGAAGATTTAATCAAGCTCCACGATGAAAAACCTGCATAACCTAGCTAAGAACTTGATAAAGTGGATGAAAGTATATATGCTTGAGAATTAAGTTGGGTATAGTAAGTTTACTCAACTTGTGGATGATAAAATGAGAGGAAGAGTCTATCATTTATAGATTTCCAAATTGGAAAAGAGAGTGAATTGAGCAATGTGGGATTATTCAACATTCAATGGCCAAGTGCCACTTGTCAAGATGTGAATGGATGAAGGTTGTGCACATTTTGATCAAAGTGCCAATAAATGATATTAGGTGGAATTTCAAAATATTGAAATGACACATCAGAAGGAAAAAAGAATGTAGTTAATGCCACTTGGCTCAATGCACACAGACATGTAAGAGGAGTGAATGCTTTGTTGGAAGGGAAAATCCACTTGGATTTGAATTCAAATTTTAAGGAATATTCCTCCTTTAGTTCATGTTGAGGGAAAATAGGCAATTTAATAAATCAAAGTATTTGATTTATTGTGCAAGTTGCATTCTCTAGAGAATGCGACATAGATTAAGATTAGATTAATCAAATATTAATTAATTTAATGAGGAATTAGGAGATGTGACAATTTAGACTTAAATTTATGAATTGATTTAAATCAAATTGAGAGGAAGGGTTTAATTAAATAAATGTTTTGATTTATTTAACTAAAGGGGATAATGTTAGATTAAATCAAATAAAGTTTAATTTATTCAATTTAATAAGATGACTTTAGTGATTTAATTTACATAAAATGAATTATTTAAATGAACAGAGACAAAGTATTAATTAAATTAAATAGATTAATTTAATCAACAAGGGAGAAAGACCTAATTATATAAATAATGATTTATCTAATTACAAGATGAAAAGTGATGATAAGTTGAGAGTATGATTTAGGAAGAAGCGATGTCACTAATCAAGATCAAGTGCGTTGGTCAATTTTCTATGTCTACATTTTTCCCCTCTTTGAAGCAATGCACTCATTATATTGGTTCAAAGAATACATTGTTGTGATCAAAGTTCAAAATGTCTCAATTTTTTTTGAATGCCCCACTATTGCCCCAATGGAAGGATTATTCTCATATGTTGCCCCCTCGAGAGATCGGATGAAAATTTATTTTGTTTGGATGATCTCGTGAAAAAATAGGACAAGGTGCCTGACATGTCCAAAAATGCCCCAAGATGCCAAAAATTGTTTTAAAATGCCAAATAAAAATGCAACATGGCCTTCAGTTGAAAAAAATCAAGATCGAGGGACCAAAACCCTAGTTGGATGGTCAAATTAGGTCACAAAACCCTAATTTGCAGGCTTCAATAAACCTTGAGAGGTCACTTTCAATTCATTTGCACACTAAGCCTTTAGAGTTTCCTACACTTTTAACTCTGAGGTCTAGTCGAGATGACACAATGACAACTTCCTAGGCACATGTTAGAGAGGGTACGAGTGCACCAACGACTAGTTGGTGCAAGACCCATGGTATGCACCCCTATCTCGACTTTTGATTTTATCATTTTATGTGCATTTAATAGGGTTTAGGTCAAGCGGTGCTATATAGCACCACTACAAATGATCAGTCGATGCCACACAGACTCCAATAGTGTCACATATGAAAATAGCACCACTACAGACTAGTTAGGAGAATTAGGGTTCCATCCAAACTCCACCACATATGCAAATCAGGCCATGTAGAACAGTTTGGAACTAGGGTTTCGACACAAAGTCAGCCACACATGCACATCAAGCCACATGGCGTGCTTTGGAGATTATAATGTGTCAAACTCCATCGTAGCGATGCCATTTGGGACTTTTCAAACTGGGCCACATTTGCAAATAGTTGCCGCATTTGCTATTTGAAATACAAAAAGTTGACGCGGGAGGCAAAAAAAATTATGAGACTTGACGCGATGGTTTCCCTTGTGCAGGAGGACCTTGACATACTTCATTTGAGGGAGCATATAAGGCTAGTGCTCAATAGATTATAGGGTATGCACATATTCCTTGAGGAGCAGCTTGGTATACTTGGCCTGTGGTTTGTTGCATGCATTTGTCCTGTTTAGACCCACTTGGGGATGATGACAGCTTTGGTAGAGCGATGGCATAGTGACATCTCCTCCTTCCACCTTCCTACTAGTGAGGCAACTATTACTCTTGAGGATTTCTGGCACATCCTATGATTTCCTGTCTAGAGCGAGAGTTATTTATGTTCTAGATGTCAGTAGGGATGCCTGCTATCATGTGATGGGTCTCGACGAGCTTTACTTTTTTGAGGCACAGATTGACTTGGAGAGGTACCAAGGCTTAGTGCCCACCTATAAATTGATTGGTGTGGTCATTATTTCAGGTCTAGTGGCACCAGATCGATGGGGCTGATACTTAAGTCTAGGTTGGGGGTTATCTTGGGAGAGGATGGTATTCCACAAGGAGTGCTTTATTTGGGGGCCAATGATGTTGGCCTAACTATACAGGGACTTCCATGAGTTTGCATATCTTGATAGTAGGGCCCTTGGGGTCGGGGTCACCTTACTACACATCTTGGCATGGGAGTGGATTCCAGTGCTCCATCCAGTTGGCACACTGATCATTCTAGATATTGAATATCCTATCATTTGACGGTATGGGGGAGCCCAGATTCATTTCACCCATATAGGTATAGGAGCTATTTCCCACTAGTGAAGTGTACTTGATGAGATGTGAGATTTTATTTGGAGGCCCACGATGGGGATAGGCCCATGGTACAATGATCATAAGCAACTATTCTTTGCTTGTCAAGACATTATGATAGAGCGGTACCTTCCAAACAGGGTGGCGTGATAGTTTGGTGAGGTTCAGGATAGGCCAAATGACTAGTATGTGGTGATCTTTACCTGTTCGTCACAAGAGATAGCGTGCCTTCTTATGTGGTCAACACGATACCTAAAACACCCTTCCCACAAACCAAAAAAAACATGCATGGCTAGGTTATTTTACAAGAGTATCCGACAAGAACAATAGATAAAAGGGATAATAGTCATTGCCCCATTCCTCTCTCTCTAAACATGTTTTGTTTAGGCATCATCAGGAGGTCATTGGAATGAGTGCAAAATAAGATAAGTCACAAAGACCATGATAATGTAAACAAACAAGCTAATGTTCTTCATACCACTAGCCAAGACTAAACTAGTCTGGGGTACCTGATGCTTATGTCTATCATGGGAAGGATACATCTTAGGACATGTTGTGATCAAGGTTTTGTTGAGATTGATTGGATGATAAGCTATTGATATTCTGATTTGATCAACTTTCTTAGTTATTGACCTAGGCTTGAGACTTTGATGATTAGGGTGTTCACTTTTGAACCTACTAGACTTTCTACCAACAACGATGATTATTTCGGGTGAAAGCGAGATGAGATGGATGCACCATTTTGGGTTTTTCAATTTTTTTGAGGCTATTTTGATTTTTGGATTTTTATATTTTATTTTTTTTCAAGATTTATGATGAAGAGACTAACTTAAAGACCTATCCTAGGGGTCTCAAGAGCTGATCCATGGATGAGTTTTTCCTATGTTATATATGCAAAGACCACGTAGTTCGACTAACAACAAACTTGACTCAATGATGAGATAGATGGGCAAACGGATTGCCGGATTGTGACAAACACCTAAAGGACTGACCTAGGGTGTCTTGAGGGATGATCAAAGATCAACCTTGCTAACGTTCAAGCTTAGAGATGATGTAGTTCGAACCAATGATGTTACATTTTGATTTTTTTAGATTTTCAACATGTTTCGGATTTTTGAATGATTTAGATTTTTTTGGATTTTTTATTTTATGAATGTTTTGGGTTTTTTGATTGATTTTACAAAGATCACCAGAGTATAAATGAATCCAATCCAATGCAAGTATAGGAACATTCCCCCAGCGTGATGTGATAGAGTACTTTGATACAGGTAGGACAAACTATCCTTGAGAATATGCCAAGTAGTACTATGGTGGAACATGATACAAGCACAAGATCAACCTATGGTACAAATGCAAATGAATGGTGGAAGGATGGATGAAATGTAATGGATAAGTGAGTCTGTGGAATAGGTCCTGAAGATCCTAGTGGAAGGTGAGTGCTTTATTTATGTTTGGCACCTGTTTGCCAAGTTTTCACCAAGGTACTTGTCCAAAGCACCCCCAAAGTGGTTTTCACTAGAGGATGATTTTTTTCTTTACTGTTTTCAATCCTTTTTCAGATTTTTTTTTTGGATTTTTGTATTTTTTTATATTTTCGTTGTCACCAAGACACCTGTTTACCAGGTTTTCATCAAGGTGACCATTTTTCTAGGAATTTTTTTTTTTTTACTTTTTGGTTTTATACCTTGCAATTTTTTATGCATAATTTTTTTTGAGATGGGAGTTGTTCAGGGGCTCTTGCAGAGGCCATCTTCTAGTGTTAATAACTGATATGCCCTGATTTATAGCTTGTTGTGATGATGAAAGGTCCCAACTAGTTCGACACAAATTTTCCTTTGCTTTCTAGATTTGGTGCATTCTTCTAATTTTCTTTTAGCACAAGTTCGCCAACTTGGAAGGTGCATCTCCTAATCTTCTTGTTGTAGCTACACTTTAGCTAGTTCTGATACACCTATATATGGTTTAGGGAATCCATGATCCTTTCATCTAATAACTTCATCTCGTTTAACCTTGAAACTTGATATTCCTCATCTGTAACGATGTTTTGCAGTGATATCCTTAATGATGGGAGCTCGATCTCGCTTGGGAGGATGGCTTCTGATCCATAGACCAAGGAGAATGGGATGGTGCCTATTGGCATGTGGATGCTAGTGTGGTAGGTGCATAAGGTAAGATTTAGCTATAGATGCCAATCCCATCTAGAGTCATTAACTATTTTCTTAAGGATTTTTAAGAGAGTTTTATTAGTGGCTTCTGCTTGGCCATTGCCTTGGGGGTAGTATAAAGTGGTAAAGTGATGTTGGATATTGAATTTGTGGCAAAGGTCATGCACATATTGATTCTTGAAAGGTGTCCCATTATTAGAGATAATGGATTGAGGGACACCGTATCAACAAATGAGATAGTTCAAGGTGAACTTGCATATCTGATTTTTGGTTATGTAGGTCATGGGAATTGCTTCAACCCACTTTGTAAAGTACTCTATAGTGGTGATGATGAATTTGTGGCCATTGGATGAGGTGGGTGTGATTTTTCTGATGAGATCGATCCCCCACTATGGAAAGGGCCAAGGTGTAACAATAGGATGAATCTCTTAAGCTGGTGCATGAATAAGGTCTCCATGTTGCTGACATTGTAAACACTTTTTGAAAAATTTGTATGCCTCTCTTTCCATTATTGACCAGTAGTACCCGATTCTTAGCAACTTCTTAGCCAAGGTCATACCACTCGAGTGCAAACCACAAATGTCATTGTGAACCTCAATCAGAGTAGTCAGGGCTTCCCTAGGATTTAAGCAATGCAATAGGGTTCCTTCAATGCTCCTACAATAAAGGGTTTCTCCTAGGATGAAAAAACATAAGGACCTTTTGACAAAGGATCGTTTAAGTTTTGGGGTTATATTTTTTGGGAGGACTTCTATTCTCAAGTAGGTGTAGAAGTTGTCATACCAGGGATCACCAAGACCAACGATTTGACACACAAATTCATACTTTGGTTTCTCAAAAGCTGGTATGAGAAGTTGCTCTACCAAAAAATATTGCTTTGGAACATTGTGAGGGATATCCAATAAGGATACAATTGTTTCCATGGCATCAAATGATCTATTGTTAGCCCTTGGTATCTGCTCAAAGGTGACATCAATGAAGAATTATTTGAGGCTCTACACTAATTTCTTGTATGGAGTTAGCTTTTCATTCTTTGTTTTGTACTCACCTTTGACTTGGTTAATGATGAGTAGTGAATCTCCATAGACTTTGAGAGCCATGATCTTCCATTGTATTGCAATCCTTAATCCTATTACGAGAGCCTCATGCTCTACTATCTTGTTTGTGCATGGAAAAGATAGTTTGTCGAATTTGGGTATACAGTATCCCTACGGAGTGATGAAGAATATTCTAGCACCTAACCCATGTTGTGTGTATGACCCATCAAAATACATCTTCCATTTATTTTCTATACTTATCTTGAAAATTGACTCGTCTGGAAATTCTAAGATAAGTGGGTTGTCGACATGAATTGGAGCCTCTGCCAGTTGGTCTGCAATCACTTTTCCTTTGAGGGCCTTGCACTCTACATATTCAATATCATGTTCTATCAATATCATGACTCACTTAGTTGTTTTTCCTATGAGAGTGGCCTTAGAGAGTAGATACTTTAGTGGATATATCTTTGCAATCAGTTTGATTTCATGAGCCAACATGTAGTGTCTGAATTTCTGGGCTGCAAACACAATTGCTAGGAAATATTTTTCTATTCATGTGTAGTTGAGCTCATTCCCTACCATTGTCTTGCTGATGTAGTATATTTCTCTTTCTCTTCCATTTTCATCCTGCTGACCTAGGAGTGCACTGAGAGTTGCCATGGTTGCTGAAATGTACAAGATTAATGGCTTTCCTAGGATTGGTGGCATCAAAACTGGTGGCATGAGTAGATATTCTTTGATTTTACTAAACACCCAATCCAACTTTTCATCCCACTTATATGCTACTCCCTTGTGGAGTAGATGAGAATACAAGATTTGTTTATCTACTAGTTGTGCTATGAATCCGTGGATGGATTAGAGCCTTCCTTGTAGTCCTCTGAGCTATTTTAGTGTTCTTGATGCTTCCATGTTGAAAATCACCCTAAATTTGGTGGGATCCACTTATATTCCTCTCGTAGATACTATATATCCCAAGAGTTTTCCTGATTGCACACCAAAAACGCATTTCATGCGGTTAAGTCTAACCTTGTATTTCTCCAATCTGTCAAAGATGGCACTTAGAGCTACTATATGATCTTGTCTTTTCCTTGACTTGGCCAATATATCATCCACGTAATCTTCCATAGTTTTATGAATCATGTCATGAAAAATTAGTGTCATGGCCCTTTGATATGTTGCTTTTGCATTCTTTAGCCCAAATGGCATGATATTCTAGCAATTGGCGGCCCATGGACATGTAAATGCTATTTTATGATGGTCTTCCTTTATGATCATAATTTAGTTGTACCTTGAGAAGCCATCCATTAGTGATAGCATCTCATGTCTGGCCGTCATGTCCACTATCATGTCAATGTTGGGTAGTGGAAATTCATCCTTATGACACACTTTTTTTAGGTCTCTAAAATCGGTACAGATATGGATGCCCTCATTTGGCTTTGAAACAAGCACAAGATTGGACACCCATTCTGGATAATCAATTGGGCATATAAAATTAGCATCCAGGAGTTTCTGTAATTCCACCTTTACAAGCAAGGCTATTTGAGGGTGCATCTTCCTCAATTTTTGTCTCACTGGATTTGCCCCTAGATAGACAGAAAAATGGTGAACCATGAATTCCGGAATGAGATTTGACATGTTAGCATAGGTCCATGCAAAGTTCACCTTTCTTTCTCTTAGAAATTCTACTAATAGTTCTTGTTCTCAGTGTAGGTCTGGATGCAAAGTTCACCTTTCTTTCTCTTAGGAATGATGCTAATAGGGTGGGTGTGGGCCTTCCATCTTGGTATAGTGTGCTTGAAATGTCTCTTTCATCCACATTTTCATGACTTAGATCCCCCCAATAATGGAATCTAGAAGGGTCTTCCCTAAAAGTGTAGGTAGGTGTTTCAACTAATTGAGGTCATCCATGTGACCTAGGAGATTCAAGTAACTCTCCTACAACAAAAGCATTATTCTTCATTCTTTAATCTCAACACCCATTGTCTTGGTTCATGAGCTTGATGTTATATATGTCAGGGATGGTGGGTGTCTCTATCATAGAAGTGGAGGTGAGGTGGGATGGGTCTACATAGGGAGTGGAGGGGCCTTCATCATTTTTTGGCACTTGGGGAATTTTGTAGGGAAAATGGATTTGAATCACCATGTATTGTGACCTCCTTAGTTTGATATGAAAATTTTACACATTGGTGAAATTTTGAGGCAACTGCCTTCATCCCATGGATCCATGGGTGTCCTAGGAGGATATTGTAGGGAAAATCAAGATCGAGGACCTGACATGTGGTTCCCATAGTGGATGGCCCCACTTGGATTGGGATCTTAATAGTGCCTTGAGACATTCTTTCCTGGTCATCATATGCTTTGATGCTAATGCCTTTGTTTTTATCAATGGAGTCTTCTGAGATTCCTAAGTTCTTTATAAGTTTAAGAAATAAAATATTGAGGCTCGCACCTCCATCCACCAAGACCCTTTTGACCTTTTTCTTGTGAACTAGGACTTGAATGTGAAGTGCATGGTTGTGAGATGGCTGGTTGGGGAAATCTTCATAGGAAAAGGTGAGGAGATTTGGGGTGACAATGTTACCAATCGTAGCCTGAAATTGTTCCATATCAAGATCAGTAGAGATAGTGGACACAGCTAATGCTTCATCAAGGATTTTCCTATGGGTGGCAGAAATTTTCAATAACTCCATGATGGAGATTTGAGCGTGGGTTATTTTTAGTTGGTGAATGTCGATATAATCATAGAGAACAACTTTCATATTTGAGATGGGGGTCTTAGATGGCTATGATGGCCCTGCAATAGTAACCTTACCACCACGTGTGGTGAATCCACATTCAATGTTAGCTCCTTTGACACTAATGACAGTGACCATTTCATCTATGCATGTGATGATGCCTTCGTATACAAGGTTTGCATTGGCATACTTTATTCTCCCATTTTTGTTTCCTTTGTTATTTCCTTGATTATTTCTTTGATTATTTCCCTGATTTTGATTGGGCATTAGATTCATGTATATTTTTAGAGCTTGATTGTTAGAAGGTTGCTAGACATTTATGATTTTGTCCTCAATCGGATCTTGGATGATTTTTTTCAATCTCATGAAATCAGAGGTTGTATGCCCTTTGATTTTACGAAAATCACAAAGGATATTTGTTTTGTACCATGGTGGTTTTGTTATGGGTTCCGCATATTGCTCCGAATTGGAAATTTTGATAAGGTTCTCTTTAACTAGTTTCGTCATTATAGATTTGATTGGCTCACCAAGGGCAGTGAACTTCCACTTGGGAGGATACTTGTTTCAGGGAGGTGGTCCTCCTTGATTGCTTAGATTATTGATTTGGTTGTTTGGAGGTGGTTGTTGTTGTGCTACCATATTGGATTGCACATTGTTGTGGTTGTGATTATGTGGTTGATGATGGGTTTGAATATTTTTTTTAGGAGCATTGATGACAACCTTAGCATCGACCACTCTATTGTTTGTGACATTTTTGTTTCTTGACCATGTGTGAGGTTTATTGTTATAACTGGTGGATGGGTGGTTATCCTATTGTGCAAGAAACATATATGTTCCCCCTCACATAGTAAGGTCCCTTTCAATATTCAACACTTTTGGGATCAATTGATCATATGTTGTAATGCATTGCATTTTTAGATAGAATGCGAAGTTTTCATCGATATTGGCTATGATAGTGAAAACTTGTTTCTCTTTTGGCATGGTCCACTTTCTTTTATTGCCCTTGGATTGCCATCTTTACAAGAAGGAACCAAATAGCTCTCCTTTTCTTTTCTTCAATGCTGATATTTCCTCCAAACTAACATCCATACACATGTTGAATGCATAGTTTTTGAAAATGTGTCCACAATTTCCTAGAATGTTTTGATGCCTATGGGTAGGCGAGAGAACCATTCCATGGTAGGAATACTTAGACACCAAGGGAATATTCGCATTAGATACGTGTCATCATATGCAACTTCCATGCAATGCACTTGAAATTACCTGATGTGATTTTTAGGGTTTCCCATCCCATTATATTTATGGAATTTGGGGATTTCAAATCCCTTTGGGAATAGTACCATTGGAAGACTTCTATCAAAAGGATAGGGGCACAAATTTCCCAATGTTCTACTTATTTTTCCTTATTAGAGGTTTAACACTTGCTGCGATAGCAGTTTGATCCATGCTGCAACATCGTTTTGCGGATAAGGAGGTGGGATGAATGGGTTTTGAGGAACTTGTTGTGTTTGATTGATGGGTGGGCTATTGGTGGGGATTAGTTGTAAGCTCTTCTATGTTTTTGAGGCCTATTGATATGCCTACATTTGTGCCAACAATGCTTGTTGTTGCTCCTATTGTTGTTGTTCCAACAAAGCTTTTTGTTAGTCTTACTACTATTGTTCCCATAAAGCTTATTGTTGGTCTAGTTGTTGTTGCACCAAAAAATCTTGTTGTTAGTCTAGCTTCTTTTGTGCAAACAAAGCTTGTTGTTTGTCTAGCTACTGTTGTGCCAATAAAGCTTGTTCTTGGTATAACTATTATTGCACCAATAAACCTTGTTGTTTAGCTTGTTATTGTGCTTGAAAGTCTTACAGGGCTTGTTGGTATTCTTGTTGGTGGATTGCTTGTAGTTGTGCATGGTACTGTGCTTGCACTTGTTGAGCCTATTCCTAGGCTTGAGCATGAGCCTGCACATGTTAGGTTGCTTGTGCTACTTGTGTGACTTGTGCAGCTTGTATAGCTTGTGCAACTTGTGTAGCTTGTGTGGCTTGTTGAGTGGCTAATTGTGTTTATGCTTGCTGAGCAGCCAACTGTGTAGCTTGTTGATTTTGTTAAAGTACCCTTTGGTAAGTGGCCATTTGAACTACTTAAATCATGGTGATTAATGAGTTCATCATGTTGACTTTTCGTGGAATCGACGGTGGATTGGGAATGGTGTTAACCATTGTGATGATTGGAACAGTCATGTTGGTGATTAGGATTTGAGTTGTGGATGGCATGCTCGAGATAATTGGTCCCTAGGAAACCATGCTTTGAGAGATTTGGGTAATGGTGGATGTGTTGACCATTGGGGTAGCCTGGATGGTTATCATTGATTGCGATGTTGATGGAAAAATGAGAGGGTTTGATGTGATGCTCTGATTGCTTTGGTTTGGTAAATTGTTGGTGAGTAGGGGAGGAAGGCCCAACCCAAAAGATGATATGGATGTCAAAGGTAATGGAGGGAATGGTGGTGTGCTCCTTGGAAAAGTGATTGTGAAGAAGGATCAATGACTCCATTTGTCCCAAATAACCCACCCTCTCCTTGTGAAATCATAGGGAGAGAAGTTTGTACATTCAGCGAATAGATTGGCATTGCATGAAATGAGGATGAGTCTGCATGATTATGGAAAGTAAGTGGAACATATAGGTGTAATGAATTTACCGAGATGAATTGATTTGGTGTGGTGCTGATATTCACTTCTTTGTTGTACACAAGGCAATGCTTTTTGATTGCACAAAGCATGGCGCTTCCCTTGTTAACAACCGGCAGGGTTGAAGTGATTGTCGATATGACTTCAGGAATATCTTGAGTGATGTTTGGGAGTGATACAGGAGGTATGCTCACAAGAGGCCTTTCCATATTGGTACTCATGTCAACGTCAAAAGGGATTTTGCCCCTTTTAACACGTGTATATATAGAGAGCGATTAAGTTTCAACATGGCATTGATGATTCTATGATTTTTGGGATTTTCAACCATTTCAGTTATTTCCTCTTGTGTCATTCCCAAGTCATCATTGGTGATTTCCTCTATATGACCCTCCTCTAGAGGGTTTTGTGATGGTAGAGAGGAGTTTTTTGGAGGGTTGCTTGATTCCACTAGGTTCTTCTCTGGGGCCATTTCACTTAGGTCACTTGAAGTTGATGTTTCTTTAGTGATTTTCATGTTCTTCTTGTATTGGGATCTCGTTTGAACCATAAAATAGATTGTTTGATCTTGATCTTTAGGCACAAAAGTGAAGAACTAGGAAAGTCGAAGGATCAAAAGTGATGATGGGGATGAGATTTAATGAAAGATGGATGATGTGGATGAATGGAAAATATTTAGAGAACTTTGGTGAGATGCTAAACCTTTTAGGGCTTGAAATGAATTGTTTTTTATTAAGGATAGTTTAACTAGGTGAATTAAGCCAAACAAGATGAAAAAAACATGCAAACCCTAGGAAGTTGTGTTATCCTAGAGAAAACTCGTTCAAGAGGGTGATTTGACTAAGTGTATTAAGCCAAATGAAGTGATTTTTGAACTTGTAAACATTAGGAAGTTGTGTTATCCTAGAGGTAAATTTGCTCAAGAGGGTTGCTAATTTGACTAGGTGTATTAAGTCAAATGAGGTGATGATGATTTTTCCTATAAGTTTAACATGAATGATGTTTCAAAGCTTTCAAGAGTTTTTTGTTCAAATGGAATTTGGTTTTGATGATTTTGAGATGGATGAGAGTGACCAACTTTTATACTCAACTTGGCCTAGATAAGACTCTTTCCTATAAGACCTTGGTATTGAAGAAAGTGCCATACTTCTAAGTGAGAAAAGAAAACCTTTGAAAAAGAGTTGGATTTTGTTGATAATAGAACTCATACAAACTTGGGTTGTTCTTTGAGGCCTTCTTGTAAAAATTATATACCAATCTGTCTCTAACTTCAAGAAGTATTTTAAGATGCTCTTCATGAGCCTTTGGACTAAGCTTCTTGAACCTTGGTTTTTGGATTTTTATTTTACAAGAAATCATTTGAGAGAAGACATGTGTGAGGTCCGTTTGTCATTATCTTTGTTTAATGAGATCCTTTTATAAAAAATGCTCTTCTCGATTATGATTTCAAACTAAATGTCCTTGCCTCAATTCCTTTTCATTCGAAAAGGTCCATTATGTGAAGATCAAGGTTTTAAGAGCACAGTTTCCTAGGTTGACTTTAGTGAAAACAAATGATGATTAAACATAAGTACTTAGAAACCTCTAAGGATAGAATCCCTAGGGCAAGAAAGAGCACTTATATTCATCAAAGTATATTTTTTTCCTCCAAAGGGTTTGAAATTTTGAAGGCTTTTGTGAATGTTTGTTTTCAAATCTTTTGAGACCCAAAAATTGTATATTTTGATTCCAAGAACATGTACAACCCTAGGATGAAGAGACAATATTTTGTTAGGTTCCCACTTGGATAAATATAGCTATGCATATTCAATGTGGATGATTTGATGCTTGACCACACAAGCTCCCCCTTACAGTGTACTCACTTTTTGGGTCAGCCAAACATCAGTACCCATGAAACTCCCATGGCATACTTTTCATCTCTACAATAGAACCACATTTATACGTGGGGCGGCTTCAAAGGACATGACCTTTTGAACCAAAAAAATAGTTAAGGATTATGGCCTTTGCTAAACAAGGGTTTTAATTCAGACTTTATGTTCCTAGGAGTTGACCCATGTGGTGAGAGACCATTGCTACCCTTCTCGTCAGAGCCAACCACATGATACTAGCTTTTGTTCCAGTACCCACTATTATATCGCGACTGGAAATACACTTGTCCTTAGTGTATTGCCGGTTGGGTCATTCCCTTGGGTGAGTACTTTTTCCCACAAGGAAGGCCCTCTAAGATAAACAAAATCAAGCAAACATATTCATAGTTCAATCAACCTTTGTTTAGAAACAAAGGTATAAGACACGCAATAGGCTTACTCACACTCGCAAGATGTTTTGTTCAATTTTAAACCCAAAATGAAATGTGGAGGTAATTTCTTTACTCAACTTAAGATCACCAAAAGGCCTTTTGATTCTCAAGGTTTCCGTGAGGTGCTAGAGAAGTGCATACATCCTTTTCATGGTATTACTTTGAGTAAATAATTAGAAAACAAAATAACACATGTTCATTTTGAGTCAACAAAGAAAAACTGAGTTCTTTTTATAGCACCAAATAAAATGTGGGATTTGCCTTGTTCAATTTATTAAATCCGAAAACCAACTCTAGTAAGTTTGACCTAAAATTCTTTTTAAGCCTTTTGTTTGTAGACTTTGAAAGAAAATTTGTATTGTTCTTTTTAGAGCCCAAAAATAAATTTAGTGTTTGCCAAAGCATAAAAGACGACAAATTTCTTAGGAGAGATTAAGAACTCTCTAAGAGTGTTAAACAACACTAAAGTGTTTAAAAACAATTGGTATAAGATAAGAATGATTTCATAATGTAGCCTTCCATTTTTCTTTCCTCCTTGACCTAACCTAGAAAATGATTAAAACCAAAAGATACAAAAACAACAAATAGGTTAATAGTTCAAAAAGCTGAAAAAAAAAGGAACATGTCGAAAAAAAAAAATTTGAATTTTTTTGTTTTACTATCACTCAACGGAATAGTTAGCAAATGTGGTGGAGTTTAGAAACTCCTACAATGCAATATAGTGCCACTAACAACTGAGAGTGGCACTTTGTAGCAGGATAGAGAGTGCAAAGGTAGCATTATTTCCACCCAGTGACAGTTTAGAATTTAGGAATCCATGGTGTAGTTTGGAAATTAAAATTTGTGGGTGGGAAGACTCCAACAGTGGAGTTTGGAGTTTGGAGCGGTTAGATATAGCACCACTTGACTGATAGCAATGCAATATGGCATTGCTAAACTATGAGGTGCAATTTCCTATAGGTACAAAAAATTTCAAAAAACCATGGATTTTTGGAAAAAATGAATTTCTCCAAATCAACCCTCCTTCTAGTGCCAAAATGTGAACCCCAATCCTAAACTTGCACAAATACAAGAAACAAACACATTAGTAACCTCATATGCAAGATAAAAAAATTATTCCCCATGAAATCCATTTGCAATGCTTTCATAGGGAAGAAAATGAAGAAATGAACAAGAAAGCAATGAAATCCTAATTAAGCAATGCAAACACTTGGTCCCACGGGGAAATTGGTGCCAATTATATATAGAAATTTTCCCTTTTCCAACTCCTTTATTGCAATGTTGATGAGTGATCCACTTTGATCCACTTTATTTGAATTCCAAGGCTTTTAACAATTGCAATGCCCAAATTTCTATGGAAATAAGTAAAACCACCTCCTTTCCATACACTAATTTGTAAGGAGAGGCCTTCAAGATTTGTTTGGCTATAATTATCTCAACCCATAGAGTGGATCATAGGTGCTTGTGCCATTCGTTTTGGTGTTCTAACGTGATGTGCTTAATTAACCTAATCAAGTTCTTCTTGGTCGAATCTCCTAACCCATTTATTTGCAGGTAATAATTTGATGAAGTCTTGAGGTAGAACCCATGCTTAAGAGTGAAGTCTGAAATCCTAGAGCCCACAAAAGCTCATGCATTATCGGATATGATAGTTTTTGGCAAACCAAACCTTACCAATTGCTGCACAAGAAAATTGACAATTTCAATTTATGTAGCATTTTTTAGAGCAATGACCTTCGTCCACCTTATGAAATAATCAATTTTCATAAGTATCCAATTATGGCTGACGCTAGAGATTGGATTTATCATCTTGAAAAAATCCAAGCCCCATTGTGCAAAGGGTTCCTTAGTCACGATCGAGTTGAGTGGCATGGTAGAGTTCTTCCGCTTTCCAATGAAATATTGGCACTAAGTATATTTTTGCACCATGTGGTGTGCCTTAGAGAACATGGAAGGACAATAATATCATTCCCACATTATCTTAAAAGTAGTAGTTTTGAAGGAGAGTTGTTTGCCCTTACGATTGCTATGGGATTCATTTAAAACTCTTTCCACTTGTGGGCTATCTAAGCAATAGGTTAAGATGCAATCATAAATTATTTTAAACAAAATCCCCTTAATTAGTACATACCTAGTACCTTGCACTTGCTAATATTTCTTTTTATGAGGTGGAATTCTCATCAGGTATTGCCCCTTTTCATATATCGTGTTCAATCCACCACCCATGACTTGTTTGACTCAAACTAATTTTTATAGGACTGATCATTCTATTCCTCTTGTAGGGAGGTTAATTCTTGCATAAGGTATTCAAAAAGACCTATTCCTCAAATTAGATTGGTCGATCAAATTTCTACATAATATTCTAGGATATTGGTGATCCAATTGGACCTTTTTTTTGTTATTTATCCTTTAGTGATATATTCCCAAACACTAGGTGTTGGAAAAACAAGGATAGACAAGTGAGAGGGGTAGGGGGCTGAGTCAATTGCTATATAAATTAAACTTATTTAACCTTAAACAACTTTTAATCTCTGATTTGATAATTAGAAGTGCGAGCATAAATCAAAAACACATCAAAAACACATGAATACCAATATTTTATACATGGAAACCCTGTTAGGGGAGAAATCACAGTGGATGTTAATCCACAAGATTATACCTTGCTAAAAGTATAATGAGAAATGAATAGGGAATGCACATGAATTTAGGGACACTTCCTAGAGCTCACTAGTCAAAGGGAAGGATCATTGCCTTACATAAGACAATCATATTAAATCCATTTGATGAGGTTGAACTGAGAAAATAGCTTCTTCAAAAGCTTGATATTAGTTTCGGTTAAGCACAAAAATATTTCTTCACACTTTGCTCTGCATTTGGATGATCTGATGTTTATTTGAACATACTTCACACATACACACTTACCACATACACACACACACACTTTACAATGAAGAGACAATCAATCTTATATATCCGCTACATGAATTTACATCAACAACTCTATCAACCACAAATAAAGAATAAATGAATTACAATTTTTTGGCCTCAATAAATGAGAAAATATTAATGCGCACTAACCTAAGTTAGTCACAACATAGTGAGGACCTAAATTAACATCCTTGAATACACCAAACAATGCAAGATTAATCCATAAGTATCTGTAACACGCTACCATCATCATGTCAGCCAAGAACATGAAAAATCGAATACACAATGAAAAATATTTAATCACAAACACACCAATCAATGTGGATGTACCACACTAATAGATAATGATCTACAAACATCACTAAACATCTCAGGAACATATGCAACAACTCAATTGATCATAATTGCAATCTCATCTTCCAGAAACACTTGCTACAATAATTGAATAACTATAGGAACACATAACTTCATAACTTTCTCAATTCTTGATGCATACCACTAAAAATTTTGGACAACATACTAGATAAGCTCAGAAAAAACCCCTTTAATTCACACCTCTTGAATATCAACATACAAAAATTTCCATCCTTCTGATCACCTCAACTTCACAAACTGCCTGTAATATATTTATTACAATTTTTTCAATCTCCTCGACATATACAACCTTCAAAATCATAAATACTAATAGTGTTGACATTAATGACAACCACATATCAGAAACAAAACCACAACATCCAAAAATCTCCCCCTTTGGCATTGATGGCAACACATGATGTGAAAAATATACCATCAACACAACTAGCTCTTCACACAATACTCTTCTCTTCCTTGCATGACTCTTCTCCTCCTCCCTTCAATATTTTTTCACATTATTCTTCTCCCCCTTTGACATCAATGGAAAAGGTACACATGCTCTGATCCACATATCATCTGAATCATCTAAATTCCTGAGTAGCAACCACCACAACATCAATCTGAAATGGGATATGACTGTAAGTCCATGGATTGATGCAAAGACTTGCTTCTTAGTTCAGATTAGGAGGGGAATTTACCCCTAACTTGTCTCTAAGGTACTCAAAATTATCCTTAGGCAATGATTAAGTGAAGATATTTGCAATTTGTTCCTTTGTAGGCACGTATTCCAATTTGACCTCTTTATCACTCACTTTGTCTCTCAAAAAGTGATAATTGATAGGTATATGCTTTTTTTTTTAATGTAGCTTTGGATTTTTTGAAATTTTTATGGCACTTGAGTTATCATAGAATATAGCAATTGGCTCATCATAATCAACTCTGATGTCTCTTAGCATCTGGTTCATCCACAACACCTGGGTACAGTTATTTACAACAACAATATATTTTGCCTCAGCAGTAGATAAGGAAATGAAATTCTATTTTTTACTTAGCCAAGACACCAACTTCTTCCCCAAGAATAAGGCACCACCACTTGTACTTTTCTTGTCATTAACATCACCTTCACAATCTACATCTATAAAGGCATTCAAAGTAAGATCATCTTCCTTAGGATACCAAATACCAAAATCCACTGTTCCTTTTAAGTATCTAAAAATTCTCTTTACTGTAGTCACATGTGATTCCTTTGGATTAACTTTATATCTAGAAACCATGCACACAACAATCATAATGTATGGTCTTATTTGAGTTAAATATAGAAATCCACCAATCATTGACCTATATATTATTTGATTAGCCTTAGGAGAATCATCATTCTATGTTAGCTTACATTTAGTTACCATGGGTGTACCAACTGGCTTTGAGTCTTCCATGCCAAACTTTTTCAGTAACTCTCTTACATATTTTGACTGAGATATGAGATTACATCATTTAACTGAGTTATTTGCATTCCTAAACATAATTTCAGCTTTCCTATCATTGACATCTCAAATTCACTTTTCATTTCATCAGAAAATTTCATGCATAAGTCATCATCACCTTCAAAAATAATGTCATCAACAAAGGCTTTAATGATCAACTCTTTATCCTGATCCAACTTGAAATAAAAAGTGTTGTCAACAATACCTTTATTGAATCCAAGCTTCAACAAGTATTTGTCCAGTCTAGCATACTAGGCTCTAGGTTCTTGCTTGAGTCAATATAGAGCTTTCTTCAATCGACAAACCATATCTTTTTCATCAGTTAGTTGAAATCCATCTGGTTGCTCTACATAAACTTCTTCTTCTAATTCACCATTCAAAATTTTTGAATTCACATCCATTTGATAGACTTTGTAATTCTTTAAAGTAGCATAACAAAGAAACAACCTTACAACTTCAATTCTAGCAATAGGGGAAAAGTTTTCTTCAAAATAAATACCTTCCATCTGTGATTATCCTTTACATACCAGTCTTTCTTTATTCTTGATCACTTTGATAGGGTGATCCCGCAAAGCTAGTTTACAATATCTAAGAGGAACTTATTTTTTCTAAAATCACATATTCTTAGAAAATATAATGATTGAAGCCTAAAAAAGTTCCATTTTAAGGATTCCAATTGAAGAGGGTTTTATCAAACCACCTTAGATCAAACCCCTTGGATAGAACCTCGCTAGTTTTAAACCATACCTATAAATGAGTCTCCTTTACACCTATCAAAATGCTTATAAAAAATCACTTTTGATTTACCTTTTGGGGGATCAAATGAATTCATTTAAAATTTATTTCAAATGATTATGGTAGTCATCAAAACGAGCTATCCAATGAATATAATTTTAATATGTTTTGGTTTTATTATGTATTTGTTTTTTTAATTTTATTAAACATACATTTTTCATAAAAAATGAAGGTCTTTATTTTGCACATGTGGAAAAATAGCAGATTATCAACAAAAAAATTAAAAAACATGAGTGGAATAGATATTTAATTCCTTGATCCAACAAAAAATAAATAAATTGAATTTTTATGTATACAAAAAAAGTTATGCATTATATAGTCGTGCTATGTCTAAATTGTAATTGGTTTGACTTCAAAACTTTATTAGCAAAAAAATATTCAATAAAAAACTATCTAACCAAGTGGAAGCACTAAATATTGGAGTTACAAAATTAAATTCGAAATAATTAGAATTTTATCCTTCATGGAAAAAATTTATACATTATACGGTGTGCATCACTTTATAAAAATGATGTTTTCTGAAAAAACTAGTTTTTATGGGAGATGGAAAAAGAAGTGAAATCTAATTCCAAAAATTTTGAATTTTTTTATTTTTAGAATCTATAAATTTTTTTTGATGAGACTCTAGTTTGCATCATCTTCAAATTCCTCACGGTTTAGCCACTATAGGTGCCCGAATGTGAAGATTTAGTTAAAAATAATAATTTCAGTGTCCTGTTTGGCAAAAAATTGTAAACCATTATTGTGGCATCACCCTTCACCTTGTTCATTCAGTTTATTCTAAAAGACCCATTTGGTTCCAATCAATTTTTTGTCTTGAGGTCTAGGAAGAAGAATCCATGTATCATGTTTCTCTCTCTACATCATTTCTTCCTTCATTGCTTCCATCCAATATTCATGCTTACATGCTTCACTAACATTGATATGCTCAGTCTTGGATATCAAACAATATTCTTTCGCAATCCTTCTTCTAGTCTACACACCTTTTTTTTGTCTCCTATGATCTGACTTTCAGAATGACTTCGCTTTACATACCTTGGAATTTTGGTTCTTGTGTTCTTTCTTCTGCATTTCCATTGTCTTCTCCTTCATGATTTTCTTGACTCCCCAGAACAATTTGAACTTGATTTTGTGTTTGTGCATTCTTTCCATTCTTAGTATTATCTTGTTGGTCATTTGAATCATATCCACAATACCTAGATGATCTATTAATATCCTCATCAACTTTGACATTTGCACTTCCAACCATCTTCATCAATCTTTTATTGTAACATCGATAGGCTATGCTCTTAGTAGAGTAACACAAAAATATTCCTTCATTAGGGTATGTGCAGGATCATGGTGGGCCAAAAAGTCGCAATATCTAAGTGATATGATGGCCCATGTGGCTGACGACATTTATTTTACCTAAAATTGATGAAACAAAAAGGGTTTTAAAAGGAGATTCTCAGATTTCCACCACTACAAATTATGCTTTACTTTGAATTTAATAAATAATTATTATTCATTTTCTATTTGAATTATGACTAAAGTCCTAATTGATAGGCTGATTGAAAAAAATCTATAGCTTTCAAACGATATCACATTTTTTGAATCCAAAACACGCCTCACATTCTATGCTTCACATACTATAGGATTAAAAACAAAAAAAAGAATTTCATAAAGTTTTGACCAAATTAAGGTGGTGAGACATACGAGTTTTTATATTTTTTAAAATTTGGAATAAAAAATTCATAATTAATTATTTACTTGGAAACAAATTACAAAAAAATATGCATCACATTGGGACATAAGTCCCCTACTTATATCTAAAATCTTATAAAAATATATTAGCATTTTATTGTGGTTAGAGTGGTCAGAAAAACACCTACTTCTTATTTTTAACCTGAAATTTAAGTACTGATGCATTGAAATTTTAAATTTTCACCAAATAGATTTAAAAAAAAAAAAAACCTAGTACTTCAGAAACTATATTCAATTTGTTACAAATTCTATTCTTACATATTTTTGAAATAATATAAATAACTTATTCAATTTTTTGTGTCAAGTTGCCTAACACTGATTTTCTAAATTCTATTGCCACTTAAGGGCCTATTTTTTCCATGATGATCCTACACATACCCATCACTTCTAGCTTCAAACTTGCCAATATATTCATCTTTCTTAATATAACATCTACTTCCAAATATTTTTAAATACTTAATAGTAGGCTTATAACCAAACCATAGCTCAAAAGGAGTCTTACAAGAATTACTATTGACATTCACCTAGTTGATAGTATACACAACAATGCTTATAGCTTCTCTCCAATAGGTATGAGGAATATTATCTTCCAACATCATAGGTCTGGTAGCATATAATATTTTTCTATTTTTCTCTCAACAACTCTATTCTGTTGTGGGTTTTGGGGAGCAAATAACTATCTTTTTATTCCATTCTCTTCACAAAATAAATTGAACTCCTGGGAAGTAAATTCACCACCTCTATCGGATCTCAAACATTTGATCTTCAAACCTATCACATTCTCTACCATAGCTTTGAAGCTTTTGAATTTCTCTAATGCCTCATGTTTTTCTCTTAAAAAAGCAACCCAAACCATTCTAGAATAATCATCAATAAGCAACATAAAGTACTTTTCTCCTTGTAGAATTCTGATTCTAGATGGACCACATAGATTAGTATGTACCAATTCCAGTACTCCATTGGAATGATGTTGTTTTCTCTGAAATTAAATTCTTTTTTTTTTTCCCATCTGACACTCATTGCATATAATGTTAGTAGGCTTCACTAACTTAGGTAGATATTTGACTACTTGTGTGGAGCTTATTTTGACAATGTTATCAAAATTTCGATGACATATCATTTTATGCCATAACCAACTTACATCAACTTGAGCAATCAAACAAGTTTCACTAGAAGCATTTAAGTGAAAAATATTACCTCTTGTCTTTGTACCTGAAGCAATCACATTTCCCGAGCTTCCCAAAATCCTGCACTTACCATATTTGAACTAAATATTGTAACCTTTGTCAACCATCTATCCAACACAACAAATTATGCTTCAAACCTTCAACATATAGAACATCATTAGTATTGCATTTACCTCCAAGAGAAATAGTGCCTTTGCCACAAATCACACCAGCATTGTTATCTCCAAATCTTACAACACCATCATATTTTTCAAAGCTTAGAAACTTTCTTTTGTCACTAGTCATATGATGTGAGCATTTGTTGTCAATCACACACTCATCCTTCTCATCAATCTTAGCTACAAGAGCTTTCTCTATATTCTGATTACTAGCAGATTCAGTGGACACCAAACCATTTTCTTTGATAGCAATGAATACCCATTCATCTTCATTTCCAGCTTCTTTATGAGATTGATCATCAGTAACACCTTCAACATAATAAAATTTCTTTTAAAATCTAGTCTTGTCAGTTTTATACTTAGAGATTTTTTCAGGACACCTTGATGCAAAATGACCTATCTTACTACAAGAGAAACATTTAATAGGCAACTTTTCTTTGTACTTACCTTGTCCTCTGGCTTATCTTTTCAAAATCAGTGCTTCTAGTTCTTCTAGATCTCTTTCTTCATCTTCAATCAGTTTCATTTCTTCTTCATACTTGAATGTCTTCCTAGAACACTCTCTCAGATCATATATTTGTTTCCTTTTTCCTGATACAATAGCTTTGAATGCAGATTCTGTCTTAGGAAAAGATCTACCAAATTCACTCAACTCAAAGGCAGCAAGTTTTCCAATTAGCATGTATCTTGTCATATTTGTTACTATCTCGAGTTCTTCAATAGCATGAGCTTTTATTTTGTAAGAAGTCGGCACAAATCTAAGTATTTTAGCCACAATATCATCTTCTTCCAAGATTCCACTAGCACATCTAATTTCCATCACTTGTCCATTTATCTTTTGTGCAAAAGAAAAAATGTTTTCATCTTCACTCATCTTCATGTTCTCTCACTTTCCTTTCCGAATTTGTAGCTTAGCAACTTTCACTAGTGCATCTCCTTCATACAATGTTTCCAAATTTATCCAGATCTCATGTGTAGTCTTCAAACCTATCACTTTTTTCATCTTTGAATCTATCAAAGAACTTAGCAATGCTTTTATAGCCCTGGTATTAGTTTATGCTTCTTTGATTTCATCTGCAGTAGAGGGACCATTCTGAGGAATAGTATTTGCAATCTTTGTAATCTTCTAGAAGGGCTCACCAATGCACTTCAAATGACACTCCATTATGACTTTCCATAGAGAGTAGTTTGTACCATCAAATCTAGGACTGTCCTTCTTGTATGATGACATCTTGGATCACCTCAAGATGTTAGAATTCTTAATAGGAACTAGCTCTTATACCAATTATTTGCAAAACAAGGATAGACAACTAAGAGGGGGGGGGTGAATTAGTTGTTACAAAAATTAAATTTATTCAACCTTAAACAACTTTTAATCTATGATCTGATAATTAGCCATGATAGAATAAATCAAATACACATCGGAAACACATGAACACCAATATTTTATACGTGGAAACCCTATTAGGGGAAAAACCATGGTGGATGTTAGTCCACAAGATTATACTCTGTTAAAAGTATAATGAGAAATGAATAGGAAATGCATATGCATTCAGGTACACTTCCTAGAGCTCACTTATCAAAGGGAAGAATCACTACCTTACACAAGACAATCAGATTAAATCCATCTAATGAGGTTGAATAGAGAAATTAGCTTCTTCATAATCTTGATGACAGTTTTGGTTAAGCACAAAAACACTTCTTCACACTTTGCTCAAACTTCTTAACACTCTACTCTACATTCGGATGATCTGATATTTATTCACACATACTTCAAACATACATACCGAGCACATACACACATAGATTTTATAATGAAGATACAATCACTCTTATATATCTGCTACATGAATATACATCAACAACTCTGTCAGACACAAACAAAAAATAAATGAATTACAGTTTCTCAACCTCAATACATGAGAAAATCTTAATGCGCACCAACATATGTTGGTCACAACATAGTGAGGATGTAAATCATTATCCTCAAACCCGCCAAAAAATGCAATAATAATCCACAAGGATTTGCATCATGCTACCATCATCATATCGGCCAAGAACCTTAAAACTAGAATACACAAAGAAAAATATTTAATCACAAACATGTTTATCAATGTGGATGTACCACACTAATAGAGAGCAATATAGAAACATCACTGGACATCTAAGGAAAATACGCAGCAACTCAATTCATCAAAAGTGCAATCTCATCTTCCAAAAACACTTGCTATAGTAATTGAATAATTGTAGGAACATAGAACTTCATAACTTTCTCAATTCTTCATGTGTACCACTGAAACTTTCCAACAACATACTAGATATGCTAAAAAACAAACCCTTTAATGCACACCTCCTGAATATCAATATACATAACTTTCTATCCTTCTGATCACCTCAACTTCACAGACTTCCTACAATATATTTATTACAATTTTCTCAATCTCTTCGACATATACAACCTTTAGAATCATCAATGCTAATAGTATTGAAATCAATGACAACCACATATCAACAACACAACCACAACATCCAACACTAGGATGGGCAACAAAGATGGTGTCTGTGTTGGCTAATAGCAGGTCTCAAATTTTATTGAGGCTTTTGATAATAGAAAAGGCCTATTTCTCAACAAAATTGTACTTGGTTTTGTATCTCTTGAGAGTCCTAGAGGGATATGTGATGCGATTCTCTTTGTTATTGTCTTTATCTTTCTAAGTTCAAGAATTTAAGCTATGCTATGTTGGCTGCTATAGACATAGATCAATAAATCCTTGGAGAAGTTTGGGTTAGCTAACACCGGGGCCATAGAGATGGCTTCCTTTATTTTCTTGAAATACAACTTGCCTTCAAGAGTCCATTTGAACACTAGATTCTTCTTTAGCGTCATTGTAATAGGTCTTTTGATGCTTGTGAGGTCTAAAATAAACCAACTGATGAAATTAATCTTCCCCAAAAAGGACTGTAGCCCCTTTTGGTGGACTAGTAGCTAGATATATTATAGCCATCACCCTTTTGGGATCTATAGATATTCCTTCTTTTGATACCACAAAACCAAGTAACTTGCCTGGTGACACTTCAAAAACATATTTCTTGGGATTTAAGAAAATCTTGAACTGTTGGAATTTTTGGAAGACCTTTTCTAGATGGTAAAAATAATCATCCTTTTATTTTGAAAAAAACTATCATGTCATTCAGATATATTAAGATAATATGATGAATCAACCCCTTGAAGGTGATATCCATTGATTGTTGAAATGTCACACTAGCATTGGAGAGTCTCAAGGGTATTTTTGAGTGTGTGAACATTCCCCACCTAGTAGTGAATTTTTTTTTATGTTGTTATTTTTTTTTACATAGACCTAGTTATAACCAAAAAAACCATCGAGCAATGAGAACATCTTCGATCCAGCCATGCTCTATAGAATTTTTTCCATTGAGGGAAAAGGGTAGTGATCTTTTAGCAATTTTTTGCTCAAATCCTTAAAATCCACATAGAGCCAAATATTTCAATTCAATTTCCACACTAGTACAAGGTTGGATACCCAAGTGCAATGTTTGATCAAGTATATGGTCCTTGATTCAATTAATTTGGTGAGTTCTTGTGCCATCAGTTCTTCAACTTTTGGATTGATCAGATATTGTTTGTGTCAGATGAGATTTGAGCCTTCAGCCAGGTCAACAATATGTTGAATTATTCCATAATCATATCCTCTAAGATCATCATAGGTTCAAGCCATAACCCCAACATATCTAGAATATAGCCCTTTCAATCTCTCTTTAGCCTTCTATGCAATGTCTCTTTTAACTTATAACTTTCTACCATTTCCGACATCAAGATCTTCATAGTCTTTTGCACCAGCAGTGAATATTTGTTTACTATTTCTCACGTCCTCGCATTTGAAAATATTTTCAAGATAATTCAAACCTCATAGGATCTTATTTCCCTTTAATTGGATAACTTTCCCTTTTATATGTCTTCTAGCTTTAGACCATGAATGATCAGAAGATCTTTCTCATTTTTGTAAAAAAGTGGCAATCTAAATGTCATCCTCAAAAGCCTACCAGTTTTGACCATTTTTACGAATTAATGGTCAGATGATGATCTACACTACATTTTTTTTCATCACTGATTCAAAAATTGGCTCAAACTATGAACCAATTGAAGCCATATGATCAACAAAATTATTCTAGAAAGTCTCCTACGCACAAACATGGCTTATGAGCAACTTCAAGTCTCTAAATTGTTGTACTCTCTTCACACCCATTAGTTCTATGAGAAAAAAAACTATGAACCAAAGCCTCATAATCAACATCATTATTTAAGCATGGGAACTAGAAATACAAATATTTTAGGGCCTCAAATCTAATTGGGGATACCAATCAGATACCTAATCTACAACTGACCTTGCATTTGGTGCCACAATAATATAACGTCCATAGATTAATGTTGGCCAATCCACTAGGATCTTCCTATTATTTGACCAATTTTTGGAAGACTTGGTCATCATCGAAGATCACATAGGTTCCTAATCCAATAGCATGAAAGTTCCTGAATGGGTTGGATTCAATAAATTGGTTGGGGAGGACGTCCTCTTCAGGGGTCATATCACTTCTATCCTCCTCATCTTCTAACATTTCTACACAATATGTATCATTTTTTTAGAAGTAGGTATGCTCCTCTTCAAATCATAGGACTGCCTCCACTCTATGTTATGGGTGCAGGGATTCAAACATGATCTTCATCCTTACCCCATTCTTTTTCTACAATATCAGATGAGACCAATGAATCAATAAATATCTACCAAACTTCACTGTAAAGTCCCTTGAGACTTGCATATCCCGAATATTGGGGGGATGTCTATCACAACTATTTCTTGCATGATCATTTGGATTAGACATGAGAAGATGGTTAAAGATATATACTTGATGTGACAAATGGTTGGGACCTTCTTCCCATATAATTCCATTATCCTTTTCTCAAGAGGCTCATACTTGAGTTGTAGGTGATTGTGATTTTAATGCATTAGTGAGAGTAATTGATCATAACTAAATACAAAAATCAATGAAATGTATTACATCTAATGAAGTATAAATAATAAAACAAACTATTATAACCCTTCATTCAAAATCATTCCATTATCCTTTATCCTCGGTTATTTCTCAATTCGTTCTCTCAGAGTTATTAGTTGCACATGAATGTATGAAATGGCAACTTAAGAAATGAGCAGCTATTATGCAATGCAAACTAAAATGCTTACATCCTTATATTTTTTGTGTTTTTTTAAGATAAATGATGAATGATCTATGATGGAGTGTTTTTGTTATTGAAATGATGCTAAAACTAATGATGCAAATCTAAATATAATGTTGTATAAAAGATGCAAGAAACTAAAATGCTAGAATGGAAATGCCATGATATCTCTAGATGAACTAAAACACTAAAATGCAAATGACAAAGCTCTCAAGAATGCTCTTACTTGCAACAAGATTTCTGCAACATAAACTTGTCAAATTATCCTTATGAAAAGCTATAGAAATTTGTTCTATTTATAGAATTTTCTAAGCTGGGAATGATGTGGCAGTGATGAACATTCAAGATTGTGATCCCAAGGCATCACTGGTTGAGTACAAAGAGGTTGGAGAGAATCACGGAGGTTGTTCCCTACAAGAGAACAATTTTCCAAGTGTTGAAGGGAATCAAAGGAAAGAAGAAGCCATATGTCCAAGGTGGTTTCAATTTTTTTGTAGGTTTGTTGAAGGGAAATGATCCACATTTTATAAATTAAAATTCAATTTCATGTGACACATGGTATGGTGGAAGGAAATTGGAAGAATATGTAGAAATGTGCCAATTTGAATTAAAAAATCAAATTTAAATGAAGAGGGGAAATTAGGTAAATGAAAAATTAGTTAATTTGTGCATTTAACCGATTTAAAAGGAAAATGATTTTATAGACCAATTTGAATTAAAAATTCAAATTTAAATGAAAGAGGGAAAATTAACTAAATGACAAATTAATTTAGTTGTGCATTTATTTAATTTCAGAAGAATATGATTTTGGATAAGAAGAATATTTAGAAATGAACTATATAAATAAATTTTGCAATTTATTTATAAATAGAGGATTTAAGATTTTTATTAATTAAATAACAAGTATTTACTTAATTTGTGCTCAGACCATTTTTAAGTGCATACATTTTACCCCTCTTTGAAGTGATGTGCGCAGATGCATTGATTCAAAGAATAATTTTTTTGACTGTGATGATAAATTTTTTGACATGCCCCAGACTCTGATTTTGCAGTGATGATGAAAGGATGCCCCCTTGGGAGATAAATTAGGGATTTTTGAATTTTTTGATGATTTTAAAAACATTTGCTGATTAAATGATTTTTCAATGATACAATGATGATCTTTGGATTTTGAGGATGCTGACCTAATTTATCTCCCGAAAAATGAAAGTAGTCCAACCACATTGGTGATTAGTTGATTAAAAGGCCCATTTGAAAAATTAAGTAAATGCCACAATAATTACCCCTTAATTAACCCTTAAAAGGTCAAAAAGGATAAAAGATAGCTCATTTGTAAACTTTAATTTTGAAAACTTGAGAGAGAGAAGAGCCAAGATGGATAGGATTTTGTACCACACTCATAGATTCGAGTGATTTCGTCACCACCATCGTCCAACCATATATGGACCTCCGGTATGTACCCCAAAAACCACTTTTTCAAATTTCAAATTTCAAATTTCTTTGCTTTTTAGCATTTTAAAATTCAGATTTTTACATATTTTAGCATCTTAAGGTTAGGATTTATGTGCATAGGGAAAATGTAGTAGTGCATAGGGTTAGGTTAGGGTCCAAAAATGGCTAAGCCCATCAGGTCTCCACTTTAGCGCATTAGGATGCGAGAATAGCGCATAGGGTTTTTAGCACATAGATGGGATAATGTAGCACATTAGGTAGGTCAACTAGCACATTTTAGAAACGATGCGTTGGGACCCTGTTCTGGCATGTCAGGTCTGTTTTCAAGTGCTTACAATAAATGGTGCATCACGACCTTGTTTTGGCGCATCTGGTAAATTTTCTAGCACATCTAGTAGATTAGCGCATAGAAACTTTGTTTTAGTGCATTGAACCAAAATTGATGATCACGTCAGCCAATGATAAGATGATGTTGACTGATAGGTTGATGATCGTCATCATGATAGGATAGATAAAATTTGATGGATTGATTGATTTAAACTCATGACAAATAAGAGTCAGAGATAGGTTAACTAATGTTTATTGATCTAATGACAAATGAGAGTCTATTGATAGGATAGGTGCTCCTCAATATTTTATCAAAATACCATGTGAGATGATTTGATTAAATGATATGTTGATTGATAGGTTGATTTGATTGATGTGCTTACTTGATGTTTTAATTTGATTCTAGGAGGGTGGCTTAGGTAATTTATAGGTTCGAGAGTGCTTTCCATGGACATGGGACATGATCCCATAACTAAATCCAGTAGACCTTGCCATTATTGACCAGTGTGGACTGATTTCATTGATAGATGTGCCCCAATACTAGATTAATTGGGGGTTGTTGATGATACTTGCACCGCGGTGGAACAGTGACCACAACACTTTTCATTTGGATACTAGAGAGATTACTATTACTCATGAGGATTTATATCATATATTGAGGATACTAGTCATGGGGGGCCTGGTGGTATATGATCATGAGGAGCAGGGATGGACTGATGCCATTCGATAACTTTTCCAGGATTACCAGTTCATTGGTTATGAGATATCTTGGCGAGAGTTGATTGCCACTCATCGACCCTTGCCATGTGTGCTAGTAGGCTTCATTAGAGGATTTATCTACCCCGACCATAGGTCAATGGGATTTTCAGTTGGCTGGGGTAAAATTTTAGAGAGTATGATTACCCACGGTACAAGATATGCTTGGGATTCGTGCATGCTTACACACCTCTATCATAATTTTCACCATGTTGTATATCTTCATCTCAGGAGTCTTGCAGCAAGATGCACTCTATTATAGTTGTGGGTCTGGGAACATATAGCTATTACATGGCCAATGGGAGGTAGGGCTTGACTAGTAGGGTGGTTGTATGTTTTTGGTTACTTAGGGCCACATGTCCAACAAAATTTGGGCAAGTTAGAGTATTTGAGGAGAGTCCTTGATGACTTAGACACAGTTATATGGCGGCCGTATCTTGATTGTGAGGTATGGCTAGAGGATGACATGAAGATGCCCTATGTATTTTGCAACAGATATCTGATTGGCAAGACACCTTACATCCTTGAGAGATCCCTCTTTGGTAGAGTATATAGACAGTATAGCAGGGTTTAAGGGATGCCACAGGGGCTAGCACACTATGCTCGATGGTGGTAGGATATTCCAGAGTGGGGGCCAACCCTTGATTATGATGCAACATGTGCAGAGTATTATGGCCTACAACTATTTTTTTGTCAGTATTACAAAGAGATAGTGGATGCATAGATGACGGTAGATTATGCTGAGTATTTTCATACACATCCATTTCCATGGATATCCAATTTGGATGAGCTTGCACTTATTTTGGAGGTTGCGAGGAGGGTCAACCAAGTAGTGCAGTAGAGGGGGGATAGAAGTGAGGAGGAGGTGGGAGATGATGGGGGAATGATGAAGGAGATGGAGGGAGGGATGTTGGAGGTGGATGAAGAGATGTGCCTAATTTTGGGCCCGTACTGAGGAGGAGGAGATCAATTCCTATTGGACAACAACCAGTGATTCTGAGGATGCCCTCCTAGAGGTAGCAAACATAGATAGATGGGTTTTAGGTTTAGGTACAAACTCTATAGGGGTAGATATAGGCACTACAAGCACATCTAGCCTAGGCACAGGCCCAATTACAGGCACAGGCACCGACACAGTTATAGGTATAGGGGCAGATGGTACAGCTGCAGGAACACATGGCCACCCTTACCACTGAGAGAGATGTTGCCTAAAGATGGGGAGAGCAGGCAATGGAAGTGGCAGGCAGGATCTAGACAACGTTTGAGAGTTTCAGGATAGGGGACCTAGTCTGAGAGCCAAGAGAGTCTAGCAAGGAGGCAAAGTATTACAAGGGAAAGTACTATGAGGTCGTACTAGTAGAGAAAAGATTCAACTAAGCTTGATCTAGATCTGGTCACTCTCATTCTCATACCACTAGTAGAGGTGTGACACAGCCACTTCTAGGGTTCCACTAGGTGGACCTCCACCAAGAGCAAGACTGTCAGGGACAGGCGGTGTTGGGGAGAGGCCTGTGACCTTTGGAGGCATTACCATAGGATCCTGTGGTCATGCCTGATGTATTGTGATGAAATTTGCCACATTTTTGATATTATATCTCTTTCCATTTAGTATCATTATACACTTGACATTATATTTTAAGATTATATATGATATGCAGCGATAATTTGTGATCTATGTGTTGATGCTTTTATTATGCATGTTTATGATGGATGTATTTAATTTATGTTCTATGTGATTATGTCATATTTCATGTATGGATGCATTAATGAGATGATGATTTTATGTTTTTATGTGAGATGGATGTGATTTGCGTGTTTATGAATGATGCATTTATGATTATGAATGAGATGGATGTGATTTATGTAAATGAGATGATATGCATTGTATTTTTTGTAATTTCTCATATATATATCGATGTATAGATGAATGAATGCATAAATGGTTTTATTATGGAATGCAAATGTATGATTTTATGCATGGATATGGATGATTCTATGAATGGTTTTTAATTATGTGCAGATGTATGGATTTATGTATGGATGGATGATGAATGCAAATGTATGTATGATTTTACGTTATGCCCCAATGTATGATTATAGATTATGCGGAAAATTTATGCTAATGGAATGCCATGCACTTTTCTCTATTTTTTTCTATTTTCTATGCACATGGATGACCTAAATTTATGAATGCCAATGGATTATGATGATGATGCGATGTTATTATGACTGCTATAATGAATGCATATACTTATGGAAAAATGATATATTTTTGTGAGGTTTTTGTGATTCAAATATTATGATGAATGAACGGATGAATGATGCATAATATGATAATGATAGATGTATGGAGGGATACATGATAATGATTTTTAATGATATGGTATGAAAATTCTAATGCAGGTGAATTAGTTTTTGTTATGTCAAGTGTACTCAACCTTATAGCATGAGAAAACATCATGTTGATTATTACCAGCCTTGGAAAGTCTATAATGCAAATGAAAAACTAAAATGAATGCAATCCTATTTATGCAATGTTTCCATCTAATTCGCCATGCTTGTTATCATTAGTGAGCATTTTATTATGTGTAAATTTGGTACAAACATCAATGGTATAATTAGACTATGATGACCTAAATACAACTTCCATACAACTTCCATTGAGATTTGATAATGCAAGATAAAACAATCATCTAGGTATAATTACACCAAGATGACCTGAATATCACTTGTATAAATAGACAAGAGCTAATCATGTTCCTATACAAATTCGGAATGTCATCAATGATACTTTGTAGAGCATCTCCCATGACAATTTGCATAGTAGTAATTATTGACTCATAGACAATAGACAAAGAAAAATATCATTCATGATCATAGCCCCTCTAGTTTTCAACATCATTGAGGTACTCCTGAGAAATGATAACAACAATCAAGATGCATCAATTGAACATTTGTGCTAAAGTAATCCAACCATGATTTGGAAGATGATCCTTTAGTGAGAGTTGATTTGATTTGGTTTGATGTTTGAATTGATTTGCATGATTGATTGGTTGATTAGTTAATGTTCAACTTTTGATGGTTGTCATGATTGTTGTTTTTCCAAGGTTGCATTGTTGTTTTCTTGTTTGTTGATTTAAGTTCAACAGTTACTTGCCCCCAGTGAGAAAAAACCAAATTTTATTATGGATATGTACAATGAGAACCAAGCCAAGGTGGGACATGACAATAGTAGTTGGATATGGACATGAATCTTGTTGTATGATATGTGTGAATGTGTAGTGATGGAAAAGGTAGATGGTCAACACATGCTCAAATAGATGGAGAAGTCGACTTATTAAAAATAGCGCCTGTTTACTAGGTTTTCACCATTTTTTTTTATTGCATTTGTTTCAGATTTTATGATTTTTTTGTTGTTACCAAGATGCTTATTTGCCAGGTTTTCATCAAGGCAACCATTTTTTTTGTATTTTCTCTTTTTTTTGGTTTTCTTTTTTCTTTTTTGATCTTTTTGATTTTTATGTTGTCACAAAGACGCTTGTTTGCCCTATTTTCATCAGGGCAACCATTTTTCTAGTACTTCTTTTTATTTTTAGGATTTTTTCAAGACTTTTTCTGCTTTATAGGATTTTTTTAGGACTTTTTCTACTTTTTAGGATTTTTTGAGGACTTTTAAACATGCAATGGATGCATCATGTGTAGAAATTATTCAGATGAATGTTTCTCATTGGTTCTTCAAATATATCCACTTATGGTGTAGAAATATGATATGCCCCTGATCCAAAGACTAAAATAACAACAAAAGGACCTAACCAATTGGGCTAAAATTTTCCTTTCTTCTCTTGGTCCTCCTGATTACATAGATTTTATTTGAATACTAGATCACCTACTTGAAATGTCCTAGGTTTGAATTTTTTATTGTAGCTCCTTGACATTCTCTGTTGGTATGCTTTCAAGTGATCCACTACCAACTGACGATGTTCATCTAACAATTTCAGCTCTTCTAGTCTAGACACACGGTAATATTCATCTGAAATGAGACATTTTAAGGAAACCTAGAGTGATGGTATCTCAACCTCAATGGGAAATACTGCTTCAGATCCATAGACGAGTGCATATGGTGTGGCTCACATGGGTGTGTGGATGCTTGTACGATAGGCCCACAAAATAGGGTTTAGCTAGATATGTCAATCACGTCCAACATGTTTACAGTTTTCTTTAGGATCTTCAGGATAATTTTGTTTAAGGCCTCTTCTTGGCCATTCCCTTGAGGGTAGTAGGGTGTAGAAAACCAATGTTGGATATGAAAATTTTCACAAAGTTCTTGCATGTACTGATTTTTAAAAGGTCTTCCACTGTCAGTGACAATGGATTGAGGGATACCATATCTACAAATGATGTAGTTCAGGATGAATGATGAGATCTACTTCCCTGTGATGGTGATTAGAGGCACAACTTCAACCCACTTTGTGAAGTCCTCTATCCTTCATGATTTATTAATTCATTCTCTCATAATTATTCGTTGCACATGAATGTGTGAAATGGCAACCAAAAAAACGAGCAAGTATTATGCAATGCAAACTAAAATGCCTACATCCTTATATTTTTTTGTTTGCAAAGATAAATGATGAATGATTTGTGATGGAGTGTTGTGATTGAAATGATGCTAAAACTAATGATACAAATCTAAAGATAATCTTGTATAAAATATGCAAGAAACTAAAATGCTAGAATGGAATTGCAATGATATCTTTAAATTAAATAAAAAACTAAAATACAAAATACAATTCTCTCACTTGCAACAATATTTTTACAACATAAACTTTCCAAATTCTCTTTATGAAAATTTGTAGAAATGTGTTCTATTTATAGAATTTTACAAGAGGCAAATGATGTGGCAGCGATGAATAGTCACGATTGTGATCCTGAGGCATCAACGATTGAGCATGAAGAGGTTGGAGAAAATCATGGAGGTTTCTCCCTGCAAGAGAAAAAATTGCCAAGTGTTGAAAGGAATCAGAGGAAAGAAGAAGCCATGTGTCCAAGGTGGTTTCAAATTTGTTATAGGTTTGTTGATGGAAAATCCACATTTTATAAATTAGAAAATTCAATTTCATGTGACACATGGTGAGGTAGCAGGTGAGGTGGAAGAAAGTTAGAAGAATATGTAGAAATGTGCAAATTTGAATTAAAAAATAAAATTTAAATGAAGAGGGGAAATTAGCTAAATGAAAAATTAGTTAATTTGTGCATTTAACCAATTTAAGAGGAAAATAATTTTAGAGGCCAATTTGAATTAAAAATTCAAATTTAAATGAAAGAGGGAAAAATAACTAAATGACAAATTAGTTTATTTGTGTATTTAATTAATTTAAGAAGAATATGATTTTGGATAAGAAGAATATTTAATAATGAACTATATAAATAAATTTTGTAATTTATTTATAAGTAGAGGATTTAAGATTTTTATTAATTAAATAACAATTATTTAATTAATTTATGCTTAGACCATTTTTAAGTGCATAGATCAGGGCTTCATCCACTTGTTTAGGAATGATCATAGTACTATTCCCCAAATCAATCATGTTATTGTGTAAAATATTATCTCCCACAATAAGTTTTAAAAAGAAAGCTTTTTCCTTTAGTTTCCTTACCTCTTTCAAATTTGCATTTTGTTGACATTCACGTATGCCACAACTCTCAAAGGTTGGGGGTCCGATGTTGTCTCTTTGTCTCTAACTTGATAGCACGGTGAAATCACATATGTACACAATATTTGTTTTTATTTATTTAATGGTTCCTAGAGCAACATATTTTGTTCCATAATTGATATAGCATCTCATAGAGATACATTAGCAGGTGTCTTCTCGAACTGGTCAACTATATTGAGCGTTCTAACTAGGTTGACCTTGGGTTTGAATGTTGGTATCTCTTTCATCTTCAGGATAAGTCGATTCGACGTAGGTGGGATTAGTGCTTTGTCTATCTCCTTCTCTAGCAATGGTGGAGCTTGTGACTACTGAGTGGGTTGGGCCTACACGACTTTCTTTACTTGTGGCTATGGTTGACATGGATGTGGATATTGTGGAGCTTATTGCATGTATTCTCTTATGAGCCTTCTTTTGGAATTTTTGTTGCAATTTGACTATACTTGTGGGGAACTAGTCATCAAAAGATCATTTGAAAATACTAAATCTTCTTCTTCCATCCAAGAGAATATTGCTTGGCCTAGTGCGATATCAAGCTCTTGTTATATGGATATTCCTTGTATTTTTTCTCTATAGTGGGAATTCTCCATTTTGGGAGACTAATATTCTTTTGTGTTTGAGAACACACCCTAGCTCCTTTGCTCCACTATCTTCTTGTATAGATTTCCCCTAGGACAATTTTAGGGCATATGGATATCATTACATAGGAAGCACCATGCATTCTCATCTTCTACCATCTTATTTTTGCCTAGGAATAAATATTTGTTTGGATTGTTCCTAATGGTCTGAAGCAACATGATAATTAGGAATATTTGGTTTGTGGGTGCTAGTTGCCAAATTCATTCTTTTGGAGCTCCTTGATATTCATTTTGTTGATAGGATGGCCTTCCTCCTTGATAGGTCTATGTGGGAGGCTTCAAAGGTGTTGCTTGCTATTATTAGATTAGGACTAGATCATTCACAAAGGACTGCATGAGGTTCTCATATCATTAACATCCACTACTAATGAAGAGGAGCCCAACATTCCTAGTTGCACACTAGGGTATATGTACATGGATGGTGGTACAATTGATGTGGTTGCTTGTGGAGTAGAGGTGCTCAAGTTTGCTTCTTCCTGGGGGCCACCAAATATTTTCGCAAACATGGGCATCAATGGATGTATTGGAAGCTTCTTGGCACCAATCACACTATTTTTTTGGTGCACAACCACATTGCATGCATCAGGTAGAATATATCCTCCCATACACTACACCATGACTGCGATATCCAAATTGAAATCCTTTCGATAAAACATGAACACCATGGCAGCTAGAGGCTTGGAAATCATAGGAATCCTTTTTGAGGTTTTGTGAAACCTGATGTTGAAGTCACTCATGGCATCTTGCGAGGCCCTTTTAATGGAGATTAACTATTGTAGCAAAGAGGAGGGATCTCCCTTTTTTGAGAAGCTCTCAAACATATCTCTCTAAGTTGATCCCGAGAGTAGATAGAAATGAAAGCCAAAGACCTATACCATTCCTTGGATTTTCCTTTGAAATACATGGCTAATAACTTGATGCATACAATGTGGTTGTGAAGTGTATGGAAGGATATATTCTATGAACTCTAGAGATTGGGGACCAATTTGCACCTCATTGAATGAAGTCTAGGATTTTTATAGAAATTCAATAGTTATTTGTGTTTCAAGGAAAAGGTAGACAAAAATGTGAATAAAACATAAAAATGGTGATGCATCTAAACTATTACGACATTTCAAACCTTAACTATTCCTTATAATTGATATGATAGACACAAAATTCCTTTAACGCTTCATTGTTGGGAAGAGAACGAGGAAAAAAGGCTAGAGAGAGTACAATGTAGTCTTTGAAATCTCCCTGTGGGAAGCACCCATTAAGGTCCAATCATATATAAGAAAACTCTAAAGATTAACAAAAATATTCAAAATTTTATAGAATCCTTCTTCCTGTACAAAATAATATGGAAAATAGCATACCCTCTACAAAAAATGGAAGAGTTCAATAGATATGATCCACTTTCTGAAAGCTAGCATTGAATGTAGAAGCTTAACAACATGTTAATTATCCGAACTATGAACGCAAAATTTTTAACACAATATTTTCAACATGAACGAAATATGAAAAATAAATTTGACAAGGCCATATTATACATAATTTCAAATATTTCTCCAAAATAGATCGAATTTCTATGATATATGAAATGAAAACAAAGGTCGGATACTAATCCAATGATAGTTTGAATTAAATATAACATGCCAAAGAGAATAGTATAATTCTTTAAAGACCCTTCTACTTCTTAAAAAATAGGAAACTCCCTAATAATATATATATCCTTAGAAAATATTTTCAAAACAATAGCTAAAATATCCAAACTCTTCAAAAAAGACTTGTTTTCTAACTCAATGTTGCCAGCCTCTATTTATAACTAGAAGAAGAGGACATCACCACAAACATTCAAAAAGTAGAAAGTGTGAGATTCCTAAACCTGATAGCTCACAATATGATATTAGATCTTGATTAGATCTCAACAATCTTCACTCATTAAGTCTCAACTACTTCATTAATGGGTTCATATATTTTAGCAAAGATATGTATCGAAAAACAATACAAATTTAACATAGCCTCATAGAAAAATTATTGATCAACTATAGAGGTTGATGATGCCGACTCAAATATTCCACCCCAAAATTAAGGTCCACCCACTGTGCTCCCCGATAAACTTTGCACGAAGAGATCACTCAACAAACAATGCAAAGTTCCTAAGCGGGCGATCTACGACTTTTGAGAGTAGTTTTGAAGAAAATCCTTGCCAAGATGACACGTACCCTAGTTCATGCCTGAAAGGAAAAATATATGTATATAAATTCATGTAGCCACCACTTGGCACATTGCACACCTTTATGCAGGAGCAGTCTTCGTCCTTTGGGTGCAGATTCATCTTGAAGCAAAAAAGAGTAAGGGATACAAACCAAAGAAAAGTTTAAATGAAAATTTATTTACAGATATGAAAGAATAAAAGGTCCTAGGATGCTAAGAATAAATTTACACTTTGGGCTTATAGGGTGACTATCGAAAAGGTCACTGAAAAATCTCCATATGCGCTAGTATATGAGTTAAAGAAAAGAGTTTCTATAAATAAATTGTTACACATTTAAAAATTTATCCAATAAAATAATTATTTCTCTTATGCTATGACATATATAATAAATTATCTCATAGATTTGGATGAGTCTAGGAGGTTTGTACAACAAAATAATATCAAACAACAACAATAGGTTAAGTATGTCTTTGATAAAAAAACATTATCTATGAAGGTTTAGATCAATGATAAGGTCCTAATATGGAATACTAAATCCTAAGATAAGGGAAAGCATAGTAAAGTTGATTCCCTTTGGTTGGTCCCATATCTTGTTGCAAACACACATGGTGAGGATTCTTACTTTTTATGAACCTTCACAATGAATTTATGGAATTACTTGTGTATGAATAATTTAGGAAGCCTTAATTTTGTAAAAGTAGATCTCTTCCATGTGCATAATATATCACATCTAAACATTGTCTATATTTTTTCGTATCTTGGTTTTATTTTTCCCTAATTTCATGGTCTACTTCTCAATGATCTAGAATCTCATGATTATTTGGTGAAGCATGTGTCCTTGAACAAGAGTAACTTTTTTCACTATTGTAAATTTCTCCACTGTATTATTATTGCAATCAATTAAAACTATTCTAATAAATATTAATTGTTTATCATCGTCAAGTCCCTTTGGTGATTGCATTACTTTGCCAAGGTGCAATAAAAAACCATTTGAAAAAAATTAAAAAATGGGCTAAGCTTTGACCTTTTTAAACATTCAAGCTTTTGGTTGTCTTCATGCTTGCATATTATTTCTATCACTACCAAGTTACTCCTTCTTTCCCTTTCAAATCCATAACTTGCATATGTATATAAGATTTTAGGTTACAATCATCGACCTTTATCTTAACCCTTATTGCTCTTGATTTTATTTTCCCTTTCCTCCACTAGTCATCGGTGTTTGGATGGAATCCTTCAAGACATGTACAAGAGTTCTAGGCATTAGGGATCATCCATATTAGTAACCTCTTATCATATTTCAATCACAAACCTTAAGCTTTCCCTTTGAACCCTTATTCCTCATGTCATAGTTTTTTACATTTAGGGAATCAACCTTCATTTGTATCCTTTATCACAATTTTGTGATAAGTCTTATGCCTTTTATTGAATTGTAGATCTAAGATTTTAGTTGTTTCAAGAACCTTTTAGGATTAGAAATTGGTTGTAAAACATCACAACGAAGCGACAAGAGGAGATTTTTTTATCAGAACTAAGGAAGGTTTGAGAGCCTTGTTGGACTCTGATGTCGTTTTGAGAAACTTATCAAACTTTGAAAAAGAATTCAGAATGTTTTTGACCTTCAATGTTATTTTAAGAACCTTTCCAGACTCTAAAATTCTTTGGAGAAACTTTTTAGAGTCCAATGTGGTTTTAAAACCCTCTCAATCCTTGAAAAGGGTTTCGAAACCAAGCTCATGGGCCGAAACAAAATATAATCAATAATTTTTGGCACTAAGAATGGTTATGGGAACTTTGTCAAACTCTAATGTGGTTGTATAAACCTTTTTTAGCCTTGATATAGGTTTTGAAAGCACTTTCAAACTCCAATACAATTTTTGAAACCTTTATTTGGTTCCTACTAATGATGAAGTTTTTCTGCTATAGTTTTTCTTATTTTTTATAATAATATATAAGTCTTTCTCTGAACCCCTAATCCTTGATTTTGTATCTCTGGCCTTTAGTGATTGAGTTTCCCTCTTATCTTCTATCTTATTTTTGTGATAAGGCATAAGAAACCTTCATGATCCTCAATCCCTAACATCCATCTTTCTCGATGCTCTTACATCCTATAGTGTAGGAGAATGCACTCCACTACATTTTCAAACTATTTTTGGGTCACCTCAATTAAATTCAACTTAATTATGCCTTAATAAGATATATTTTACATCTAAAAGCCTAATAAATTGCATTTTATGAAGGGGAAACTCAACCAAAATTAATGCGAACACATAACACTTTACTTTGAGCAATTTCTGTTCCAATAATTGGGACATGGGACCCATTCACCCATGGGAAAAGAGATCCTCCCTAGGCCTTTGAACCTAAATTTTAAATATTTTTTTTTTGGTATTTTAATGTCCTTGAATTCAAATCTTAATGTCAGCCTGCAATGTTTAATTTTTTGGAAATTATGGATACATACCTATTAATACAAGGTTATTTTATCAATTCAAAATGTCTAGAAAGAGTTGAAATTTACAAGAGAAAATACTATGATGAAGGGCATTCAAGAGTAGATTTATTAGTGATTTATTGCAGCAATCAAGATCTTAAGAATCATGTCAAAGTATTTTTAAAACATTCATGTTTTTAGAGCTAACAATATGACGTAGGTTTCAAAGATCAAATCAAGTATTCAAGTAATATTTCAAGCATCAAGATCCACATCAATTCAAGCCATTCCTTGCAAGATCAAGATCGAGATTTTAGAATTCCAAAGGTTTATTCAAGAGTTTGTCGAGTTGCAACATAAAAAATTTCATTCATCATTCCATTCATATTTCATTATTTAAATTCAAGGTTTCATATGGCCAAGGTAAACCCCCACTCACCAAACATGAACAATTTTCTCCTCATTTGTTTGCAAAAAAATTCAAATTTGTGAATGAGTCCTAGTCTGCCTTCTGAAATTGCTTTTCGGTGACTAGTAAATAGTGTTTAACCCTTCTGAGATATATATAAAGTTTGTTGTTTATGTTTTTACTGAGATTTTAATTGATGTTTCATTTTGAAAAGATCATAATTGAGTAGATTTTCTATTTTTAGTTCTTGTCCCAAAAGTGTTGTTCAGGCTTATACCCCCATCCTGAATCATAAGGAAATCAATAGATTTCCATATTGAGTTGGCTCACCTAAGGGTTGTAAGTCAATTATTTGTGTGGATATCATTTCCTTTAAATGAAATAAAGGAAAATAGGTCCATATTTCGTGAACCCCCTCTATATATATCCCACGTTCCTTTCCATTCAAACCTATTTTACAATGTTTGATTTTGGTGAACCTAGAATTCTTGCACTATAAATATCTAAATTTGGAGTCTATTCAAATTCTAGATGTAGGATTTTCATTACTCTGAATACTATATTGAAAATTAGTTTTCATCTCATTTAGGATTGTTAACTTGCATTTCATTTAGGTTTTTAGGTCTACATTTTGCATTCTTTAAAATCTAGAAAATTCAAAAAATTCATTCATTTTATAGAGTGGTTACATAACATTGCATGACTAGTCACTTAATCAAAAAATTGAATCAAAATTGTAGCTCAAATTAGTTTTTTTCACTTGACATTTAGATCTAATTTACTAGAAATATGAAACTATAACTACCTGTTTGCAACTAGAATTCGAAAGCCTAAACATCAACTCAAAAATCTATAATTTAATTTCTCAAACCCCGAACACAAGACCCATTCACCCACAAGTGAATGAGTCCCTAATTAGGCTTGTTTTTGAACTTTTGGGCACTAAAAACCCTTTGTATTTATTTTGTGTTTCTAAATTGAGCTTTCTATTTTAGTTTCCAAAAATTTCTATTTTTTTGCAATCATTTACAATAAGTTTAATTGATCAATTCAAGTTCATTTCAAAAAAGAAAAAATTAGAATTAAAATAAATAATTTTCAGGTTTTTGCATAATATAATTAGAAAATTATTTTGTTTAAAATATATAAATTGCTATCACTTTGCATTAAACTTCCTATTATTGATTGTTCCTTGCCTATTTTCAATTTTTGGTGCACCTTAGGTTTTTTGAAACTTGTATGAGTTTCACAACCTAGTGTCCTATTTCCAATACTATCGTGAGATGTAGTTCAAGACTCATCTCATCCCACAATACATCACTAACAATGGATCTTAAGTTTTCCAACTCTTTCACTCATAGTTTTTCTTGTTCATACAATCTTGTGCCTTTCCAAATAGCCTTCTAGGAAACTCAATGAGTGGGTAATCGATATTCACCTCATTGAATGACCTCTATTATTTTTATAGAAGTTGGCTCTTCTTTGTGTGTTTTGGGGAAAATACAAGAAGAAATGCAGAAAAGAAAAGGGCGGTGATGCTCCAAACATTTCACAACATTTTAAATCTTCATTACCTTCCTACTTCTAACAAAACGGATGTAAAATGCTCTAGTCCCTTTATTACTAGGAAAAGAACAAGAAACTAAGCCCTAAGAAGGCACAAAGAAATCATTCAAATCTCCTTGTGAGAAGCATCAATTAAGGTCCAAAAAAAGAAAGAAAACCCAAAACTAACAAAATGATCTCTTTAAAGAACCCTTTTACTCTTATAGCATATTGTGAAAATTAGCATAATCTCTATAGAAAATGAAAGAGCATGATGAACATGATTCAATCCCTAAAATATAGCATAAAACAAAAAATATAATGGCATATAAAGTAACCACCAAGATCATACTCATGTAAATTGACATAGAGCATTCAACATGTGCAAAAATAGAGAAAAGAAACATGTAATAGAGGTGATATAGATGCATAATCTCATATATTTATTTTTACTATTACTTTTCTAGTAGTAAAATATATAAATGTAAAATTTGGATACCAAACCAAAAAATAGTCTTCATAATATAACATGCCAAAGAGCGAAACAAAGCTCTGAAAAGATATTTCTGACTTCCTACTCTAATCACGTAATAGAGAAAAAAATTCCTCTATTCTGATAACAAATGATTATCTAATCATGACTTTCTTGGTTGCAAACCCCCTTTTATATAGCTAGAAGGATGATCCAATGTTGCAATAAATAGAGTTGAATCCTAATAGGTGTGTCCAATATGCTTCAATTTGATTGAATATCTAATTAGATCGCAACAATCTTTGGTAATAAAAATTGAGCTACTTTATTAATTGCTTTGGATTTTGCAGAAGCTCTGTGAAGATATGATGTTAAAGAAAGATAAGTTACTATAATAGCCTAGAAAAATATGATCCTATTAGTTTGAAAGGGTAAGGACATCACCCAAAAGGTCCAATCTCAAAGACATGAGACCAACTGCATCTTTCAAAAAAAACTACCAAAGTAAAGATACATTTGTAGGTGGAGCAATCCACCAAAGAAAAGTGAGTGATGTGGCATGTTGGAAGACATTTTTCAAATTTGTAAGAGTATCCTGGGGAAAATCCTTTCCATGCAGCCACGTGTCCTATTTTGGGCTTGAAAGGAAAAATATATAAGGAAAAGCCACACAACCACCATGTGGCACATTTCACGCCTCTATGTTAGAAATTTGTTAGGCTTTGGGGCACGCTGCCATCAAAATATGAAACAAAAGTAAGAGCTAAAAAAGAAGACTACAAGAGCCAAAAAAGTAAAATAAAACACCTATAGAAAAATTTCTCCATAGTTTTCATTGACTAATAGGGTGCCTTTTCTTTGTAAAGGTACGAGCCTAGATAAAAGAATCCTTAGATTTTGAGGAAAGTGACATGGTGGAACTCCCTATCATCATTGAAAGGCAGAGAAAGTGTACACAGTGTCTCATAGGCTTGATCCATATCAAGAACCTCCTTGAAAGAAACTCCCCATATTGATGCAAAAAATTTGATGTGGTAGTAGAGGTGGGATAAATGGAGGAGCACCTTCTTGAATTATGTGATCAAAGGAGATGGGCTCAGACCTTGAAGTGACAAGAGTTCTTGCTATTTGAGCCTAATGGAATCTTTGATTTTCTCTTCTGCCAATACCCCTCCGTCATTTGAGAATAAGGAGGGCAACCCAATCTGAATTACAACCTGCAAGTCTTCTTTGATATCTCTAACCTTTTTAGTCAATATCACCTAACAAGCCCTACTTTCTTAGGTGTCTCGATTGCAAGTGATAAAATCGTTTTACTTTCTAGCTGGTGTGCTTCGATCTAGAATTCTAGCATCCTCCTAGTCTTCTTAAGTCACCTTGCACTTATTTATTAATATCCCTCAATCCTCATAATGGAGGTGATCATTCAAGTAGAATATTCTTGACTATTTGGTTGAAGTTCATGTTTAGTTCTTGTGCATCCATGAGGAACTTCAAGATTGGTTTTAGTGCTTCTATTGTAATCATGATCCTTTCCCAATGGGGAGAATAACATACCTTTAAGTATCGATAGGAGCCCGAATCCTCATCCTACAAAAAAATCCTATTGGAATTGGGATTTTGTAGCCTTCATGCTTTCCTTTAATTGATTTTTTTCCTGGAGATCAATCAAATGTTTTGAGCACAAATTTTCTATCTCTCTATTACAAGTCTATAGAATAGACTTGACATCTTGTTTCTCCCATCCTTCTTCCATGTTTTCTGCTTGATCTTTCCAAATATCATCAACTTCTTTAACCAAATCATCTTGCAAATCCTTCTTTTGCTTGTCCATTTCCTGTAGCTCCTTTTGCAACACCATATGTAATGTTTTGTTATCCCATTGACTCCTCAAGCTATTTATACCTCCTTTGATACTTATTAGTAGCCTCTTGCATTTGGTTCCTTATATCATCAGTTTCATTTTGCTTGGCCTCAACCTCATGCTCCAATCCTTTTCACTCTAATATTCCTTGAGCAACATAGTCAATTCACCATGTTGATCTTGTGCTTGCCTTAGGTAGGCCAGGTCCATATCTTTTCCTCCAATCTCTTCTTTCAATTTGTCTGCTATGGCCTTCAAATTCTCTAGTTCTACCTCACACTATTTCAATTTCCTGCTTAATTTCTCGTAATTTTTGTAAACCACCTTCTATGATGCTTTGGAGAGGCCTATTTTATCGTCCAGGAGAAGTTCGCTCAAGTTGAAACCCACAACTTGGATACCATAATCCTCAAACTATATCTCTCCTTCTGGTTTGGATATATGTGGCCTCATAGTTGAGATCATTAGAGTGTCCTACTCTTTATTGAAACAATTCTAGCTTTGGAGTGGGATTATCCATGGCCTTTAACCACAACTTATGCTTAATTTCTTGTCAATCCTACTTGGTTAATGATGGGTTTGATTTAATCCTCGTCATTTAATTTATCAATCCAAGGTGATGTCCATGGCTATATGTAAGAGAGAAAGTAGAAAACTTGCTTGACATTCTATTCTACTTGTAGAAATAAATCCTATTTGCATGAAAAAGAACTAATCTAAGGAACACTTACAAGAATTTAAAAGGGTAAACTACTTCACACTTTTTGGAAATGAAAAGCTTTCTTGTATTCAAATTTACTCTAGAAAGCTTGAACTACATTGCTGGAAATGAAACTAAAACTATCTTATTTCCTCAGGCTAAAACAAGCATTTCTAATCCCCCCTTTTCTCAAATGATTGCATTGTATTTATAGAATTCATATTCTATATCTATCCAACCAATCCACTAATAATTTGGATCCAAGATCTAATTTTTGAGGGGTCATTTACAAAACTCTTAAAAACCTGAAGTTGCTGTCATGCATCATGCCACTTTTATCTCAGTCATTTTCTGTCGCATGCTGCTATATGCTTGAAGTGAATCACACCAAATGTTCAAAAGGGTTTTTAGCCCTCAATATATACTTTCTATATTATTTTCAATTTTTTAATATTGTTGCAAAATGAGGGAGATATCGCTATTTTACTAAGATTGTGTTTTTGACAATTTTTGGGCATCTAATTTGTAGGAAGTCTTCAGTTCTCCATGTGAATGAAGGGATTGTTCTTTAGTTTACTTGACCAAATCTTTTCCAATTATCTTGAATAATATTCCACTTTAATTAATCACACTTAATTAGTTGAGTTATTGAAAGATAATGTGGTAGAAGACATCTCATGAGTTGTCATGAACTAATTCTTTAGCCACCAATTTAGGAGTGATTGGTGCTCATTAACTTTGCAACAATATCAGAATATGCTAGAAGTCTTCTCTATCCTCTCAATATCTCATCAAGAGATTTCAATAGTTCAAAGACTTTGGGATCCTTCAGGAGATAACTACTTCAAGTGTCTAGAGCTCTCTACTGCAAGTGTCTATGAAACTTCTTCTTACCATGAGTTATTTAATAACTCATTTATCTGTATTATATCATCTTAAACACTCCATGGAGACATATTAGAGGAAATTTGGATCACATTTAATTACTAAAAATAAACCAAATATTTACTTTATATTCTACTTTAACAAGTTAAAGAACATCCAATAATCACTCAAATCCATTTTAACAATAATGCATTAGGAAGAAATAGATGATTTTTTTGATGAAATATGAGACAATCTATTGTCTCATCAGTTAGTTTGACATGTTCTTAGATGCTCTATGGAGATCCAATGTTGTGCGCATCAAGAAAAACATCATTGTGGAGTCCATAAAGGGTAATGATAGGGATGCTTTTAACCAACTCAATTTGTGGGGAGGAAAAAGGAATTGTTATCATGGAGAAGGTTGGGATGCCATGTATGACCTATAAATGAAAGGGGATTCCCATTGGGGTAAAATGGGTTTTAGGTATAAAAAGAGGCATCTTCCTTGAAGTAGGTAGGGGCGATGAAACCTACAACATGGGTGACTTTTTGTTTACAACTTGTGCCTTAGATATGTCAGTCAAAGAGTAATTCATGACAGAGGTGGAAGATTCACATTAAACACATGGGGTCTTTGTATGGGGTTCATAATAAAATATATTTTTGGGTGTATTAAGTATGAGTAAGTTGGACTCTCTAGACGAACGGTTCTGTTCTGCAGATTAGTGGGGAGCAACAACCAATGATCTAGTAGAAGAAAGGATGGCACTTGTGAAACTTACCTTGATTGTTGGATTCAAAGAAACTAGTGGAACAAAATCCATTTCATCTTCTCCTTTATCTGAGGAGCCTAGTCTGCCAAAGTCTTGAATTCTCCTTTTCTTTGCATGGGGTGAATTGGTTGCTTCAAATTCTTCAATGACTCATCCTAAAAAATCTTGGGCCTTCGGAGCTACGAAAGATTTTCTTAGAGACCGTCAGGTCTTCTTACCTTTTGGGAGCATGTTGGTAGAGGATGAGATCTATGATTCCTATTGTTTTGGTCTATTTTCATTCTCCTTTCCTACTGCAGGTGCTTGAGGTGGGGGATCAAAAACTGGTGCGTGCTCATGTTCATACCTTGATCAAACCCTAGATTACTATTGTATCTATCCTCATCATCATAGATATCCTTGAAAAAGTAAATGATTTCCTTAACAGTTCCATATGTGACACTTAGCTACTTGATCTTTTGCTGGTATCTCCAGAAGTTGGTTGTTTTCCGTTTTGATCACCCCAATTTATTTAACTATGTGCTTAGGGACTTATCCATCTAGATACTTTGTCATAACACCACCACCCTTGGGTAGAATTCAAGCCATGGGGGTCACACAATTGGTATGAAAGCTAGGTTAATGTAGACCTCTACCCTTTCCTTGATTGGGTTCTTCCTTGCCTCCCAATACGACTGTTCTTCATGTTTGAAAGAAAAATTCCCAATGGGACTGTATTTCCATCTATCACAAATGAGGACCAGGCTGAGGTAGGCCAACTTGTTGGTTAACACATCCTACTCTTCTCTCCTTATGAGTGTTACCTAATTTTTGGCGATGGTGAGGGTTGGTGAGAAGGGGTGTCGATAACTTACTGGCGTAAAAGGCATCAACTTCAAGTTCATTGGGTTGAAAGGTCAATGTCAAAGTGATTTTTTCTCAGTCCCTTTGACATTATGATGGACTATCAAAAGGTACATCAGAGGGACATTACAATGTAAGAGGGATAGGGTTTTTAGTCCCTTCGACATTTTGATGAATGACGAGAAGGAGCTATATCGAGGAGACAAGGACATGTTGACAAGACCTTGAGGTTTGTCCCTTTGATATCCTAATGGAAGGTAGGAGTGCTTCATCAAAGAGACAGGTGGATATTGGTGAGATAGAATGAATAGTATCTTCAATATTTCATTGGGTCTTCATTGGCTAGACTTCATCATATTAGTGTGAGATGCTTTAGAGTCTCTTCAACATTCTGATATCGTCGATAAATTCTTATATCCATGAGATTTTCCATTGTGTCTCTTTGATACCTAGATGAAAGGTGTTGGCAGTGGTGAATGGTTGCAAATAACTCTTATCAAACAGAGTTAGATATATTAGAGGAGAATAATAAACAATCCCTTTGACATCCTGATACAATGGAATGATAGGCATGTTAGAGTGACAATGAGAAATTAGAGAGACATGGTTTCAAGTCTCTTCGATATTCCAATGGGACTTCGATGAAGGCAGAAGGTAACGATGGTTGAGTCAGGTTGTGATCATTTGTGTTGTGTAGAAGTTGGAATGTTAGTTTTCTAGTAATGCTTGAGAATTCTATATTGAATGTTGTAGTGAAGATGGAATAGAGAGAGAAGAGATTGAGTTTCAAAGGGTTTATGCTGCAGGATTTTCTCCAAATGGAACAGGATGTAAATTTCCATGTAAAGGCTTAGAGCCTACAATATATTGTAACTATTTAATTTTTTGTTGAATAATACTATATATGGACATATTCTTTTGGAGTGTGGGGTTTTTACCTTAAATGGTTTTCCCCATGTAAATCTTTGTGGTCATGTCTTATATTTCATCTTTCATTTTTAATGATTTTGTTTGTAGAATTTGTTTAATGCATTTTGTTGAAACTAGTTGATCTTGAAAGATCTTAAATTGCATGAAATTTCCTCAAAGGATTAATGGTGGGAAACAAACTATGTCTAGTTTCGCTTTATGGTATAGTAGTACATACTTTTGAGGCTATCTAAAGAAATGAGTGTTACTGAAATAACCTACTGAGATCTCAAATGTTCATTCTGGGATGAATTTGTTTCCCTTCAATTCGTATCAAAGGTAGTGTTTCTTGTTCTGGGTATTCCTTCTGTAAGGATTTCTTAGTCTAGAAAGCTTGATGAAATCTAAAGGAATCGGTTGAAGATTTATCCTTTGTTGAATGAAAATTTCTTTTTTATTTATTTTAGTTTTAATTGATAGCACACAACATGAGGGATGGTGAACACAAATAAAATGGAGTTGTTCATATTGAAATGATGTGATCTTAACCTCATTGTGGTTCTGCTGTGGTAAATATTTCATATTGGGTGTCCATGTGAGAGGCTCCTTGATGATATGGAGAATATTGGGTTGTTTTAAAGCTATGGAGTATATTATTTATGCTAGGTTCTTTTTCATGGTATTGGAAGGAATTTTTCTTGTTGCTCCAATTTCATGTACACTATGGAGTTGATGATTGGATAATCTGGAAGCTCCTACAATAGCTCATCTCCCTCAGATGCATGTGCATGTTGGTGGTTGTTGAGTTGGCCTAAAATGGGCCTGGAGTTCTTGAACTACTTTTTCCTTGTATGGATTATTTGTACTTGCATGGATTAGATTCATGTTCCTTAGATCTAGGGGTTTTATAGATTTTCCTAAAAATAATATATTGTTATGCTCATCTATGATAATCCATTCTTCTTCTTTAACTATGATTGTGTTTTATTTTTTAGACCTTTGATTCTTCCAGATGTGAAGTGGGTGTAGATTTGCATGGGTATTTTTCAAACATAGTGGTTTTGCAAGGGTATGTGCAGGATCATTATGGAAAAAATAGGACCTTAAGTGGCGATGAAAATTCAGAAAATCATAGTTAGGCAACTTGACGTAAAAAATTGAATAAGTTATCTATATTATTTCAAATATATATAAGAATAGAATATGTAGAAAATTGAATGTATTTTCTAAACTACTAGGTTTATTTAAAAAAAATAAAAATCTATTTTGTGAAAAGTTGAAATTTCAATGCAGGAGTACTTAGATTCAAGGAAAAAATAGGAAGTAGGTGTCTGTACGACCACCCTTACCACAGTAAAATGATTATATATTTTATAATAATTTATATATAAGTAGAGGACTCATGTCCTTATGTGATGCATATTTTTTGTCATTTTTTTCCAAGTAAATAATTAATTATGATTTTTTTCTTACAAATTTAAAAAAATATAAAAACTCGTATGTCTAACCACCTTAACTTGGTCAAAACTTCATGAAATTCATTTTTTTTTAATCCTATATTATGTGAAGCATAAAATGTGATGCATGTTTCAGATTCGAAAAAATGTGATACCATTTGAAAGCTATAGATGTTTTTGAATTAGCTATCAACTAGGACTTTAGTCATAAATCAAATAAATACTGAATAATAATTATTTATTAAATTCAAAGTAAAACATAATTTATATTGGTGGAAAGGTGAGAATCGCCTTTAAAAACCCTTTTCGTTTCATCAATTTTAGGTAAAAAAAAAATCACCACCCACATGGGCCATCATATCACTTACATATTGCCACTTTTTGGCCCATCATGATCCTGCACATACCCGCAAGTTTTACACAGTTAAGAAAAACTTGTGATTTTATGGAGCTACGGTTAAGCTATTTTCTAGACCCTATTTTTTTGGGTGTTACTGGATGAGATAGTTACTTTTTTTCATGCATGGTATGAAGAAGTAATATTTCTTTCTCTACATGGGAGTGTTGGTACATGATTAGTCACTCAAAATTTATGTGGTAATTCTTGTTAGTTTCCTTGTCTATGGTTCTTGGGTTGTGGACCTATTTTGCGAATTAGATTTGTATGTGTTGTCTACATGGTTATTCTTTTTGAGATCTTATTTTTCCATTTTCAAATGCAATAGTTGGTTTTCATGTTATATTGATTGGATCTATATGTTGTGCAATATCGTGGGATTTCTTTACATACATGTTTGATTTAGGAAAACATATAAGTAGATTGTCTATATCCATGAGATTTGATTTTGTGATGATGTAGACTTGTTAGCTTGCCTTTTTTACTGTTACTTGTGCATTGGTTTGGTTTCTTTGAGGTGAGATGATGGATTATATGAGAGTACTTGGATAGTGAATTATGGGGACCTATAGCATGTGTGTCATGATGACATGAATAGCTTGGATACACAACTTGGTGTATGTTTTTGACCGTGATGGTATGTTTGCTTGGTTTAGAGATCTTGGTGCCACTTGGTATTATTGTCAAATGGACATGTTGATGTGCAGACTTGGAGGATATTTCAGACTAGAAAATGTTTGAACATGATGCTTGGAGAACTCAGTTATCACAGTCCATTGGGAGCTTTATCAGTGATTGTGGATGAATGATTTTCTTTATTGTTGTAAATGTTACTAGGAGGAGCTCTTAGATCCTATTGCTGCAGAAAGGTTCTTTCACATTTGGATGGAAACTACTTGAAGATGTGTAACATCTCAGATCCATGGAGGAATCTTGATATCTTTGGGTGTAGGTGTTGGTGGTTCTTGATAGGTGATGTTGGTTTTGATTTTTATTTTCTTATGTCATGGCATACTCTTGTTTCTAGATTATAGTTTTGTCATGATGCATTGTACTTGAGACCATGGTATGTTCACTTAGAGCATGGTATCCCCTAAGGGGAATGGTAAGATCATGATGTAATGATAAATTCTTGATTCATATAATTGGATCTTTGAGAGTGGTTTATTGATTCTTTTTTATTTTGATGCATTGGTTACATTCTTAAGAACTTCATGATAGTGTAGTGATGTATTTGGAGTTTAGCATGAGATGATTGTTTGTAGGTTCTCATGGATACATGGAAAATGAGGTGAGGCTATATTTCTCTTGAGATGAGAGAAGTGTTGGTTACTCTTGATGAGATTATAGTAGAAAGTTTGAGAATCCTACACCTTGGTTGGATGTGAGTTCAACAAAGACCTATGAGGAGATTTCTCTTGTCAGAGTCATGGTGTATTGCATATCTTGGAGGACCATTCTCATTCCCATTCTTTGTCTACTTGTTGACTTATCACTTGAGAGGTAATACCCAATGTTTCTCTCTGGTGCTTTATGATTTATTTCATAGACATGGATCTTGAGCTATTAATAGATGGTTCTAGAGGATTCATTGCGAGAGATGAATAACACAGTTATCTCCTTTGGATTGCATTTTCATTTATCATGATCATAGGGGTTGGTAGTGAGTTTTTTTCCTGAGATGGGAAATGGAGTGGTTTTATCTTCTTTGAGAATCTTACATCCATGCAGATACATGATTCATATGTTATTATTGATCTCTCGAGGTTGAATGGGGTTGGATGTTGTTACCACTTTTATATTGGGGTTGTGAAGGATATCTTACTTGACACAGTTGCCATTTAGATGTGTATGTAGAAGGGCATGCTACATGTTTATGATTTATAAAATTTTCTCTTTAGTCTAGTTCTTCTTCCTGTATATTCAAATTCATATTACTTTATATGTGATATTTCTATGTGGAACTATGGTGATAACTAGTTTGTGGTCATATGTTATAACTTGGATGATGACATGGAATTTCTTGTATCTCTCTTTTTCAAATATGGAGAGCATGGGAGAGTTGTGGAAGCGTATTGAGAGAGAGGTTTCTGGCAGTAGTTGAATGCAAGATTTGTAGATCATTATGGATGGTCCTTGATACTATATGGCTATACTCTATATGTGATATAACTAGTAGACTTGGTATACCTTTGATATTTTTATATTCATCATTACCCATGCAGTTGTAGTTCTTGAATGTGTTTGGTCTTCTTCGACTGACTGGTACATGAAGATTGTATTTATAGTTGATGGGTTGGCTATGTAGGTGGCATCAGTTTTTTGATGTGGATACCTTTGAGGTATGGGTGAATGTATGGATTAGCACTTGTTGATTTTTCTGTGTTCAATCACATGGGTTGGTTAGTTGGATGGGAGTAGTTAGTTTCTTGATTGATGTTCTATCTTGTTTCCTAGAGGATGACTTCACAATTATGTTTGAGTTGTGAGATTTGAATTTGATGTTGTTAATGCTTTGGTATAGCTTGTGAGGTACAATAGAGTGGTGGTAGTATTTTGTAGCCTTTTATATTGGTTGGATCTAATGCTTGTGTTCTTTATATGGGTGCATATACACCATGGCTGGTTTCTTTCCTTTTGGAGGATAGCTAGAACTACTGCCTAAGATGGTGGACATCTTGGATGTTGTTTTAGGTGTCTAGGGTGATACAATGACTTCAAGTGTTGATTGAAAGCTAGTAAGTTCTTCATCAAGTTGGACAATGTTGAGAAGGGATCTCTCAAACTTACTAGCATAAAAGGCATCAGCTTCAGGTTCATCAGGTTGATAAGTCAATATCAGAGGGAGTTATTTTGTAGTCCCTTCATCATTCTAATGGACTGTTAAAAGGTACATTGGAGGGACATTATAATGTTTGAGGGAGTTGGTTTGTAGCCCCTTCAACATTCTGATGAATGGTAGGAAGGAGCTGTATCGAGGAGATAGGGACATGTCGACAAGACCCTGAGGCTTGTCCCTTTGATATCCTTGATGGAAGGCATGAGTGCTTCATCAAAGAGATAGGTGAATTTTTGCGAGCCAGAATAAATAGTCATTTTTATATTCTGATGGGTCTTCATTGGCAATAATTTTTCATATCAGTGTGCGATTATTCAAAGTCTCTTTGAAATTCCAATATTTGTGAGAACTTCATATATTAAAGAGAGTTGCCACTGTGTCTCTTTGATACCCTAATGGAAGGTGTTGGCAACGATGAATGATTGTGAAGAACTCATATCGAAGTGAGTTACATATATTGGTGGGAAATAATAAAGAGTTCCTTTGACATCTTGATAGGATGGAATGATAGGTGTGTCAGAGTGACAATGAGAAATAAGAGATACTTCGTTTCTAGTCTCTTCAACTTTTTGATGGGACTTCCATGGAGGTGGAAGGTAATAATGATTGAGTTAGTTTGTGACCGTTTCTCTAGTGTGGAAGTTGGAAAATTGGTTTTCTAGTAGCACTTGAGAAGGTTGTATTGAGTGTCCTAGTAAAGTTGGAATAGAGGGAGAAGAGATTGTGTTTTAGAGGGGTTATGATGCTGAATTTTCTCTGGATGGAAAAGGATGTAAATATCCATGAAAAGTATTAAAGCTTGCATTGTATTGTAACTTTTTATTTTGATTCCTAATAATGCAATGGATCTATACTTTTGGAGTGTGGGGTTTTTTACTCGAAAGGTTGTTCCCCACGTAAATTTTTGTGTTCATGTATTATCTTCCATCTTTCATTTTTAATGATTTTATTTATTGAATCTATTTAATGCATATTGTTGAAACTATTTGATATTAAAAGATCTTAAACTGCATGAAATTTCCTCTAAGGATTGATGGTGGGAAATAAACTATGTTTAGTTCCACTTTATGGTATAGTAGTATGTTTTATTGAGGCTACCTAAAGAAATTTGTGTTATTGAAGGCAACTACTGAGATCTCATATGTTCATTTTGGGATGAATCTATTTCCCTTCAATGGGAAGTGTGTGGAGCACTTTCTTGTGCCTCTTAGCCTCATAGGCATTGTAGGCAATTATTTCCTAATGGAATGCCTCCAAGGCGAGTTTCATGTCTGCTACCAATTTCAAAAGCCTAAAGGTATCTTTATGTAAAATATGACATCTAAATAAAGTACAATTTTCTCTCATAAAATAATCAATTGGAGTTTGGGGGTTTTTCATTCAATCTGAACCCTCAAGGGATAACCTGCCCAGAGAATGCTGAAACAAATATAGAAGTACTGGTTGCAAAAAATAATTGACAAATGAATAGTAAACCCATGTGCTTGAAATCACATGGTTCTACGCTAAAAAATTCTTATATAATTTGAACACGTCAAACATACTGAGCGAAAAATGGCCACTAAAGAACTCAAGATTTTGATGTAAAATTAAGTGCATCAGATAAGAAGAATACCTAAACTTGAAAGAGAAATAATAATTCCTTAATTGCTTCAGCATCCTTTCTGTGATTTCCTCAATGAAATCAAACTGCTTTTGGCTCTTTTCCTTCTTGAGCATGAAAGCCAAGCTCTTTTTGAACTCATAAACCTTCTTTTCCTTCTCATGACTATATAAAAAATCCAAAATTGAGAAGATGACCTAAGAATCCAAATGGAACTGTCTGTATGATAAAGAGAAGACAATTTCCTTGTTCTCTTATTCCTCATTCATTTCATTCTTATCAGATTTCAACTACTTTTCGTTGGTTTCCCATAACTCTTCCATTTTCCCGTGATAGAATCTATTAGCATCCCAACTCAAGAGTGGATAAATAGCATATCCTAGATGGTTGCCATGTTGATAGTGAGCCTGCTCTTGTTGTCACTAAGAACACTAGTGCCCTTGTCTAGCTTTTTTATGCATGTGTTAACAAACTCTGGGTAGGGATGCATGGAGGGTAGCATAAATTTTTGAAAACCACAATTCCATAGATGCATTGCAAAGTCATCGGCTAACCCTCTTTTGAGTATCCTTTATAATGCCCCTTCCCTAAGGCCTTTAGGGTTTATGTGCAACTTTTTGTTGTAGGTGTTTTCTGCAAAATATTTAACTATCTCATCTTTGGTGTGGTCACTTGGATATATGACTTTGGCAAGCACTTAGCTTCACTCCTTTTGAACTAGAGAATTGACATAAGAAATATCATGAAGTATGTTGACATACCTATGATTTACAAATGAGATTCTAGAATGAAGTATGTTAAGAACTACCAATGAGGTGATATGTGTGGATTAGGGCTCATACTTCTCAGAAATGTCATCTTTTTTGTAAGAATGAAAATGTTACATTCCTTATGCAAACCTTGGGGAAAGATAACCTTGAGAAATGGGAAGCATTCTAATAAAGGAAATTTACTTTAATTAAGCAGGATCTAGCTTCAAAAAATATCTTTTCACATAGGTAAGTTGGCTAGCATTGATGAAGATAATGAACACATGGTTGTAGATCATATATGCAAGCAGTAACTCCCAATGCTTGAATTAATTCCTCAAATCTCTACCACCTCTTTACCATAAGATTTACCTTTGAACTTATTGATGGATGTTTTAGCACTTCCCAACACAGGCAATGCATAGGTGCATCACTTCTCTTGAAAGGCAATTTCCTACAAGAAAGTTACAGAAAATCACCCCAAGGTCTCTCAGATGTTAGGTCATGAATTTCTTGGAATTTATCAGTTGTTTGAATGTGATCTTGTTGGTAATCATACGGAAAACTTACGTGAGTTAGCTAGGGAGGGTTGGTTTGGTTAAGGGATTTCTTAATATGGTAAGTTACAACACTATTGTGGCAGGTTCAAACAACAATCTAAACTCCAATTTTAACTTCATATTTAGCTTTACAATGTGAAATGAACCTTGTTCAAAGTCACTATTAAATAAAAGGAAAAAAGGGTAGGGAAGAGAAGAAGTTCCTAGACCTAAAACTAGTAATGAACAGTGATAATGGAGGACCCTATAGTGGACAGTCTTCCCAAAACAAAGTTCCACTTAACCAAATGATGTTAAAATCTCATAAAACCTATGCAATCTTCTAAGGTCTACAAATTTTCAACCTTTCATTCACCATAAAGCATGAACAAGAGATAAAACTTAAGAAAAAAATTCATATAATGTTCATACTAGCTTTACATTGGAGTTTATTATCAATAAACAACAACAAGCATGAATAGGGAAGGGCATCAACACAAAAAAATTCCTAAAAACCAATGAACAACATTAACTAATCTACTAAAGCGTGAAAGAATAAATAGAAAAAAAAAGTTAATCTACTAAAATTCAATACAAATGAGGAGAAGAATCATGCAACATGAAGTTGGAACTCCAGAATTCACCAAATAAATGAATTTATATTAATCATTCCAGTAGAATGTTTTTATAACAACTCAACTCTCTCTTGAAAATGAAAGGAGACCCCCTATTTATAGATTTCCAAATGAAATATGAGTGGTCAAGATTCAATCTCATTATGTGGCCAAGATTCACTACAAATTAGGGTTTCACCCACCCCTAAATATTTAGCAATAACAAATACATCTTTGTCTTTAGCCTATTTTGTCTCCTTGTGAGCAACACTGTAAAATTTTGTCTTTCAACTGATTGTTGTTTTTTGTAGCTACACTATGAGGAATTCATCATCTATAATAGGCTTTCCAACCTCCTTTTGCAATGTGGCATACTCCACAAATTTTTCAATCATCGCTTGAAGCTTTCCCCACTCCATTATGTCTGATTGGAGCACCTAGAATGATAATATTTTTGATCATCTAGTGAGCACATCCAAATACTTGTCACATTTAGTTGTATTATGCATTACTTGTTCTGACTAGGTGAAGGCACAAGAAGAAAAATCCATGAAATCAAGAGAGAGGGCGTTAGCAGTTCCATTTTCCATCTTCTTGTGGAATTAGGGTTTTATCTTCTTTGGATCTATTTTCATTGGAGGCATATCAAAATTTGTCATTAAATTAACATACTCCTCACATGAAATTCTAATCTATTTAACCCAATTGATTTCTAGCCCTAGTTCATGGATAACCCACTCCAATACCTCTTTTGTGTGCTCCAGTCTCATTTTCCATGTTTCCACAAGCCATTGATCGGACTTTTCTAGTCCTAACTCCTTTTCCCACGAATTTTTTGGTATCTTAAGGATGACTTGAAGTTTGGTATATGTGATCTGATATAGCTCTATGAAGTGTTGGCACGTGTTTCCACCTCTTTCTAAATATTCTTGTAGATCCCATAACTTATTTAATATCCTAACGGAGTGAGCAATGCCCATATTTCCACTGTAGATCAAACATCGTAACCAATCTTCAATGGTCTTTGTCTAATTATAAATTTTATCTTTCTTGTTGATTTGTTCCTCAAACAACAACAATGCACTAGCTGACAATGTGTTGGGGAGCTCCTTAGTTGATGACCATTGTTAAATATAAGCTATCAAATTTGCCACTTGTTCATTTAACTCCTCCTTAGAGGTCTTATCTTTATGCATTTGGTGCATGATGGTGGCGACGGATCCCTGAAGATGGTTGATTTTCTTCTCTTTTGTATTTGTCCCCAGATCTATGGTAGAAGCATTATAACTGACCCTTTCCTCATCCATTATTGGGGTGGCTATTTGCATTGTCCTGGATCTAGATGCATCCATTGTTAGATGATATTTGACCTTTGGTTTCCTTTCCTTCTTAGTACTTATTTGGGCTCTAAATAGGATGGTTTCCAACCTTTCCTTTGGATCCATTGGGGTCGATGTATTCCTCTCTAACTTCTTCTCAAGCCATTCAAACATTTGAGTTTCCCCTTTCAGTGATTCATGATCACCTTCTTCCTCACAACTATGTTAGATTTGCATTGCCTTGCCACCTGAAGTTTCCTCCTCTAACTTTTCTCCTTCTTCATCTGAATCCTGGATGAATACTATTTCTTTCTCCAAGGACATGGTTGTTGTATGTTCATTCGAGCCATCTCTCCCCTCAAATATTCTCTCTTCTTGATTTTCTAGTTCATGCCCGTGCTCTTCATGATGTTTTTTCTAGGATTTTTCTTGTCTCAGCCTTTTCTCCAAGTTGGTCTTCCTCTTTATTTTCTTTCTCCTCCTCTTTTTGTTCCTTTGAAGGAGGTACCTCTTTATTACAGCCAGGGCTCTACTCTTGCTCCCCTATTGGAGGTTTGGTATCCTCCATTTCTTCATTAGTGTCTTTCTCTTCCATGACAAGTTGCTTCTCAACCTCCTCTCCAATGTTCTTGAGTTGTTAGGCCAGCTCTTCCTTGAGCTCAAGATTGAAAGTTTCCATGATATACTTGTTTCCTAGGTCTTCATCATCTTCTTCATAGAATTGTGTTTCCCCCTCTTCATGGACTACATCAATTACAAGATGTTGATATGGGGGATGCTCAAGGTAGTCATCCACTTCTTCTTCCATTATTTTACTTTCCTTCCTTTCTTGTCTTTCAAACTCCTTAGATATTTTCATCATTGCTTCCATTTTTGGGGGCTCTATTATAGTAGGAGTGGGGAGACTGACAACATCCTAAGCCAGGGCAGCTTGTACCATAGGGCTCGCAAAAAATCCAAAAATCTCTGAGGGACTATTCTTCATGTACTTGGTAAAGGCCTCCGAAAGAGAGAGGGTAGGCATTGGCATCACTACAGTAGCTAGTGGGAGGGTTGATGATGAAGGTATCATCTGGGAAGAGAGTGGGGAAGTGGTAGCAAAAGAAGAGTTTATTACCAACACTTGTGAAGTGGGTGGGTTTGATGCAAGGTGGACTCAAGTTTCCACTATGGGTGGAGAGGTGGTAACCATCACCTAAGAAGTAGGTGGAGGTGTAACAGTGGCAGTGGTAGCTACAACTAGGGAAACAAGTGTCACAGGTAGAGACTTTGGCTATTCAACCCCTTTCTCCTCTCCTTCATGGAGTGGGTTTTCTTGAGTACACCTTAGATTTGGGCTGATGTTCAGCTGCTTCTTTTCTCTTATTGAACCATGCATTAGGGATGTCGAAGTCTCCTCAGTTGGTGTAGTATCAGTAGAGCCACTACCAGTCTCACTTTACATTGTATCTTTGAGTTCCTTATATGTTAGCATCACTCCCTATAGCTTTAATTGAGAGATCTTCCCATCAATCCATTGTTTTGTCCTTGTCCCAATAGGTTTCAATAGAATGTCAAGGTCATTGACCTCTTCTTCATTACATTTGATTAATGGCAGCGATAGGTTGGAAATAACACCATATCTTGGATCCACTACCGTGCTTTCTTCTTCAACCACTTGTTCCAGCACCGGGAACAACTTCACTATCTTGACGAAGTATGTCATCATGCACATGTATTTACACATACACATTTCCTTGTCATCCTTGCAATTGGACCAAAAGTATTCAACATTACGCAGGTGGGCATATTCAAGTCTGGCAATCTACTTGAGCTTTCCATATGGATCCATCTGAGACCGAACAATGTGGAACTCTAGGTTATACCTTGCAAGTTATTTAACTAAATACTCTAAACATTGGGATGTGTGGAGCTCATACATTCCCTGGCCAAAGCAGGGGATAAGGAATCCCTACCCTATTTTTATCACTTAGGAAGGCATGTGCGCGATGTAGCTTATAAGGTTTCTTTGAGAAACCCTTGGCTCAAATGTAGGTAAACTTTGGAAATTATATAAATATAAAGCCAAATCGGTGAATGAAAGAGTTAGCACTATGGGAGACCCTTCTTTTAGAGTCAACCCAAAGCATTTTGATGATATGCCCTATGAAGGCATCATTGACTCTATAGTAATCCTTCTTGAAATTATTGTATTGGAGTTGTGGGTACTTGTCATATACTTTTAGTGCTCTTATTGGTGTCGGATTCAATACTAGAAATAGTTCCCTATATTGGGCATGATTAGCGAGCAAATAGACTAGTTACAATGTCATATAGAATTGTGAGGTTTTCTTTACTGAAACAAATTTCTCATGTAAGTAATTACTAATCATTCCAACCCAATAAATTTTAGTGTCCCCTTAAATTATTTCCTCTACAAAGAATAACATCCATTCCTAGTGTAGACATCTGAATTTGAGCACTTATATTTGGAAAAATTTACCTTGTTCATCTAAATATCCTTTTATTCACATTAGTTAAATAATGTTACTATTATTTAATTGATACCCCTAAAGTATTCTAAATCCCCCAGGTATTTAGTTAAATAATTAAATACCTTACCCCATTATCCTTTCTTCCAAGGAATCAAATAAATAACCCACTTATTTAATTCTCTTTATGTCCCATCCACACTTAATCCTAATTAGTCTCCTAATCCTATCATTAGGGATGTGACACATCCCTAATCCATGATTAGGATGTCTCACATCCTCCAAATTTTGCAAGTTATCTCTTAATCATCATTAGCCACCTAACTCTCTTCTAATCCTTCATTTACTAGTCTAATTAGTCCTTTAGTTAACTCTTCCCACATCCCAATGGAATTTTTAATTCCATTTTATTCTCTCAACAATCTTAATATAATTTTTAATTCTTTTTACAATCACCATGTCCTATTCCCCATTTGATAAGTCACATTAGTCACATGGGACAAGGACCTCCTTTATGAGGACCTTGTCTTATCCCCAAGATACTTCCCAATCAGGTGAATTTTAAATCTAAATTTATTCCCCCAACAACTTCTCTCATCCCCATGATGACAATAGAGGACTTTCTAAAATTGTTCACTTGTCACCATCAGCCTCATATGGGGACAACAACTTCACTTTTGAGGAAATATTCCCCTAATCCCAAGGTACTTGCAAGTACATCCACCTAACATGTCCTCTTTCCACATCACCTATCCTTCTCACACCCCATTTTTCCACATGGAAAGATATGATAACTTGTGAGTCCTCAACTCACCACAACTCTCCATCTTGTCCATGTTGGCTAAATCCTAGCCATTCAATTCTCTAGAGGCTCTTCCCTTAAATTGAAAGATTTGGTCTCATTTTCATGGATTATGCATTTACACATTTGAGAATTCAATCATTCAACTAAACAACCTAGCACTTAGCACTTGCATTCATTCATCTTCCATTATTGTAGACATATTAGCTTTCATTGCATCCACCTACCATCCTTACCATAATACCTATTTGGATCATTGCAATCCACAACACTTCCTCTCCATTTTGCATCCACTTTTACATCATTTTCCATTGAAGTAGCACACAATCAAGCTACATCAAAGGGTCAACCAACTCATCAATCCAAGAAAGGTAAAAAGTTTTTTTTCTTTGTTATTGTGTTTTGGATTCAACTTTGGCTAATATTGAGTGTTTGTTAGTGTTTTCTCTATTCAATTTCATCTTGTTTTGCATTTTGTGTAGGAAAATAACTTGCACAAATTTTTGGCATGCTCGATGGGACCCACAAATAGGTCTGTTCTTTTTTACATTTGTTGTTTTTTGATATTTGTCAGTTTAGGTTTCATAGAGAAAACCTTTCCCATAATATAGAGGTGACCTAGCTCTGAAAGGGGCTACTTGGCCCTAATAGAGTTGTCCTGGCCCAAATAGGGGTGACCTGGCCCTAACAGAGTTGTCCTGACCCTAACAGGGGGGACCTGGCATAGATAGGGGTGGCCTAGCCTAGAAAGGGGTGACCTGGCCCATAGAGGCAACCTTTCTCAGAACAAAGAGGTGACTTGGCCCTGGATAGAGGTAACTAAGCTGAAAAAAAAGGCTTAAAATTTTATTTCCAGGGTTCATTATTGTTGTTTCTCTTGGTACTAACCCTCTAATCTGCCTTGCTTTTGAGTGTGTTGATTTTTACTAACGTTTCTGCAGTTGTTTCATGTTTTTTGAAGGAAAAATGATTAAAATTCTAACATATTTGCTGCACGAGGAGAGAACCACTTTCATTAGTTAGATTGCTTTTTTACTACTTTCATTTTAACTGGGCACATAGATCTAACTATGAGTCAACTAACTTGTTTTTTGTGTTTGAAAGGTGGACTATTGATGTATCCAATCCCTTTGCACCATTTTATGATCATGGGTGAAGAGAAATCATAGTCCACTTAGTCCTTTGTTTTTACCTTCTTTCTAGTGGGACTTGCTTGGGGATTTCATCACCCCAAGGGATGATCCCAACCACATGTTATCGGTGGGGTGTACAAAGGGAGGAGACTGAAAGTTATACCTCAATCTAGTCATGTCATATCTAGGAGAGTGTCAAAGCTAGGGTGGTACCTAGACAAGACGTGAAGATTTAGTCTGAGCTTCTAATATCTTGTTGGAAGTTCTTGACTCACGCTTGTTATGAGCTGGTGTTCATGGATGTTCCACATGTACTGTGCATATATCGAGGACTCCCTAGTTTCCTTGTTCAACCTAGTTAAATGACTATGTTGGCCATACTTTCACATTAACCTTAGGATTGTATTGTTTGAACTGTCTTCTTTGTGTGAAACCAGTGTGTATCAATTTAGACAAGTCAATCTTGGCCTTCTACTTATTGTTCACTATGTTTTTTATCCTTTCCCATAACTTTTTTTTCTCTAAATTTAGTCCAAGTCAACTAACAGAGTTTGTATAGCCCTAACAGGGGTGACCTAGCCCTAATAGGGGCATCCTAGCCTTAATAGGGACAACCTTTCCCTCAACAAGGGCGACTTGGCCCTTCTTTCTAAGTCATTTTCCATTCTGTCCTTGTTAAAATTGATCATCTTTCATAGAACAGGCAACCCAGCCCTAAGTTGGGTGACCTGGCCCTCCAAAAAGGTGACCCTGCCCTAACAGGGGTGACCTAACCCCAAGTTAGGTGACCTAGCCTTGATATGGGTGACCTTGCCCTGAACAGTCAATCCCATCTTTAGTTTGTACATCCATTTTCCACATTTTGACCGTGTGTTTCCCATTTTGAGCATCATTTTCCCATTCCAACCATCCGTTCACCCGTTTACCCATTTTGAGCATTTGTTCACCTTTTTCATGCATTCGTTCACCCGTTTCGTGAATCCATTTGCCTATTCTAAGCATTCATTCACCCATTCCATGAATCCATTTTCCAGTTAGAGCATCCATTTACTTGTTCCAAGCATTTGGTCACCCATTCTATGAATCCATTTTCCCATTCTGAGTATTCGTTCACCTATTCCATGAATCTATTGGCCTGTTTTGAGCATCTGTTCACTCATTCCAGGAATCTATTTTCTCATTCCAAGCATTCATTCACCCGTTTTGTGCATCTATTCACCTATTCTCAGCATTTGTTCACTCATTACGAGCATCCATTCGCCCATTTCGAATATCTATTTTCTCGTTCTAATAGTCTATCTACCCATTTATCGACATCATTCGACTGTTTAGACAAGTCAATAAACTGTTTATGTGACCAAGCTTTAGAATAGGTGACCTAGCCCTAATAGGCAACATGGCCCTAGTAGATAGGTGACTTGGCCCTAAAAGGGGACCTGGCCCAGAACAAAGGGACAAATCTACCTTTTCTTCTTCATTCGAGAGCCCATTTGGCCATTTTTCGGACCCATTCTTTGTCCAAGTCCTTGTTTCGATCACTTTAGGAATATCCATTTGTCCATTGGTGGTCCTACCCTCCCTTTGAGTCTCCCTTTTGGGTCTGTTTAGTCGAATCCATTTCTTTCATTGGCTATCCTGTTCTTCATTCGATACCCCATTCAGACCCATTTTGGTGTCTGTTCACATCCCATTCTTCATCTAACCCCCTATCCCAATCCTCATAGGAGCATTTTTCATCCCATTAGGAAATCCTCAAAGTCCCCTCTACCGGTTCTTTAGTCGCCCCTTCCCATCCTTCCATTACCTCTACCCGTTCTTCAATGTTCGTAAATGTTTTAACCAGGTTTAGAATTAGTTTCATCTCTTCTTATTTGATCAATCATCTGATCATGTCTCATCAATCCTATCGCATCCCATAACATCCTCTAGTCATCCTAATCTAAAATTTTATCTAATTTGAATCTAAGCTTTTATCCAATCCCAATATGAGCTTAACCTAAATCTTGGTTTGAGCTTTTGTCCATCTTCTGATATAAAAAAAATCTTAAGATCTCTTCTTCCTTTTTCTCATCATCTATTCCAATATTTTCCATTTGCATCCATTCTATTTAATATCATGAATCCTTATCCTCCTCCCGCACAAAAAATAATAGTAGTTAGGGGGAATGCTAACTACTTTGATGACAATAATGAAAGTCGTATTAATCAAGAAGAGTATAATATAGAGCCCCTTGATGCTATTATTGCTAGCAGTATTTTCCCAATCACCTCCCAAAATCCAACCACTTCCCCAAACTATGCTCCCATGCCTTCATTTGCATCTAATAATAGTCCTTATTCTACCCTTGACAAGGGATATCCAACATCCTCACCATCCACATATTCATCATGTCCTCCCTCTCCACCTCTATCCTAACTAGCATCCACATTGTCCTATAGTAATCGACCATCCCTATACTCCTATCCTTATCATCATCAAAAATATTGATATCTCTATCTTAATCCCACATCCCAATCTTCCCATCCTAAATTGACACATGCACCTTCCTATCATAATCCACCATACCAATATTCCTCTTATCCTAATCCACCATCTCAATCTTCTTATCCTCATCCATCACCCATGTCCTCATATGCCAATTCACCATCCCTTTCCTCCTATGGTAATCTACCACCTCAATCTTCTCATTCTAATCCAACATCCACACCTTCATATCACAATCCACCATCCCAATATCCCTACTTTAATTTCACATCTACGTCTTCCCACCTTAATCCAACCTCCACATATTGCTATCATAATCCTCCATCCATGTCCTCCCATGTGAATCCACCACCCACATCCTCTTGTCCTAATCCATTCTCTCAATTTTCCTATGTTAATTCATCATATCCCTACTATTACCCACCATCCCAATCTTCCCATCCTAATCCATCATCCACATCTTCCTACTGTTACCCACCATCCTAATCTTCCCAACCTAATCCATGATCTGCATCCTCATATCTTAATTCATCATTTCCATCTTATTACATCCCTCCCCATTCAATGCATTATATATTAATCCTCCCTCTAATCCTAATCCACCAATCCCCAATCCTAGTCTTGTGACCACTCCTAGTCCTCCATCCAATCCCATCCACTCATCTAATCCTAATCCACCAATCCCTAATCCTAGTCCTCTAACCACTCCTAGTCCTCCCATACAATCCCATCCACTTGTCTAATCCTAATCCACCAATGCCTAATCCTAGTCCTCCAACCATCCCTAATCCTCCATCCCTTCCAAATGTCATCCAAAGACTCATGATACAAGAGACATCCCAAAATCCACATCTTGATGTTGTGAAACAATGCAATGTGCAGTCACTAGTGATGAGGACCTCCTCCATCCTACACCTATCACTCCCATCAGCATTCCTAACACCATCCAAATGGTTGAGCTCATCAAACCCATCAAATCCATTGAATCCCCATCTTTTATTGATAGATCCACTGAATCCATTAGAGACATCCAATCCACTCCTTCTAGTCCTAATATTATTGAACTTCAATCCAATGACCACCATGAATCCTACATCCTCCTATCTCTCCCACCTAAGGAGTCCCTCCAACACTCCTCCATCATCATGCCTCCCACACATAATGAGCCATGCCAAGAGTGTGATCGAACACATACAAGGATATCCCCTACTCCAAATCCAAATCCTAACATCCCATCCACTCCATTCCAAGATCATAGTCCCCAATCCATTCCATCTCACAATTCCTTTCCTCAACTGAATCCTGATCCTACCATCCTATGTACTCCATCTTAAGATCACACTAGCTCATCTGATCTATCCCATGATCCCCTTTGCACTCAAGATCCAATTGCCCCATCTCATGAACCCTTATCACCCACTACCACAAATCTAGATCCTATCATACCACCTAATCCCTCTCTTGATCCCTTATCATCTCCTCCTCCAAATAAGGATGTTGCTATCCCCTCATCTCCATCACACAATCCTCCATTGTTTCCTAGCCCTACCATCCCAACACCACTTTTTGCAGAAGAAAAAAAATGTAAATGCACCACCCTTCCTTCTCCATCTACTAATGGACTCGCATCATGCTTCCAAAAGAATAAGCATCCTACCATAGATCACATGCTCGAGAACATGAACTATCAAGGAAGAGGTTTAGGCCTTCATGAGCAAGGTACAATAGAGCCCATCCAGGTTAAAGAACATCCAGGAACACAAGGTCTTGGATATATCTCCCAAGAATCACAATCCAAAAATGTTGGTACAACCTCCATACATCCTAAATGATCCTCTTCTAAAGGAATGAGAAGCATTTACCATCGCTCTACTAAATCCTTTGTCACTATCCCCCTCCTCCATCATATTACCTCAAAACAATCATCCATCTTCCTCCTTCATCCTATAAATCCATGTTGGGCCCTTATGTCCCTCCATCCAGCATCGCCCATCCTTCATCTACTACATCTATTTAGGGTCCTTATGTCCCTCCACCAAAATTCACACATCCTCCATATACACTGCCTATTTTAGACCATTATATCCCAAAATAACCTCCCCAAACTCATCTTGCTCATCCTCTCATCCATCCATCACCAATCACTAGCACACCTCATAAAAATACTAACCTCATGGTTGCTAATCAAGATCAAAAAAGGCACCCCTCCATGCATGCTATCTCACATCCTCCATCCACACACCATCATCAAAAACATGCCTCCATCACTCCATCCATGTCTCCCCCACATCACCCATCACCTTATTCGCATCCCATTACTACTAAAAGGACTTTGGATGTCAAATTAAGTGCATAAGTCCAAACATCCACATGAATCTAAAGCTTCTCATGCCCACTTCAAAAGACATGTTGAAGAAAATAAAAATCAAATCTAAAATCCAAATCAATCCCAAAGGCCACAAAGGCCCATCAAATAAAAAATCAAAACCATGTGGATCCCAAAGAAATAAGATGCCATGCCTTCAAATGAAAAATCTGTAATGACATCCAAAGTTGCTAATCCACCAAAAATTCATTCACATCCTCCATCTCCTAAATCTGTTTTGGGTCCTTATATCCCAAAATTTACTATCCCAAATCCTCCATTGTCACCACATTCTCCATCCATCAACACTCCTATCATTTCACATCCACCACATGTGCCAATGTTGCTCTTGAACAACTTCCTCCATCACATTTACACTCCATCATTCCATTCATACACTTTCCAACATCCCATCCATTATCCCCAATATCTTCCCCATCAATTCCCTTTAATTCATCTTCTTGCATAATCCCTCCATTCTAATAAGGTTGTACCAACATCTGAATATACACTTCAAGCATGGTCTCTTATTGCCTCATATGGCACTTGATGCTTGAGTCCTTCATTAATTACATTTATCACATATCTATATCCCTATCTTTATCCATCTTCATCCACATCCTCATCCAAAAAGTCAAAAAAATAAATAAAAAACAATAAAGAAAAATAATCTGTCCAATGGGGAAAACTTGGTAGAAAAGTTCCTTATAAATTACCATGATGAAAACCTAGCAAAAAAGTGTCATGCATAAATCCCCCATCCAATTTACTTCCACAATCGGGGGAAACTCCCATCTTTGCATCCCCTTCCTCCATCTCCTACATCCGCCTATCTTCTACATCCTCTCCATCATATCCCATTTACCCCAGTCCCTCTATCTTCCTTGTGATGTTGATAAAGATAGGAGTACATATATTTTCATGCTTTGGACACCTCTTGGCATATATTCCCCTCCTCCATATTCTATCATATTCCATATCCTCCCCATCCACCTTCCTTATCCATGCATCCTATCTGTATCAATTTACTCCCTTATTCACCCATCTTGCTATCTATCATCCCTTTGGCCTTGTCATGTATGACATATTTAGAGTGGGGGAATCTCCTTATTTGTGATAGAGTCCTTGAAGACATCATCCATCCATCCCTACAAGTAATCCTTTCCATCTCCCCATCCTTCCCATCCTTATCTCCCCATCCATTTGTCCATCATCTAATCCCTCTATCAATCCATCCTAGCATCTTTCTATCTCCCCATCTTTATCCATCCATCCATTCACCTTTATTTTCCTTCTCTCTCATAATCCCTTGTCATTGGTATCTAGCTATAGGAAACACTCACGTAATACAATGCCATACATCTCTTTATCATCATTCATATCTATTCCTCACATCTTCCTAATATCTCATCAACTTTTTTCACTCATCTATCCATTATCTCATCCTCCTAATTCATCTTCTAACTATCCCATTCCTGAGCTTCATGTAATTCACATCTTAGGCATATCAGCCATCCCATCTGCATGACCTATCCTAGCCCATCATATCACCTCCATCATGGTATGTCTTTATCATGCTCATCTCATCATCCCTTATATGTTGTCTATCATTAGTTTTTTTTTGAACTACATTGCCCCTGTGCTTTCACATAGACAAGGTTGATCATTTGATCCACACCTGGGGATGCTTCTCGTCTAGCTTGTCATCTTCCTTCGTCTATCTTTGGCCTTATGTTGAACTACATTTCTGTTGTGCTCTCCCATAGGAAAGGTTGATCATTTGATCCACCCCCAAGGAATTTTTTCATTCATCTTTATCCTTCACTACGGTCCTCATTGTTCTCTTTCTACTTTTACCCATGGCCTTTTGTCAAAGTACGAGGGCTCTACACTTCCACATAGGAAAGGGTGATCTTTGATCAAACCTCGATCCTCTAGGTCTTTAGGGTGTGTCAGTCTTGTGTCCTGTAGGTCTTTAGGGTGTGTTGGTCTTATGTCCCCTAGGTCTTTAGGATGTGTCTATTTTTCTGATATGTCATCTTATGTCTTGTTGTCTTGTTGTGTCATCAAGTACATCCCTATCCTAGCTGGTGCTTCCAAAACATAGGTCACTAGTAACCCAAGATCTAATCAATTTTGAGTATCCTGAGCCATGTTGATCATTTAGTTTAGTATCTATCTTTGGTCTCAAAAGGATGTATCCTTCCTAACAAACCTCATCAACCCCATCCATCCTCTCGATCCTATGGAAAAGGATGTTTTGAAATTGATTGCAATATTCTGGTACTTTTTTCTTTTATTATAATTTGAGCTCCCTATCATCACTTGTCAAGGTTGCCATGATCTATCATATTATGGTGTTTTTTCACTAGTTAACATAGGGGTATATGTTGATCTTTTTTTTTTGTTGTCTTCTTCGTTGTCTCACGTAGTATCCACCAGACCCCTGAGGTCTTGTGTTATGCTGGGAAATCCTTTTGTGCTTGTGGTTATCTCAATACCTAGCCCAACCAAAGTCATTATGAATTTTGGGTTTTGGGATAACCTCCTTGTCTTTTTTGTTTGTGTATGCATTCAACACTAATCTACCTTGGTTTCACATACCTTGGTACTTGGTGACTTATGCTATAGTAAAATTAGTGCTCTGAAAATGGAAAATTGTATTAGGATTGCATTTCATTTTCTCTACCATTGCATTGCATCTTTACCTCCATCATCTTCATTCATTTTAACCATCTAACATCTCCATCCCATCCTAATCCATTCAATCTAGCATGAATCATCTAATCACATCTCTAGTGTTGTTCCTAGCCTTGGTATAAGCCTTGCCCAATCATCATCATCATCATTGGGATATATCCTTCTCTATACTTTTGTGTTGTTTTGGGATGTATCCTTACCTCATCAAAACACTATAATCATCATCATCATCAGAAAGATATATGCTTCCATATCCTAGTGTTTTTTCGGGATGTATGCTTCCCTCATCAACAACACTCCATCAATCATCAGTCCATCTTGGCTTGTAGCTTGACTGGGGCATAATCCTATTAGTCCTTGAATCCATTTGTGCTTTCCTTTATCTCTTCATGTTACCATCCTCTATTCCATCCATCATTTTTTATCATCTTCCCCATCTACTCTTTCCTCATCTCATCCATTTTGAGAGCACACCCGTATTCTCTTAAACCCACATGTCCTCTTGAGGGGGCATCCTCAATCCCTAACCTTCATCTTCACTCCCATCATATTTCCTCCTAGTCACTCCTCAAATGACTGGGGCATCTTCCTTAACCTAACCATCATCTTCTAGGTGCTATGTTTTAATTTTATTTGAAATAATGCTACTTTGTAACTGTAAGATAGGGGGACCACCCACTATATGTCCCCAGGTCACGAAAGGCCAAGAGCGGAAAGGCTACTCTAACTTACCTCAGCTTTAGGGATAGTTAGGATAGGAGGGACAAGAATGATGAGGACTATGTGTCATTTGACCACTTTTCAAAACCCTAATGTCAAACAAAGACCAAGTGAGTTAGGCTTTAGATTCGGATCCATGTCTTAGGTAGGTCTCTATCTGACAACAAAAGTGTAGTTTCAGGATGACAGTGTAGCGCACTGGCATCCTTATGGCTAGAGAAATAGGAAGATGAGATTCTAACTCATAAGGGGAGACTATCAACTTAGTCTAGAGGTGTCTGAAGTGATAGAATGAGATTAAGCAGAGAGAAAATTAAATACATAAGTGATAAAAGAGCTATATTACCGAGAGGTTGACGAAGATGATTTCATAGAATGTCCTCGCTAGCTTGCTTTGAACTCTCTCCACCTACACACAATAAAGGGAGAAATTGTTGGGGATATATAGGGGCATGCCTTAGTTAGAGCCCCATCTTGGTGTTTCCACCTCAACAGACAAACAAGTTTGGAATAGTAGAGATAATGATAAAGAAGAGAAACTACAAGCTACGTAAACACAAAAAACTTCAAATAGTTTGTGCTTACTTAATTGGAAACAATAGGAGAGGTTAGAGGAGACCACCTCCATCCAAATCCCTCAAGGCTTGTGGAGGAGAGAATGAGAAGGACTCAAGGCTCTATTTCCATGGTGTTTGTCTTGTGCTCGCCCTGTCGGAGTGATGGAGTAGTGGATTGCTGGATTGCTGCAATGGGGTGAATGGTGCTTCTACAAAGCTTGTGAATGCTTGAAAATGGTGGAGAAAATATGAAGGTATGGATTCAATATCTTTCCAAACTTGAGAATGGATGAGAGAGTGAAGATTATGAAGGAGAATGTGAAAAACAGCCATATTCAGATTGGCCAGCTGAAGAAGGGTATTACACTTTGATTTCCAATCAAAAGTATAATGTCTCTGTAGTCTCCAGCTAGAGGAATCTACCAGGGATGTAAGCATGTCAAGAAAATTTTTGTGCACCACATGGGCATCCTTGACAAAAACACCCCCACTGACACACAAACAAGGCACCAAGTGGAATGAAAGAAATGGGCTTAAGTGGAATTAAGCCTTTGCCTTTGATTTTCTAAAGTGTAAGGAGGTAAAATGGAATTTATGTTAGGGATGAAAATTTATGTTCAGACATTTTTCCCCAACTTTAGCGAGCATGAGTACTAATGAGTGCTTCGGTAAAGTAGAGTAGTAAAGAAGTAATAGAGTAAGAGATGTATATCAAAACTGATGAGAAATCAGAGCACGATTGGGTGAACTCAAAAGTGCAAGAGAGGGCTTCATAGTTTCATGGAACTACAAAGCTGAAGTACAGAAGTACCTTACAGGCTCGTAGTCCTGCAAGGGTGGTATCCCCAAAGAACTCTCACATGAGGGGGACCGAGAAAGTGCCTTACAGACTCAAAAACCTACAAGGAAGGTATCCTCCAAGAAATATCACTTAAAGGAAACCAAGAAAGCACCTCACAGAGCCACAAACCTATAAGGAATAAATCCTCCAAGAAATCTCATATGAAGGAGACTGAGTAGAGGGGACTCTGTAGAGTAAAAAATGGCGACATGTTTACCCATAGATAGAACACATTAGGAAGTGGCCACATAGGCCAGTGAACAGGCAGTCACATAGACCATCACTAATTTGTAAAGCTTTCAAAAGGATCCCTAAGAAACCCTTCAAAAGGAAGGAGGGTCCACTCAAGGGACACATTTTGTGAAAACTGAAGTCTAGTCAGACTGCCCCCAAGCTAGACGTAAAGATGTGAAGATGGTCTAGTCAGGTTTCCCCCGTACGAGGCATCAAGGTGTGAAACAGGTCAAGTCAGGTTGGCCCCAAGCTAGACATAAAGATGTAAATACCATCTAGTCGGGCTGCCCACATACTAGATGTCAAGGCATTAAGCAAGTCTACCCGAGTTGCCCTCGGGCTAGATGCCATAAAAAAATTTAGAGTTGTTGAAGGGGTCCGTTAGGAACCCAGTTTGAAAAGAAGGGGTCTACTCAAGGGACACGCTGTTCAAAAAGCTTAATTTCTTCCTTCTCAAGTCTATTCATCACCAATGAATCCTTCTAAAAGATGTTCACTTCATCAAGGAATTCAAAAGGAATGATGTGTGCTCATGCGAGGGGAAAACTAAGACCGTTCCCGGTTCAGAGGAGGATTTCCAAGTTCTTTCTTTATGAACCCATGATGAAGGAAACACGTTCCACTAGGGTTTCAAGTTGAGAATGCAATTCTAACAGGGAAGTGCATGGAGGGTCTTTAAGAAAAGATTCACTTGGCAATGAATTCATTTTCTAAGGACCAAGTGATGTAGAATATGCTTTGTCACAAATGAAAGGGAAAACTCAAGAAAAGATGAGAGAAAGATTAAGTGAAAAGTAAATAAAATAGATCACGAACAGAGGGCATATGGGGATTTGGTTACACGTGGTCAGATCTACCTTTATTTATATATGTAGCTAACTATGGTAAGAGGTGAAAGATCATCAATGCCCAACCAAATCTGGAAGAATGTATGAAAGAAAAAGTAAAAGAAAAAATAAAAAATTGGGTCAACATGGAAGGAGGCCTAAATGCTCCTGACACTTTGCATCATCCCCAATTTATCAAAAGTCAATAAAAAACATTAAAGCATAGAGATACATATAGAGGAAGGTTTATGACACAAATACAAGCACCGACATGGGTGATGAGGATCATCCAGGTACATATAGCATGATTACGAATGAACACATCACAACATACACACATATAATCTAAGAATCAAGAAGATGGTATCCCCCTAACACTAGTCGACTAGGAGGTCATTAGCCTCCCACTCTAGATCATCAAAGGGGTGAGCATGAAGAGATTGCAATGGCGTAATATTAAGTGGAGGAGCTTCTGATCCTCCCATAATAAGGGCCAAAGTAGAGGGACCGATGATTTCTCCATCGCTCAACTCTTACGGGTCTAGGGTCATTGACCTCACAAAGATAACTGACAGGGTCGAAACTTAATCTACCAAGTTAAACAGACACTTAACGAGAGTGCCATGTTTCACCTTAGTGGATGGAGGAGTTTTCACCTGAGGTTCACCACTAGGCTCACTGAGAGACTTGGGAGTGGTGAAAAACTCGGGGTAGGCCAGGACTAGTTCTATTACTAAGACAAAACAAGTCAATTTAGGGCCACCTTTCAAAGGTGGGCTCTTCTTATATGCTCCATTGCTAGAGGGGCCACACTCTACCTTATTCTTCACTGGAGGAGGTGAACTCCCCATGGATGAAATAAGGGGGGCTGAGGAAGACGATGAAAGAGCTGCAATGGACACAACCAAAGTGTTTACCATGTCCATGAGCTTTGGGAAAGGAAAGAAATTTGGGATGGAAGTCAACAAGGGTAGATCCACCGAAGGAGTGATGAACACTTGCACCCTTTCAGGTACATGTGTGCTCATAGTGAGAGCCAAATGAGATTCAAAGTTTGAAGGAGGGAAAGAGGACACAATAGGAGACACACTCTTCTCTTCCTCCTTTTGTAAGGAGGCTTGCTTGGCTAGGAGATCCTTTCACCGGTGCTTACTTTCATGCACAAGGTGGTTTCTATGACTCTTCACACCCAAAGTTGGAAAGTGCAGAGGGATAGAAGGATCCTACTCAACCATGGGAGTGTCCTCTAGGAATGTCTCTAGTAGAAGGGCAGACTCCTGAATAGAAGGAGGGGCAGGTTTAGAAATGGCGAGAGGAGTTGACTCTACTACCTTAGAGGTGGATTGTTTCCTATTCAAGGGAACAAGAATAGGTCGAGGGGAAAAATCTCTCCTTGATCCTTTATTTCTTCCATACAAATGCTACTAGGGTCCTTGGGACACATTACGGAGATCTGATATCTTGACCTTGGGCTTCCACCAAGGAGGCATCATCAGACTTATCAGGTAGAACCCAGGCTTGTTCATCCAATACTCTTCCCAAGAGAGGGGAGTGGATGAGTCAACTAGAGAGGGAGTGAGCTTCTCCTTTCCTTTTCGGGAGGAGCAAGTAACTGGCTGCTCGGCTATGAGAATGGTCAACTTTTTTTGTCTCTTGTCTCCAATTTTATACTTCACATAGTTCTTGTAAAGTAGATCCATTCTCCATGGGAGTTGACTAACCAGAGTGGGCCAAAAGTGATCCAATGAGTATCCTCCACATGATACCATAGGCTGATATCTAGTGTCATGTACTACATGCATGACACCTTCATGGGAAAACTTAAAGCACTTATGAATCATAGAGGTGATCCCATTCATGGAAGCTAGCCAAGGTATTCCTAGGTTCACTTTAAATAGGTCCAACTCGGGGATGACATTGAAGACTGTGTCTACACTCCTAGCTCCAACTAGGATGGATGACATTATCGATCCATAGGGTTTAAGAGAAATTCCATTATGTGTTCGGATGATGGACTTTCTTTTATCATATTCCTCCCTCTATAGGGATTTTAAGAGTAACTTCTCCTCCATGATGACATTAACTGTACTTGTAGGGTCGACTAAGATCCCTATGATAATGTTTCCATTGAGATGAGGGAGAATATAGAGTGGAGAAGTCTTGCTATTTTTTGGAATGTCTTGCAAATTAAATGTCACATCCAGTGAGCCAATCTCAAGATGATGAGAGGGAGTAACAGTAATCATGTTGATAGTCACATCAAGATGACAACAAAAATGGGTCCATGTATATTTGCAATTCACTGTTAGCTTTCACCACTTATTTATTCATGTTTTGTCTTCCTCCATCAAGACAGATACTATGTTCCTCAATGCGATCTTGTATGTCATGATGCAAAAGTATACAATATCTAGTATTATGTCTCTTAACTTGATGGTACTAATAATAAGTGTTTTATTCATACTAGCTAGGGTATGGTTCTCTAACTAGTTTAGGAGGTGATAGGGTAAGGATCTTATCCTTCACCAACTATTTCAAGATGGAACAATAAGATTCTGATAGCTTCATAGATTTTTGATTGTGTCTAAGGTTGTTGTTATTCATAGTGGCTATACCATTCAGAATAGTTTTACCTCTTCCTGAGATCGATACGATAGATCTTCCTTTAGATCTGGAGCACGAGGGAGGACCCCCGAACTGAACCACCATTTTTTGGTATTCTCATAAATCTGCACACAAGTGTGCAAAAGAAGGATACTTAATGAGGGCGAACTTTTCTTGCTAAGGCCTTTGTAAGTTCCCTATGAAGAACTTTTGTACATCAGAATCAAGTAACAGATACAAGATCTTTGTGAAGAGTGCTTGGTACTATGATATAAATTTTGTAATCTTTTTGTTGTCCCCTTGTTTGCATCTAACAAGGTTTAAGAAGGTCATCTTTGGTTCGATAGTGGCGTGGAATTGTCATAGGAAATAGTTCACAAGCTGATCAAATGTGAGGATGGAATTATCTTGCAAAGAACATTACCAGTCCAATGTTGTATCTCTAAGGGATCAGGGAAACAATTTAATCATCAATGTGTCATGATGGAAGAAATATGTACATATGGTGTTAAAGGAAGACACATGTGTCTTTGGCTCCCCTTTACCACCATATTTATCAAATTTCAGAATCTCCATCCCTTGCAGTAAAGGAGTGTTTAGGATTGCAATCGACAATGGGTTGTGCTAGAAGAAGGGCAAGAAGATAGGCTAGGCTGAGTTTTGGGAAAGGTTCACTGGCTGGTTCTACATTTTCCCCATATTTTGAAGAAGGGTATTCAGAATAGGGTCATTAGAAGACATAGGACCACCAGAGCCACCACTAGAGCCAGTGTCATGACTACCGCTAGAACCACCACCAATACTGCCACCACCGAAATGACCTCTTCCAAGGCCCCCATTGTGACCACTGCAAGAGCCACCACTGATGCTGTCGCGACTAGTATGACTTCCATTGGAGCCACCACTAGAGCCAAGGCCACCAACATAAATTTCATCGGCACCACCTTTGCCAATGCCACCTCCACTTCCAAAGTTTCCACGGCTAAAGCCTTTGCCTATCAGTCTGCCAAATTGTCCACCACCGTAGGTGACAAAAGGGGTGAAGTGGAAACCTAAAGGGTTTCTATTTACCTTGACAGTATCCATTTTTTTTGAAGTGGATGGTATATTGACTGAGGGGACCATGCTAGCCATATACATGGATATAGGAGGCATTGACATCTCTAGCTACCTCCTGCGTTGCTTGAAGAGGCCACCTCGTATCATGCGACTAAAGCTTGAGGGGACACATGTTTCAGCCAAACCAAGGAGACTAGCCAAGAGCTCTACACCTATCCAGTCTTTTTCCACGATGTATCTTATTTCTTTGATCACCTTAGTAGCCCTAGAAAACTTAGGGTTGCCTTGTAGGTTATTTTCCAATGCACCTAACCCCTTATCGAGGCTAATGACATACTCGAAAGGGATATAGACAATCTCATTCTCATCCACGGATGAAGAGGTCGGTGATGCAGGAGGAGTAAGGATGCAATTGTTTTCATCAACAAAACAAGGTTTGCCTCATGACACATGCTCTTATGTAGATAGACCAATCGTAGAACTAGAGAAAAGGCCAATAGTAAAGCTAGATGAGACCTTCATCTTGTCCATTGGAAGGTTTCATTGACTTCTTCTAAGAATATTCCTAGAGGTCATAGACTGGGTCATGAAGCTCATAAACTTTCACAACACCAGGGTACAAAGACCAAGAGGTATATGAGAAAAATTTTAGGATGCCGATAAATTGATAAATGTTGGTTCATGTCGGTTTCACCAAAATGTAAGATAGGGGGACCACCCACTACAAGGCCCCAAGTTATGAAAGGCCAAGAGAAGAAAGGTTGGCCTAACTTACCTCAGATTAAGGGATAGTTAGGATAGGAGGCATGAGAATGATGAGGACTATGTGCCCTTCGACCATTCTGTAAAACTCAAATATCAAATAGAGACTAGTCGAGTCGACCTTTAGATTCAGATTTGTGTCTTAGGAAGCTCTTTGTCTAAGGATGGAAGCGCAGTTTCAAGATGACAGTGTGGCATGTTGGAATCTCATAGGTGCATTGGCATCCATATAGCCAAAGAACTAAGAAGATGAGATTCTAACTCAAAAGGGGAGACTATCAACATAGTCGAGAGGTGTCTGAAGTGATAGAATGAGATTAAGAAGAGAGAAAAGTAAATATGTAAGGGTTATGGGCAGGATCATCATGGAAAAAAAAGGCCCATAAGTAGTGATGAAAATTCAAAAAATCAGAGTTAGGCAACTTGACCTAAACATTTGAATAAGTTGTCTATTTTATTTCAAAAATATGTAAGAATAGAATCGGTAGAAAATTGAATGTAGTTTCTAAACTACTAGGTTTATTTAAAAATAAATAAATATATATTTGGTGAAAATTTGAAATTTCAATGCATTAATACTAAAACTTCGAGGAAAAAGTAAGAAGTAGGTGTCTATCTGACCACCCTAACCACAATAAAATGATAATATTTTTTTATAATATTTTAGATATAAGTAGAGGACTCATGTATTGATGTGATGCATATTTTCTTGTAATTTGTTTCCATGTAAATAATTAATTATGAAATTTTTATTACAACTTTTAGAAAATATAAAAACTCGTATGTTTGACCACCTTAACCTTGTCAAAACTTCATGAAATTCATTTCTTTATTTTTTAATCCTATAGTATACGAAGCATATAATGTAACCCATTTTTTGGATTCAAAAAATATGATGCACTTTGAAATCTATTGATGTTTTTCAATCATGACTTTAGTCATAATTCAAATAGAAAATGAATAATAATTATTTATTAAATTCAAAGTAAAGCATAATTTACATTGGTGGAAAGCTGAGAATCTCCTTTTAAAACCCTTTTCATTTCATCAATTTTCAGTAAGAAAAAATTCGTCAACCACATGGGCCATCATACCAATTACATATCAGCACTTTTTAGCCCATCATGATCCTGCACATACCCTAAGTGATAAAAGAAGTATATTACCGAGAGAGTGATGAAGATGATCTCATAGAATATCCTCCTCGCTAGCTTGCTTCGAACTCTCTCCACCTTCACACAATAAAGGGATAAATTGTTGGGCCTGTATAGGGGCCTACCTCAGTCAGATCCTTGTCTTGGTGTTTATACCTCCACAGATAACCAAGTTTGGAATAGTAGAGATAATGATAAAGAAGAGAAACTACAAGCTATGTAAACATAAAACAATTCAAGCAGTACATGCTTACTCAGTCAAAAACAATAGGAGATGTTAGATGATCTTACCACCTCCATCTAAAGCACTCAAGGATTGTGGAGGAGAGAATGAGAGGGACTCAAGAATCTTTTGTCATAGTGTCTATCTTGTGCTTGCCTTGTCAGAGTGATGGAGTAGTGGATTGTTGCAATGGGGTGAAGGGTTCTTCTACAAAGCTTGTGAATTCTTGAAAATGGTGGAGAAAATATGAAGGTATGGATTCAATATCTTTCCAAACTCTATCCAAACTTGAGAATGGATGAGAGAGTGAATATTATGAAGGAGAATGTCGAAAAAGGCCATATTCGGGTCGGCCAGGCAAAGAGGGGTATTACACTTCAACTTCCAATTGAAAGAGTAAGGTCTCTGTAGTCTCTTGCTGCAAGAATCTGATAGGGACATAATATCACCACATGGAGATTTACGCACCACGTGGGTGTCCCTGACAGAGACGCCCCCACTAACACACAAATAGGGTGCCAAGTGGAATACAAGCAACAGGCTTAAGTGGAATTAAGCCTCTACCTTTGATTTTTTAAATTTTAAGGGCGGTAAAAGGGAATTTGTGCGAGGGGTGAAAATTCATGTTCATATAGTAACACTATCAGAAAGAGGGGGAAAATGTAGAAATCTAAATTTACCACTTATATTTGGCCAAATTTACCCTTTTCATCTAAATATCCTTTTATCCATAGTAGTTAAATAATATTACTATTATTTAATTGATACTCCTAAAGTCTTCTAAATCCCTAAGATATTTAGTTAAATAATTAAATACCTTACCTCTTTATCCCTTTCTTCCAAGGAATTAAATAAATAACCCACTTATTTAATTCCCTTTATGTCCCATCCACACTTAATCCTAATTCATCTCCTAATCCTATCGTTAGGGATGTGACACATCCCTAATCAATGATTAGGATGTGTCACATCCTTCAAAGTTTGCAAGTTGGCCCTTAATCATCATTAGCCACCTAACTCTCTTCTAATCCTTCATTGAGTAGTCTAATTAGTCCTTTAGTCAACTCTTCCCACATCCCAATTGAACTTTTAATTCCATTTTATTCTCCCAACAACTGTAATGGAATTTTTAATTCCATTTACAATCCCCATGTCCTCTTCCCCATGTGATAAGTCACATCAATCACATGGGACAAGGACCTCCTTTATGAGGACCTTGTCTTATCCCTAAGATACTTCCCAATCATGTTAATTTAAAATTCACATTTACTCCCCCAACAACTTCTCTCATCCCCATGATGATAAGAGAGCACTTTCTAAACTTTTTCACTTGTCACCATCAGCCTCATATGGGGACAAGGACTTCATTTTTGAGGAAATATTCCTCTAATCCCAAGGTACTTGCAAGCATCTCCACCTCACATTTCCTATTTCCAGATCACCTATCCTTCTCACACCTCATCTTCCACATGGCAAGATGTGAGGACTTGTGAGTCCTCAACTCACCACAGCCCTCCGTCTTGTCCATGTTGGCTAAATCCTAGCCATTCATTTTTGTAGAGACTTCCATTAAATTGGAAGATTTGGTCTCATTTTCATGGATTATGCATTCAAAAATTTCATCATTCAAGAATTCAACTAATAAACTTAGCACTTAGCACTATAATTCATTCATCCTCCATTATTGCAGCCATATTAGCTTTCATTCCATCCACCTACCATCCTTACCACAATACACATTTGCATCATTGCAATCCACATCACTTCCTCTCCATTTTACATCCACTTTTGCATCATTTTCCATTAAAGCATAACACAATCAAGGTACATCAAAGGGCCAACCAAATCATCAATCCAAGCAAGGTAAAAAAAATTTTTTCTTTGTTATTTTGTTTTGGATTCAACTTAGGCCTAATCTTGAGTGTTTATTAGTGTTTTTACCTTTTGCATCTCATTTTGTTTTGCATCATAGGTAGGAAAATCACTTGCACAGACCTAGAAGAAGGCCGCTATTGGAAGGCCCTTAATGTTTCTCAATAAGGTTACCAAGTCATGGTAATCCTCATAGAAAACACTCCTATATAGTTCTTGGGGCACTTTGTTAGAGTTACACCTCTTTTCCCTCAACAAATATTTATTGATGAGTTTGTTGCATCTGAGGGGATCAACATCCCACATTTTATTACCATATTCTTTAGGCATCTCTTGTATCTCACTAAAGTTAGGGATGTGAAAGTTCTTCCCTATTGATTTGGTGAATAGATCAACCAATACATTTCCATCCCTGTCTAATATTATTTTTGTTTCTTCCTGATATACCTCCCTATAGGCCATTAAAAGCTCAAGAGCTATGAGAGCAAGTGTGAATCTAGCAGCCTTGGCCAATCCACTACCTTTGATTCTTCTAGCATTTTTTGATGTAGGGTTGAGTAAGACCATTTGTTTAAATTCATCGATGTCGATGTCTCATATTAGTATCTGACATCTCCTTCTGGCCTGTGGTGACCTTTGAAATGATGGGTTCCCCTTGTAACTTATATATCATTTTCTCCTTATCCTCTTTACCCCTAGGTGCCTTGTAAATCTTCTTTCCTTTGTCTTTCTCCATGGACGCCCCCAAGGACCTGGTAGCTGGTTCCATAAATCTTACCAAACAGAGGTGTAGTAAGCATACTCATACACTAAACAAGGGAGTATCAGTGAAATCTTGCAAAATAGTTAGAGAAAATAATTCATACTTAAAGATCGTAAAATCCTCAAAAAATCATCCTTTGTCTTTTGTTCAGAGAAGATTGGACAATGCGTGCCAAGGGGCGTGGGTTTCCTTGGGCTGGTAGTTGTTTTGGAGGATCTGTCATTGAAAATGGAACTGGGAAGGTGGCATCCTGCAAGCGGCATCCTGCAATGCAGGATTTGCGGTCCCTAAGGATGAAGGTCACTTTGTCATTAAAATTTCAGAGTGCAAGTCGAAGGGTGGGAGAATGCATTAGGTGTTGGCTATTTGAAATAGCACAAGTGGGACAAATTTTTTTTGGGGAAGCCCACACTATTGGGTCTGAAGGAGGTGGGTGTATTGATTGTTTGAACACAAACATCTTAAAGGAAAAGCAAGGTTGGGTCTCACATAGTAGGCGGATGAGAATCGATGTACATTTGGAAATGGTGGGAGCAAGGCAGAGATCCATGAATGGTGGCCTGCAAGGGATGGTCCACTAAGGGGTCTACCCTTAATCATTTCACATTTCAAATTTAGTTGGCAATAGCAGGTTCGGGATCTACCAATCGAGAGGAAGTCATCCTTTCATTGTTTTGAGCTAGCCGTTTGAAATGATGAAAGGTCAACGAAAACCCACAAAGGATAGCCCGTAAAGGATTTCTCTTGCTTGTGGGATTGGATGATGGTTGGAAGCACGTGATTTGATGGACAAAAAGATGTGCTGTGAAGGTCATTTGAAACAATGAAGCCCTAACGAAAGTCTATGAGTTGAACCCAGCACTGGGTTTGGGACTTCGCCATTTTGGTGAAATTTAACCCCTAGATGATGATTACAAATGCATGACCCGATGGGTAGAGGGACATGATTGGACGACTATTTTTAGAACAGTGAACCCTAGATGAAATCTCGTAGATAGAAGTTTGTAGGACTCAACCTGCATGGTTCAGGATCTTGGTAGTTTGGCTTAATCAGGTGTCAACCGCAAAGGCGAGACCCGACTACCAAGAGGGTGTGACCTTATTTTTGTTCGAAATGGTGAAGCCTAGAGGTAGTTCATAGATGGATGTCCACGCTTGTGGACCCTAGAGGGTTAGATTGTCAACTCTTTGGGACTTATGAAATCATGCAAGATTTGTAACGGCCAGGTGGAGCGGGCATCTTGTAGATGCAGGCCCGATGTAGGTGGTTGTCATTGTTGAAACTTCAAACACTTTATAGGGGAAGTGATGATGATGGAAGGGCTAGGGACCTGAAGGGCATGAAACCTAAGCTCAAGAACTACTACAAGATTTTCAAGTTTCACATGTAGCCAGTGGTTAATTCCGAAGATTTTTTTAATTTTCAACACATGGGTTTAGCAGGGGAGGTGTTTTCCTATATGATTTCATCATTTTTATTGATGAATACTTAACCATTTCATAATTTAGGAGAAAAAAACATAGCTAATGGCGATGGAAAACCTACCTCAGAATGTCATAGTGATGACAATGAATCACACCTCAAATGTTGCTCGAATCGACAAATGCAAGGGATGGATGCGAGGACAACAAGGGTAGGGGAATCTGACACATTTCTATAGAATGGGATGTTCATGAAAATGACAGGTTGGTGCTGCTATTTATAAGTTTTAAGGCATTCCAATCCCTCATTAAATTCTTGTACAATAGATGATTAGGTCGGTGAGATGTCACTTCAACCGGAATGGAAGTGGGAAAGGTGACGTCTATAGGGTGAAAAATCGTTAGTGTTTAGCTGCTCACAAACTTGGCGAGCCAGTAGTGAAGGGAGCGAAAAAATCTGCAGGGTGGGTGGACATCTAGGGTTCACCATCTAGAAAAAACGAAGGCAAGGTGAAAGTCTGCAGAGGGAAACTTGTAGGGGCAAACCCCCAGGGGTCGGAGGACACCAACCCAAGTTGCAAAGGGAAAAATACCAAGAATTTTTTGAGGGAACAAAAGACACGAAAATATAAAAGGGGGGGGGGAAACTTGGTCAACTAAAGATTATCTATTTAGGGCTCCTTCAACACTTATGACTCCATTGGGGAATGATCCTAGCATTCTGGGGATAAATATTCATCCAGAACCCAGAATCTCTAGCTTTCCAAATCAGGGGCTAGTTCCCAAAACTAAACTAAGAAGTAGGTTGAGGATGGGATCCTTGATTGAATCATGTTATGGGGTCATCACAAAAGTGTGTGCGAGGTGAGTTCATTTCATTTACTCAAAGATTATTTAGACGACTACTGATTGGGAAAGGGAAAGCTATGTAAGTTATCTAACCCCAAAAGCAACTTGGACATTGCTCCACTGCCAGTCAACCATCCATAGCCTCAATGGAGTTATCATTGTGACCCCATGAACATAGCTCTAGTTTTAGCTAGACATCCATATCCCTAATATAGTTATTCATACACCCATATAGCTGCATAATTTGGCTTTTATTTTATTTTATTTTTGATGTTTATTTGCAGTACTTTCTTTTCTTTTGCTCAACTATGTAAGCATTGAAGCTCACAATGGGTTTGGGAATCATAGTGGTCATTGGAGTAGACTAAAGATTTTTCACTTGTCCAGCCCTCCAAGCAATTACCACACAATTCCTTGGAAACATTTAAAGTGTGTTCTTGTGTATGATCCATGATAAGCATAAAAGGATTCAAATAAAGATGTAATCCTAGGTTAGTTAAGATTTCGAAGGAGGGAACCAACTCTCAGAGGCATTCATAAATTGATAGTTGGGAATGAATTCTTATCTAGATAACAAACAAGAGTGGTCAGAAAAATGAACCATTCACCAAGTTGAGCATTGCCATCGCACCAAGAACAAAAGACACCCTCAACAAAGAAAAATCACCGAGAAACAATCAAAACAAAAGCAGCAACAAAACATCAAAGCAAGGGAAATCCAACCTAACCTACGTACAAATATTTACAAGGGATGAGCTTCAATGGCTTAGGCAATGAAATAATTCTTAATGTGCTTCCCATTCATAGGAAGTGGGAAGTCTTCACCAGTTAAGGTCCTTAAGAAAAAATCATTATCTCTGAGGATTTCTACAATCTAAAAGGGGCAAAGCCAAAACTTGTCGAATTTATCATGTCACCCTTTCTTCTCATAGGCCTTGTCCTAGCATAGGACGACATCGACAATTCTAAAGGCCTTTACTTTGGCTCAGTGATTGAACCATCTTTTGACTAGGCCCTTACATTTGGAAAAAAATTCAATGGCACGGTCACATACTTCTTCTAAGTGGACTAGCTCGGCTAAGCGAGCCTCTCTCTGATCCCCTTCTTTGTAGAAGTCATTGCTAAATAGGATGGTGGGGATTTTTTAGGTGAATCAGGAACATAGGCTGAAGGCCATAGATGAGGTGAAATGGGGAGTCTCAAAAGGCAGCCTTATGATGTCTACAATCTTCCCAAAGGGAAAAATGGAGTTACGTATGCAAGTCCTTGGGATTCCTATCAAGCAACTTCTTGATTACGATGATCAAGTTCTTGTTTGTGGATTCAACTAGGTGATTGTCTTGGGGGTAGTAGTTGGATGAGAATTTAAGGGCACTACCATAGTCAAAGGCCCTACTAGAAAATTTCAGCGATGAAAAAGTAGGATTATCACAGACTAGAGCATAGGGGCAACCAAAATGGTTCAGAATGAAACTTTCACAAAAATCAACAACTACTTTTGTAGTACATTGTCTACATGCAATAGATTTTTTCCATATAGTATAATAATCAAAGGTGGCTAGAATGTACCTGTGACCTAAAAAATATGGTGGGCTTACTGCACCAATGTAGTCAAGACCCCATTGTGTGAATGGTCTTACCTCCAAGATAGATTGCAATGGGACAGCATTGTTCCTCTCTCTGGTTCCAGTGGTTTGGCAAACATGGCACATACGAACATGGTTATGGGAATCCTTGAACACCATGGGCCAAAATTATCCTACTCGAAGGATTTGATGAGTAGTAGAGGGACCAGATCCATGTCTAGGACCAAACTTATCATGAAATTATTTCAGCGGTCATGTTGCTTCCTCTTTCCCGAGGCATCTAATATAAATCCCTTCATGATTCCTTTTATAGAGTATGTATCCTTGAAGAATGTAACTATTTGTTTCCAACCTAAGGTCCAATTTCTAGGCTTCCTACAAGTGGGATAGACATCTTTCTTTTAATAAATAATAGACAATATCTTCATACCACTCCCTTGGGGAGGCATCTTCAAGTTGATATTGTTGAACTGTAAGTTCGGGCCCTGCTTGAGCTTCTTCTTCAACTATCGTTCGAGTGAGAACTTGACCTTTAACCAATTTAATTGGCTGGATCTCCATGTTGTACTCTTGTAGCAAGGTGACCCATTTCGCCTATCTTTCTCCTAGTTCATTTTTCATTAGCAGCATCTTCACAATTGGGTCAAGCACTATGGAAAATACTTTGTTGCACAAGATATAGTTTCTGAATTTATGACACGTCTAACAAGAGCATATGCTTGTTTTTACATGTTGTGATATCCTATCTCAACATCTTTTAATGGAGAAATCATGAAGGAAATTGGATAATCATTTCCTTCACAATCATTTTGGGTCAGTATTCTAGCAAACAAGTGATCTGAAGCGAAGGAGTAGATGTAGAACGACTTCAGATAGTCTCTACTGACTAACACAGGTGCATCAATAATTATTTTCTTAATTTATTTGAAGGTATACTTCACTTCTAATGCCAATTCAACTTTGGCATCTTGTTTCAACATGGAATTGAGTAGCTTAACTATCTTAGCGAAGACCATGATGAATTTCCTAACAAAATTTATCTTTCCAAAGAAAGATTTCAGCTCTTTCTTGCTGCTTGGTAGCTGAATCTTCATTATATCTTGGATACGCTGGAGGTATATGGAAATTCCTTTCTCTGAGAGGACATATCCCAACAACTTACCCTCGGTCACCCCAAAGATGCATTTCTTCGGATTCAAATAAATGTCGAATTCTATGCATTTCTGGAAGACCTTACATAGATCAGAGACATGGTCTCCTCTATTCTTTGAAAAAACCATAAGATCATCCATATAAATAATGATGCACTTACCAATTATGTCTTTGAAGGCAATTTCCATCGCATGTTGGAAGATGGAACATGCATTGATCAATCAGAAAGGCATTCTCCTGTATGTAAAGGTTCCCCACTTGGTGGTGAACGCATTTTTATGCCTATCCTCATACTGCACCAATACCTGATTGTACCTGGAGTATCCATCAAGGAAGGACTTTATTTGAGAACCATTAACTATTTGAAGTACCTCATCCAAATAGGGCACTGGGAAATTTTCCTTTTCCAAAGCTTTGTTCAAATTGCGGAAATCAACACACAACCTGATTTAACCATTCTTCTTCCTGATCAAAATCAGATTTTCCACCCACATGGAGTTCCTGACTAGAAATATGATTCTAGTGGACAACTTTTGTACTTGTAAATAATTGGTTCCAACAATATGTTGATGGGGTGTTGTTGTTGTCGAAATGGTCTTACAGCTCACTTAAGAGGGATGGTATGTGTGATAATTGATGTGTCGTATGTCTTGACATATTCGTAGCTCCAAGAAACTACATCAAGATACTTCTGCAAAGCATCAACGATACCTATCTTTCCTTCTGATGTGCATACCTTACCAATGAACACATTCTTAGCTTCCTCGATTGTTCCAAGATTATGGGTGTCACACTGATTACTGATGAAGTCTTTCTTTGCTTGTTGATCCTAATATCTTATCTGATCTAAGTCAAATATCTGCTCTAACTAGACCATACCTCTCAGAATGGTGTTGGTTTTGAGGTTGATGAACCCCTCTGCGTCTAGCTCAACCTCTTCAGGCTCATCCTCATCAATTATCTAGGGTGAAAACACATCAGAGCTAGTAATGAAATCCAAGATGTGTTTATCATCGTTGAACACTTGGAAATTGGTCACATTGTCTGGCATAGATGGGATAGAGGTGTGCTCGACAGTGAATCTCTTAAGGCCAAATAATGATAGGGGCTGTAAGATACTAGCCACCTAGGCTAAGGCATTAGCAGTATAATTCTGAGAGTGTGGGATCAATTGAATTTTAAATGCACCCAAGATCCCTAATAGATCCCATACCCTATTCCTATAATTGGTTAGTCTTATATCATAGCAAGAATAGAGTTTTCTTACTTGTTTCACGACTAACTCTCAGTCACCAAAGACTTGTAGCATCTTAAATTTTTTCTTTAAGGAAATTAAGAGGCCAAGAACCAATGCCTCATATTCTACCACATTATTTGTGCAATAAAATAGAAGTCTATGAGAAGAAAGATATGACTTACCCATTGGGCTGATCAATTCAAAGTTGGCTCCAACTCCTTGCTTGGATTTCGATCCATTGAAGTGCAATGTACAAAACTTGGAATAATTCTCGGTAGTGGGATTAGAAACATTTCCCCTTGCCTCTGATGACACCTTTACTTAATCAACCTCAACAGATAATGGAGCTAAAGTGTGGCCTTGATCGGGTTACACCATTTGAGTTCCATCTTTAGGGATGACCTATCCTTTAATGTACTCAATTATTGTTTGGCACAAGCAACAGTTAAATTTTGAATGGATAACATTGTGTAACCTGCACCAACTAGGTAATAGGAGCTCTTCAAAATTCATTCTTGAGCCCAAACTGAGTTGATCTTGCATGCATTTTTCCATAAAATCTTTGAAGCCCTCTAGCAATCCAAGATTACCATCTTCGTATGAGTTTTTTTCATCTGACTCAATTAACACCTCTGTGCTCTAAGGCATGTGGACCAAGCCAACAAGAAGACTTCACAATACAATAAGGACCTCCTTAGTTGTATCCTCTTCATAGCATTCTTTTTCATCTGGATACGCTAGATGGCAGTAATTCCCTAACTCTGGTTTAGCAAACAACACTTCATTCGTATTGTTCTATTTTGTAATCATGAATTTCATGCATGGTTCCTAGTCTATATGGATCTGATTTGGAAATTTTATCCATGGAAGCCATAAGTTAGAATAGTATGTTCCAACATATCCATTCAATTACCATGTGAAATCCCTTCCTAAGATGATACCATAGGCATTCGGGATATTGGCAACTTGAATGTCAATCATTTTTGTATCCTTGGGTCAATACCAATTTGCATGGGTATTTTGTTAATTTCACCAACAATGCTATTATTTTTTTATCAAGTTGCATCACCTTGCATCAAGAGGGAGTAGGGACTATTCCCAAATATGAACATATTGGTAGGGGCATGACACTGGTAGAGGCTCCCGAATCAAGTAGGCAAGTATGAAGATTCTTCCCAAATATTCTACTAGTGGTCAGGAAGGGACGAGTTTCCAATTTTTCTTGAAATAGTCCTCTAGAGATGTCAAACTGGGCCACTTGACCTTTATCTTTATCATTTCCTTTGTTTTGGGTTTGGGATTGATCTTGTTCCTTGGTAGGCTATTTGTTTGTCTATTGGTTTGAAGGTGGGTCTGCTTTTTTATTGGAAATTTGTCGAATGATAGGTTTATTCTATGAATCCTCATAGGAGAACCTGTTGGTAGGTATTTTTTGGGTTGAATTAGATGAAGGAGTCCCATTAATCATTCTAAAAAATGCATTCCTAACTATTGGGACTTTAAGAAACTCAAAGGCAGATAAAATTAATTTGACCTTCTTAAATTTCTCGGCTACATATTCCCCCATTTGTTCGATTTCAGCTTCAAAAGAGAAGTTATGGGAGGAACCAGTAGGCTAGTTTTTATTCTGACCTTGCTACCTATTTCTATTAAAGTATCGGGTAGGTACATGGGGACAACCTATATTGTTGCTAGCATTTAGGTCAGGAAGGGTGCTAAAGTTGTTAGGCAAGGTAGAGGTGGTGAAAGGGCCACCTACTTGACCACCTGCCTACCTATTCCTTAGGTGAAATATTTGAGCTTCATCTTCTCTCAACTCTTCCTCATCTATTGGACCATTTTCTATAGAATTAAAGAGCTGAGACAAAGGACTTTCGACACTTACCTCATCTACTTTGGCATCACTTGAGGTAGCAATAGTCAACTTATCAGGCACATTGCTCTCACTTCTGGGGAAAGGAGGTTGGTTGACCATCAACACTGAGGAATCATATGGTTTGAAGGGAACAAGGTCCTTGCATCCTGAAATGTCAACCATATAATGGACCTCCATCTAGAAAATCTCAGCAACTGTCTAGAACTCAAGACATTCCATTTTAGAATATCGGCTCATCTTATGAATGTGGTACCAACCAAACAAGGCAACCACAACCAGGTATACCCCGCTCATGGTCTTTTCATTGTTGTTGGGCTATTCAAGAGGAGTGGGAATGCCACCATTTTTTGGCCTTGTGTTCCATGTCTGATTTTGTCTCTGGGAAGTGTTGATAGTGTTTTCTACATGGAAAGAACTCAGATAGAATATGATATCCTATCTCTCTTGAAAAGTAAATCTCTATGGGAAAAGAGATAACCCCAAGGTCTCTAATGTCAGGTCTTAATAATGCAACAAAACAATTTAGAGATAATGTGAAAATGTTGGTAATCACAAAGGGACCTTACTATAAGCAAATACTAGACTTTGAATTTATCAGATCCAAACAATGAATTGATACTTGAACCTTAATTGAACCCAGATAATAAAGAAATAGAAAAAGATGAAGGTTTCAGAGATAATTCTAAGACTACTTCTAACCCTAAGATCGATAATGCCAAAACATAAAATGCTCAAAATGGACCGATCCCTCATTAACTACTTTCTATTTAATCCAAATAATTCTGCAATTTCACAAAAATAGTGGAATCTTCTAAGGTATTTAAAGATTTTCAAATCACAAACATTCTTTCAAGAAATCCTGAACAAATCCTTATAATTGAACTAAGCACAATTTGAAGTCTAGGCTAACTTTTCAAAGCAGCTAACAATTAGCTAACTGCAAAAAGTATGGACTAGAGATCATTGCAAACATTCCAAACATGAAACCCTAAGCATCACCAAACTATTTAACTATGAACTTATAAGCAATTTTAAAGATAAAACAATGAGAACCATGCCAAATGAAGCTCCACAAGATACATACCAAATCACAATATCCTTTCTTATATTAAGTTATCCAAAATGGCAACAATTCCAACTTTCTGTTACAATACTTGCTTGAAAATAAACTCTAACTTGCTCAAATATGAAATCTCTATTCTACTTCTCTATGCATATCATGTATCACCTATCTATCTATCTCTCAAATGCAGAAACATGCCCATTTTATCTAGAATCCCTATGATAGGTCAGCTCAAAATAAGAGTTTACAATAAAACATGCCATACAAGAGGTCGGCCTCAAAAGATATTCAAATATAATATGAAATGTGTAATTTGCACTAATTTCATCCAAGTCAGCCTAGGTGTCAAAGGGTCAACCCAATGTATGTGAGTAATGGGAAGCACAAATATCAAGGTAGCCCTATATAGCTACTTCCCATCCTTGTCCTTAGCTCAAACTTCTTCACCATGCACGACCAACAATACTCTATCCAGCTCAGCAATAGAAGGCATAGGCAAAACCCCAACTCTTCTTTGAAGAGACTTAATATTATCCCTTGCCTGCCTTACTATACCATCCCAATCATCCCTATTAGTTAAGTATCTATCGATAACTACAATATAGGTTGCAATTACATCTAGCTAATGTTCAATGACTAGACCTTCACAAACTAGAGAATAAACATCTCTCCACCATTTCCTAAGTTGCTCTAGATTAAGATGCTTCGGAGAAAACTTTTTCCTTCCTGACATAATTTCAAATAATGAGATACACTTATCATGAATACCAGTCAAAGTGTCCACCATCTACCTTCCTTGTTTGTGAATCTTCTTCAAGGCCTTCTGCCTCATCTACAAGATTTTGAACCATTCCCAAGGCCTAGAAACCCTTGAGAAAGGAAGAATCCCACTCTTTACCAGCTTATCCTCAATAAACTCCATAATTGTTTTTGTTTTCTACAGTAGGAGATCAATATCCTCCTTGTCTTGAGCTAGCCCAGTCTTCAACCAGCTCACAGACCTCATGGAATCTCCTACAGTGAACAATATATCCTTGATGGTAGTATCCCATTTGGTTTGAACACCCTGCAACCAAGAAACTATGGCAAGTTTGGTTCCTTTCATCTTCTCAAGCTCAGAAATGGTTTCCTAAGGCAAGAAACCCGCAATAGAGGAGGAAGAGATGATGGACTGCAAGGGTGTCATCAACTCCTACAAGTAATTTTTTAGTTTCTCATTCTCTCTCTCCAACTCATGCCTAGTTTGTATAGCCTTCTCCAATCTGCCCACAATTACAGCACTAGAACCTTCATACTCCTCAATATCTTGATCCATAGAAGCATGCCCTAGGTCAATAGTCTGCACATGACAATCCCTGGTAGCTACAATATCTCTATCTTTTTCTAGAGTAGGGGTAGCAATGTGAGCTACTCTATTGCTTGACCCATCTCTCTCAATTTGGGACACAACCCTAGCCTTCTTCTTCATCTTTCCTTTTTCAACACTGACCATTAGGTCATCCTAATTAGGAGGAGCATCTTCTACTATCACTAGTTTACTTTTCAATTCCTTATTTAGCCAACTTGGAATAGTAGACTCAGTCGACACTGTATCTTTCTTATCTTTCTCCTATTGGTCATTATGGGTATCCTTCTCAACACTTGGCATACTAGGGATATCCATGATTGGATCCTCCTTGTCTTGCAACTGCACCTCTATAATAACCTGTTCTAGCAAAGGGACCTTAGCTGGTATCTCCTCGTGTTGAGGAGATTTGTTCAATTGCTCTTCTGTAGGTGAATCTACATATGTTACCAAGGGAGACTGGATCACCTTGTTAGCCTCTACCTTTGCACTATAGAGGTCTCCTTCCTAAAATTCCTCCTCGCCCAAGTCCTTAGGATCTTCATCCTTCCTTGGCTCTTCTTGTACACTACCAGTATCCTGAGGAATGGAGATACTCTCTTGTTAAGCAATGGGAGTAGTCAGAGGAACATCCTCCTTCATAGCAGCATCCTTTGGGGAAGAAGTTCTCGACCTCCTCATATATACTTGTGTTTTTTCCCCTGAACTCTCTACTTCTACCACTAGTGGTTCAACCTCCTTATCAGTTTTAGGAGCCTCCTCCTATTTCTATGACAACTTCACAAGCCTTCTTCTCTTTGTCAAAGGAGGGGTAACATCTACCTCTTCCTTCTCTTCTTTGTTTTTTCAACCTCTTTCCTTGAGACATGTCTCCTCTTCTTGGAAATAGGTTTCCACTATTTACCCACTTTTGCTGCCTTCTTAGTTTGAACATCTCTAACCTGAATTTTGAAAGGAGAATCCACTTTTGTCTTACCTTTAGGATCATGTTTGTGTGATTCCTCAGAAGAAGAATGAGACTCCATGTCTCCCATCAGATCATAAGTACATTGAACACCCTCACTCTCCAATTCTAGCATTTTGTGTTTCAACCACATTTTTGTGTACTTGATCACAGAGTCATGATTTGATCCAATTATTTTTTTTCTTCTTCTAACCAGTCGATCTCTCCAACTGGCTTGTCTTTCACAACCTCGAAGACATGACCCTAAATTAAATTTCCATCCTCTTCCACCAGGTTAGAGATGGCCTTCACATTGTATAACCTTACCAAGTCCACTGGAAACCTAGAGAATTTCTTCTTCCTTACCTCAAATTCATCACCAAGGTTAACCCAATAATCTTCAATATTAGCCTTATGGTTGTACTCCCTACTAGCTTTCTTTTGTCCCTCACCAATGATGTCAAACCTTGCTCTCTTGGAATGGAAAGAGAGACCAAAAGTACTCATCTCCTCCTCAGAAGCATGAGCAGACTAGATGGAAGGACATACCTCATTCATTCCTATCTTCAAGGTAAAATCATTCCCAAAACCTGTATTATGCTTATCTCCCTTTATAACTATGTTGAAGTCACAAATCTTCCTAGTGACCTCCAACAATATAATATGATCAGTAGGGTACCTTAGGAGTCTGTAGGGAGCCCTTTGACAACCATCAATCCTAATGTAAGAGAAAGTGGGAAACTGGATAAACCATCCCCAATATCTCTTTATCAATTCCTTAGCTTGGTCAAAAATTCTCACATGCTCTACACCTTGGAGCAATCTAGTGATATACATTGTGAAATCAATGTTTTCTCTTCTATAACTTCCTCCAGTTAGGTGCAACTGTGGATATACCTCATATATTGCCTCTTGCCCAAATGTACTTCTAGTGCTCAACCCCTTATATGGGTGAAATCTTGCCAATGCATACACTAGGTAGGAGGTCATGGTGAAAGTCTTGGTTTGTAAGACATTGCACAACTGCTCATGGATGACTGCACTTATGGCACCTGCCGAGTGATAATCTATACCCTGTTCCATCCGAGCAATGATATTAAACATCCAGCTCTCAAACACCCCTACACTCTTCAATCCTACCAGTCTACTAAGAAGAGTGATAACATTGTAATACTCCCTTTTGAACTTGAGCCTGAATAGCTGCTTTGGCAATTTGGAGAAATGAGACTTGGGCTTCTCCAACCAAGAGTTGATTACCTACTGGGACTTGACCACATTTTCTTCATAGTATTTCTTGGCACCATCCATATCAAAGGCCACCACATGTGACCTGTCAAGCATATCAAAAGTCCTAGTAATAGACACAAGACTAAAGCCTAACACAATCCTTCCCTGGGGACCAATTATCCTTTGTGTCCCTCTGTCATAATTCCTTGCACACTCAAGCACCAATTCATAGCACTACACCATGGAGGGAAAAAATGCTACATGTTCCAATCCAGACTCTAGAGTTCTCCTAGCCAGCAAAGGAAGGCTTTGTGCTACCATTTCAGCTTTGAATTCCTCATAATCCCACATACCCACATTGGTATCGATGATCCCTAACCAAATAGAAGTCAGCTTGCTCTCAGGAATCTTGCTTCTTATATCCAATTTTACCTTCTCTGCATCAGAGATAGCAAAAGTCTCTACATTTGGATCCATTGCCTTTCCCTTGCCTCGACCAGCAACATCTTGTCTTGATCTTGCCTGCAAGAAAGTTAAATATAACCAAAGTGAGATCCAAGAGAAACAACAAATGCAAGAGACCCACATCTCAAAGTTTGGGTTTTATCCCACCTCACAGATTCGAGACTGGAGAGGAATTCCGGGGAAATCCGAACTAGGCAGAATCCAGCAAGACAAACATACAAACCCCCATATCATTCAATCAATCAATTAAATAAAGGAATAACCTTAGAACAACTTAGCATAAGTTCATTTGATCATTTTAGTACATCATCAATAAACCAATTCCTCACAATCGCTATATCCAATATTTTCAAAAAACTTCGAAGGAATCTGACCAGGGTGGATTTTCCCCAAAACAGTAATAGTTATAATCAACCCGGGAAAATGGAGGAGACACGGAACATCCGAGAAAATCTAGCGGAAACGGATTTTAGCGGGAATAAGATAAATTACCACAAAGCATGAATCTGACAGAATGACCCGACCATAGATATCGAGAAAATCTAAAGGAGGCAGATTTTTGCGAGGCAGACAAAAATCCGGTTTATGTGGTAAAAGAGAAGGAATGGGAAAAGCTAGGGAAATCCGAAGGAAGTGGAATTCTGTGAAGAAACCGAAAACCCGAACTCATCCACATTCTCTCATTTCTCCCAAAACAAATCAAATGACCATGAACCTAGGGTCTGCACCTTGATAATGACGTAACCATAGACCCCAATGGATCAAATATGAATTTAAAACCCTCCTCTCAACAATTTGACAGGGATTGGTTATGCCCTAGTTTAAGAAACCCTAAAACCTCTGCCATGGGAGCACGGACAAAAACCAGGCATGAGTTGGTTACAAACAAAGATAGGAATTTTAGGATAAATGTAAGCAAGTGCCAAAAATAGCAATGAAAGACCAGCCAAAAATAGATATTCAATATAAAACCCAAACAGGCCAGCAAAAACAATGGAAACCCCAAAATGCCTAGACATGGCATGCACACCCAAGAAATAGTGAAGCAATGAATGACATGAAATAATATAAAGAAAAGTAATAAAAGACCAACAAAGGAAAGGAGCATATCCACATACCATGAGAGCAAAAGAACTGGAACCAACGATGCCAACAATCAACCCACAAACATGAGCAAGATATGAGCAACACTCATGGAATTCAAATGCAGCACTTGAAATAGCTTTGAAATGCATGATTTACCAACAAACCTCAAGCTCCAGCACTCAAACTCAAATGAAAAGCGAACAAAAAAAATGAAATGGCCAATCACTCCCCAAGATTCAATATATCATTGCTCCAAAAATTTGCGTGATCGCCATTAATGCGATTGACAAGACAACCAAGAACGAAATTAAAAAATTTGACAAAGCCACAGACTTCGGAGAAATCTGGACATGACAGATTTCCATGGATTTGGTCGAAAGGCAACCACCTTTGGGCTCCAAAAGAAAATCGAGAAAATTCGGCTAGGGCGGATTTTCCCAAAAATGGTGAAAAGTCCGAAATGGACTTAGATCCTAGGATTTTCAATAGAATTTACAAATGAACCACTCCAATTGGAAAGATGAACATCAAAGCATGGAATTCAAGCAAGAAAAACATCCAAAAAAGGAGGGCCAAGACACCAAAAAAAATAAAAATGAGGGTCCCCACTTTTAGTGGGGCGTGTGTGCAAAAAATGCACAACAGGAAGGCCTTCTGTCAAATTTTTGCCCTGAATTCTGATTTCTCTTGTAGTTCTATCCAGAAGGAGCTCCGACATCATGAATTTCACAGCTATCATGGTTGTCATGATTGAGGTTAGCTTGGATGCTTCTTTGAGAAGAATTCCTCTAGTTGTTCTAGTTCCTTAAGTGTGTCATCTCAGTTGACATCTTCTTGATCATTTTCGTTAACTCATTGATCTGGTCCTTTTTTGCATTGTTTGGTTGCGAAGCTGAATTTTGAAGGAAGACTAGTTGTACCACTGGCTAATTTTGATGGGCGAATGACAAATCAAAAGTTTGAAGGTATGTCGACACTTGGGGTGGCTGAGCATGAACTTTCTACTATTGGGGCTGCAAGAATTGAGGCATGAGAGGCACCTAATTCAATGGATGTCTTAGGTGAGGCACCATTGTGAGTTTCATAATTGGATTCATCAGGGGTGCTTGTTATGCGAAAGCCTAGGTAATCCCTTAGACTTGCTATAGATCGCCAACTCGCGCTAATGATGGCAATGGACTAGCAATCTGTTGTCCCAAATCTATACTTGCCTTGACCACTTCTATGTATGTGTTCAACAATCAATTGAGTGGAGGGGTCATCCTTTTCACCAAGGAAAAAGTGAGGTTATCCAAGGCTACATAGTACACCAGGTGGGTGGAAGGATCATCAACCACATAAGGCATTTGCAGTCTCATATAGTCCCTATGAAATTTGTCATTAAAAGAGTTGATTTGCTCATTGACCTCTCTTCGGATTGCCATAAACTATTTGTATAACTCTGAGGGACTGACCTAGATCTTAAAATTTTGTAAGAAAGCATCATTTAGAAGGTCCCAAGTGTTAATGGATCTCGTCGGCAAGTGGATATACTAGTAGAAGGATTCCTCTCCAAAAGAATAAGGGAAGAGTCATCACGCCATGTCTTCATGGATGATCTGCATATCCTTCAAGGCTATTTGAAAGATATTTGTGTGTTCTTCTGCTATCCTTTATGAATCTGGAGGGTTAAACTTTGCGCAAAAACCCTCTGAATTCTTTGGCATATCATGGTAGATGTTGAAGGACAAGGGAGATGGATTGTTGCCTAGCCATGCCATGGGAGGTGTATGTGGAGGAGACTTCACTAGACTGACCTAAGGTTGCAGTGGAGGGGCAACACCTAATGGGAAAACACCCAAGAAGGGTGGTGCATTGGGCTAGTAGGAAACACCTTGGTTGTGGGAGATGGCTACCTGGAAGGAAGTTTGAAATGGTTGAGAGGAGAAGTGTGTTGTTGAGGGTGAAAGAGAAGGTGAAGGTGAATGGATGGAAGGAGAAGGTGAGGATGAAGGAAAAGTGGGTTGGTCGGGTGCACTGGACTAGGGTGCTTCCCCTCTTTGAGCTCTTCTATCTCTGGTAGGGGGTGGTAGCTCTTGAAATTCCCCTTTATTTGGTGTTGATCTTAGGACTCTGTAAAATCTTTCAGGATAGAATGAACCGATTTGATCTAGCTTAAAATTAATCAGGCCCTCCTTCTAGCACCAATTTTGTTCATGGTGTTTTAGCACTTCTCAACAAAGGAAATTCAAAGGTGCATCACCTCTCTTGAAAGGTAATTTCTTACAAGAAAGTTGCAAAAGATCACCGCAAGGTCTCTTAGATGTCAAGTCATGACTTGCTTGGAATATATCTATTGTTTGAATGTGATCTTGCTGGTAATCACAAGGTAGACTTATGTGAGTTAATATGGGGAGGGTTGGTTTGCTTAAATGAGTTCTTAAGATGGGAAGTTACTACATGATTGTTGTAGGTTTGAACAACAATCTATGTTGGGAAAAATATTATTAGTGTTCACATGTTTGTTAGTTTGTTTAGGAGCTTGTATATTTACATGTTTTTTTTATACTTTTGTTATTTTTTATCCCATGATGTAATGGATTTTTTATCTGAATTCTCCTATAATATAGGAAATACAAGTCCTATATATATGTATTGAACGAGTGTAAAAGGTGTGAGAGTAATTTAATATCATTGTGATTTATTTTATTACTCTATCCATATTTCCAATATGGTATTAGAGCTTAGGAGAATGTGGGAGTGATGTAGATATGTTGTTCTGAAAGCTTGGAGAGATCCCAATGGTCTCGTGATTCATCAAGGCACAATTTGAAAAATTAAAAAAAAGGGGCTCATGTGATTGGCGATACACTCACGATAGTGAGAGCGGCAGGGAATTCTATATCTTGGCCAAATTTTCCATTGATTGGATTCTCCTATTTTATTACTTCGTTGTTGTCTACATATTTGGATTGGGCATTTTTTTATTGGAGGTTTGCAAGTGTTGGCTAGATTTTGTATTGTTTTTCCACAAATTGATCAACATTCTCATAGTGTACTTGGATCAGTTGGAATTTATCTTCATAGAGCTCTTTATGGCTACTAATAGATGTGTACATCACGTCTCTTCCCCAATATTCATCTTGCAAGGATAGGTTTTATTCATCGAAATCTAACATTGGAATCCTTCACTTAGATTTGCAACCCATGTGGAGGAGTGGTGACTATCGCTGGCCTGATATTTGTGCAGATCGATACTATACTTTGTTAGTCAGTACATATCATTCTTGAAACCTTCGACCTACATGTTTGCATTTGTAGTCTGTATCATAGTCATATCAGTTTTCCTTGGTGATTACTCCTCCTTTGCATGTAGTCTATGAGACTCCATCCTTGGCGGTATTTTTTGGGTAGGCTTTATTCTCACGTTCTGTAGTTTTATTTTTTATAAGAGGCCTAATATTTATGAAGATTCATTTTTTACTATTGGGGAGGAGAAGTTTGGTAGGTCTTTAGTTATTGTTTAGTTATATTATTTCAAAATAAATTTTTTAATAGTTCTTCTAGTGGGATTGTTGTTGGAAAATTGTCCTTGTGTCAAAGTGTTGTAGTCAAGGTGCATTATCAGTTGAGCCTGACACCTTTGATTAAACGATTCATCATGGACCAATTAACTTTTATTGATAAATTTGAAGGAAGATACTTTCCTACTTGGCAGATATAGATGTAGTTACATTTGATTCAAAAAGATCTATGGGATGTCGTCAAACCCAACTCAGTAGCACCAACTGATGTAAGTAAACTTGCTAAGTGGAATATAAAAAATCAAAAAGATTTGGGAACTATTAGTCTTGGCTTATCAAAATCATATTTACACCATGTAGATTTTGTGAAGTCAAGAAAAGAGATTTGGGATTTGTTAAATAATCTTTTTGGATCTGAAGAAGAAAGTGCCAAGACAACATTAAAGCAAAGATTGTACGGATTGAAGATGCATAAAGGTACAAAAATGGAAAATCACATGAGTAAGTTTCACTCTCTTCTAAATCAACTAGCTGGGATCAATAAGTAAGTAGAAGATGATGATACAAAAGCAATACTTCTAAATAGTTTGCCTAAGCATATGTCTGGAATGGTGTTCACACCAAGTAAGGTAGCCATTAGTCTTGAAGGAGTAATATCTACTCTACTTGATCATAATGAAGACTCAAAATCTGAAGAGGTCTTATTTTCGCATAACAAAGAAAGAGAATCAAATTACAAATATAAGAATATTCCTTTCAAAGGAAAAATCAAATGCTTCTATTGTAATGAAAAAGGACATGTAATTTTGAATTGTAATAAGAGGGAACAAGATCGACTAGATGATAAATTGGATCATCATTCTTCCTTAGATGAAGAAACTGATTGGGAAAACCATGATAATGCTGAAAAGTTATCATGTCCCAATGATGAATAATATGTACTTTAAATAAATCCAACATTGGAGGTAGGAGGCATTGGAGGTTGGAGGACAATCAACATCCTGTCATCAGTAACCAACAATGGGGCCACTCATCAACTTTGGTGAAATTTCCTTTTATGCAGCATGATATATTTTTCAATGTTACAAGTGTGAATAAGTGCAAATTTCACATTGTGGGGGGGAACAATACACAATGTTTCATTCTTAATTAGTGATATGTATGCTGATTTCTATTTAACTTCCCTAATGTACAAGCATAGTGGTGAACAAAAGCACCAGTGTAGTGCAGTTCATGGATCTTGAAAGGGTTTGTGGGAGGATCAAAAAAACCACACGAGGTGAACAAATGAGTGCAGGTTCCTATTCATGCAAAGGTTTGTGGTAAGCCTATTAAAACCATGGGATGAGAGAGCCTTTCTTTGGATCAAGGTCATGAGTCAGTTGGACATGCCATAGGGAGGAGCATACTTCAGATGAAGGATGTGAGTTCGTACCATGTTCACGCTAAGGGGGGAATGTTGGGAGAACTATTTTTACTGTTCACATGTTTGTTAGTTTGTTTAGGAGCTTGTATATTTACGTGTTTTTGTTATAGTTTAGTTATTTGTTATCCCATGATGTAAGGTATTTGTTACGAGAGTTATCCTATAATATAGGAAATACAAGTCCTATATATAGGTATTAAATGAGTGTTAAAGGTATGAGAGTAATTTAACATCATTGTGATTTATTTTATGACTCTTTCCATATTTCCAATACTCTCCAATGTTCTTGAGTTGTCAAGCCAACTCTTCCTCAAGCTCAGGATTGAAAGTTTCCACTATATACTTTGTGTCTGGCTCTTCATTGTCTTCCTCAAAGAATTTTTTTTCCTCCTCTTCATGGACTACTTCATCAATTAAAATATGTTGATATAGGGGATGCTCATGGTAGTCATCTACTTCTTCTTCCATTCTTTTACTTGCCTCCCTTTCTTGTCTTTCAAATTCCTCAGAGATTTTCATCGTTGCTTCCATTTTTGGGGGCTCTTTTTGGAGTAGGAGTGGGGAGATTAGAAACACCTTGAGCCAAGGAAGCTTGCACCATAGGGCTCACAAACATTCTAGAAAGCTCTGAGGGAATATTCTTCATGTACTTGGTGAAGGCCTCCGAAAGAGAGAGGGTAAGTATTGGCATCACTACAGTAGCCGGTGCGAGGGCTGATGATGGAGATATCACCAAGGAAGAGAGTGGGGAAGTGGTATCATAAGAAGAGTCTATTACAAACACTTGTGCAATGGGTGGGGTAGAAGCAAGGTGGACTTAAATTTCCACTGCAGGTAGAGAGATGGGGAACATCACCTGAGAAGCAAACAAATGAGTAATATTGCCAGTGACAGCTCCAAGTGGGGCAACAAGTGCAGCAGGAAGAGACTTTGGTTGTTCAACCCCTTGCTCCTATCCTTCATGTAGTAGATCCTCTTGGATGGTGGGAGTCTCCACAAAACCGCTCGATTTCTTTGATTTCTTGGAAGGTTCACTTTCTAAGGGTTTTCTTGAGTGCGCCTTAGATTTGGGCTGATGTTCAGCCACTTCCTTTCTCTTCTTAGACCATGTATTGAGGGGAGATGTTGAAGTCTCCCCAGTTGGGGAAGCATCAACAGAGGCAATTTCAGTCTAACTTTCCATTGTATCTTCAAGTTCCATGTATGATAGGGTCACTCCCTATAACATCAATTTAGAAATCTGCCCATCATTCCATTATTTTGTCCTTGCCTCAACAAGCTTCATTAGAATGTTGAGATTATTGATCTCTTCTTCATTCTAGTTGATTAATGGCAGCAGTAGGTTGGTAACAATGTCATATCTTGGATCCACTACCATGCTTTCTTCTTCAAACACTTGTTCCAGCACTAGGAACAACTTCACTATCTTGACGAAGTATGCCATCATGTGCATGTATTTCCACATACACACTTGTCATCCTTGCAGTTGGCCCAAAATTCTTCAACATTATACAGGTGGTCATATTCAAGTTCGACCATCTTCTTCAGCTTGCCATATGGATCCATCTAAGGCCTGGTAGTGTGGAACTCTAGATTATACCCTGTAAGTTCTTTATTTCAAATACTCTACAGATTGAGATGTGTGGATTTCATACATTCCTTTGCCGAAGGAGAGGGGATAAGGAATCCCCACCCTATTTTTCTCACTTAGGAGGGCATGTGCATGCTATATCTGCCAAGAGAGTTCAAGCAATATTAGATGGTTATTTAGGTACCGGGGTAGCTTATAAGGTTTCTTTGAGAAATCCTTAGCTCGAATGTAGGTAAAATTAAGAAATTGTATGAATAGAAAGCCGAACCAGCAAATGAAAGAATTAGCACTATGGGAGACCCTTATTTCTGAGTCACCCCCAAGCATTCGGATGATATTTCCTATGAAGGTATCATTGAATCTACATTAATCCTCTTAAAATTCCTATATTGGAGTTGTGGGTACTTCTCATATACTTTTAGCTCCCTTCTTGGTGCCAGATTCGGTGCTAGGAATAGTCTCCTGTATTGGGCATGGTAAGTGAGAAAATAGACTAGATATGATGTCATGTAAAATTGTGAGGTTTTCTATACTGCCACATATTTCTCATGCAAGCAATTACTAATCATTTTGGCCTGATAAAATTTAGTGTCCCCTTAGATTATTTCCTCTAAAAAGTATAACATCCATTCTTGGAAGAAGGCCTCATTTGAATGGCCCATGACTCTACTCAATAAGGTTACCAAGTCATGGTAATCCTCATAGAAATCACTCCTATAGAGTTCTTGGTACACTTTGTTAGGGTTACCCATATTTTCCTTTAGCCAATATTATTTGATGAGTTTCTTGCATCTGAGGGGATCAACGTCCCACATTTTCTTACCATATTATTTAGGCATCTCTTCCATCTCACTGAAGGTAGGGATGTGTAAGGTCTTCCCTATCGATTTGGTTGACAAATTAGCCAATATATATCTATCCATGTTTACTATTATTTTCATGTCTTCCTGATATGCCTCCCTATAGGCTATTACAAGCTCAAGAGCTATGAGAGCAAGTGGGAATCTAGTAGCTTTGGTAAATACACTAACTCTGATTCTTCTATCATTTTATATTGTATAGTTGATTTAGACCCTTTTTCTAAATTCATCAATGACGATGTGTCCTATATTAGTATCTAAGATATCCTTCTAGTGTATGTTGACCTTTGAATTGAGAGATTCCCCTTGGAACTTATATCTCATTTGGTCCTTATCCTCTTTACCCCTAGGTGCCTTGGCAATCTTATTTCATTTGTCTTTCTCCATGACCACCCCAAGGACCCGGTAGCTGGTGTAACTCAAGATTAAATCTGTGGTTCGATCTGTAACTAGAAATAACAATATTAACCCTAATCTAAAATCAAAACTAATCTAAAATCAAACAATAAAGAATGAAATTTGAAAACATAAATGTAAATTGAATTGATCTCACCGAATGATGTATTCACCCTTTCGAATTAACTCCATTGCTCTTCTCCATTTTGCCTTTTAAGTATTCTTGCCCTCAGATTTCTGTGTTTAAATGCAAGCATAACTTTGTCGAGTGTCTCAGCAAAATATCAAAGATTGTTTCTTCTCAAAAGTGTATAATGATTTCGGGAGGAGGAATAATGATAATGACAGGCCATTTTATAGATTTTGTGTTTTCGAACGATCGGCTTAGATTGAAAGAGAGATTGACGGATGAGATTGATCAATGCCATTCAATGAGTTAAGTGACAGATAGAACGCGAGTTAGAACGTGAGTTCAACTGTAGGTAAAGACTAATTTTAGAACATGAGTTAGAACATGAGTTCCAATCTTCATCTTCAAAAAATAGAAGAAATAGACTTTGTATGCAAAAGCCAAAGTTAGAAGTTGGAGAATAAATGCATGATAAATGCATGTGAATGCAAACTTGAGTTAGTTAATTAAATAAAGATATTTAATTAATAGATATAGATCATGCATATGAGTTGGAACTAGTTAATCGACTAGTTGTGACGGAGAGTTCTCTCATAGAGATAACTCGAGTCAGACGATAAGTGCATGTAAGAGATAACTGAATGTTAGAGGAATGTGACATAATTAATTAAATAATGAATTAAATGTTAATTTAATTCAACATTCGAAATATGAGACTTTTAATTAAATAAATAAAGTAATTTATTTAATTTGGCTGTTGAAAAGGATAAATGAATAATTAAATAATAAATATTTAATTATAGATGAAAAGGGGTTAAATGAATAATTAAATAAAGATATTTAATTATAGTTGGAAAAGTATGATAAAGGGGAATTAAATAATAAATTATTTAATTGATAGATAAAGGGGGAAGAATTAATTAGTTCGCAACATAATTAAATAAATATGATTTATTTAATTAATTAAGTTGAATAAAGGATAATTATGAATTAATGAATTAATTAAAAAGGGTATTTAATTAATAGAGGAAATATGTGTTATAAAGGCAATTAAATAAGTAACATTATTTAATCAAGACGACGGACTATAGAAAATTATGTTCAAATGTGTACTCGTAGGCCTAGACCAATTTTCGGTATCTACAGTTTGCCCCTCTTTGATAAAATGTTGGTACGACGTTGTGTCAAAGAAAATATGCCTTGGTCATGTCCCAGCATGAAACAGGTTAAGGTATGCCCCCTCGGGAAAGTTGAAATTTTTTTGAAAGTTTCAAAAGAAATTAAGAAATATTTTCGATAAGTCAATTTGATGATCAGAAATACTATGGAGTTGACGAAATTGAATTTGGAGTTGATACAGATGAACATGGGTCATTGGAAGTCGAAAGGTTATGCGGCCAGTAGATTAGGTCAGAAGAAATGCCACTTTTAACCCACCTATAAATAGGAATTAGGGGTATTTGGAATTCATTTGCACCCGGAGGAGATAGAAGAATAGAAGAAATTGCTCTGACTAGCTGACGAAATGGCACCCATTCCCTTTGCTAAACATCGCAGTTATCGGATCCGGACCTTCAGATGGCCAGCCGATGTAGGACCACCGGTATGTACGCGAAAATGAACCTTTAAAATTATGTTTTTGCATGGTTTTCGAGGGGTAGAAAGTTAGGTTAGCAAATGTGGTGCAGCGTGAACAATGCATATGCAGTCACAATCGCCGCATCTGATTGCGAAATGATGCATATGCAGATTCATGCATAGGGTAGAAGAGGTTGTAATAAAAATGAATGCATTAGTGGTTTGGTGCACCACATGTGTATACATGCAATGCATCAGTGTGGGGGTCAAGAGGTTATAATAAAAATGAACGCATTAGTGGTTTGGTGCACCGCATGTGTATACATGCAACGCATCAGCTTGGGGGTTAAACACATGTAAGGTCGTGAACCACATGTGCGGGAATGACCACATACTTTAGTGGGCTGTAGACCAGAAAATGCATCGCAATTGAATAAATGCACCGTATTGGCAGGAATGGGTAAGAGAAAGAAACTACACCACGTTTGCAACAAATCACCGCATGTGTAGAAGAAGAATAGGGTTGGGTGTAAAATGCAATGCATATGTGATATGAGCCACATCTGAGGAATGGTGCGACGTATTTAAGAAAATGCACCGCATCTGACAATGTGAGCCGCATTTGACTAGAAAATTTGTTTGAAAATATTTGTGAAGTAAAACATGAAAATTTTCTAACATGATGGTTTAAATGTAGGTGGTTTTATATCCAATCTACACACAGGAGTCGCGACTAGACACTTTTGGTCTGAGAGAGACATTGACATCTGCAGAGATTAGATTGCTATTGCTGCGGTGATTTGGGGCATAGAACCACTTGATGTCACTGTTTGCATTGGTTGGGTAGATTTCATTTTCAATGTGTGAACGTCAAATCCTGGTGGTAGTGTGGCACCTTCTACTAGCAATTTTGCTAGATAGCATTGGGGATCATTTGCCAAGCACTCATCCATGAAGGATGCAAATTCAGGATCTTGGACTGCAGACTCTATGCCTTCAACAAAGACTCGTCCATTGGCATCTCTAGTGACAAATTTATCAAGCAATGGTTTGTGTGGTTTGTTCTTCCTAGGTGGTTGAGTGCTGAAAGGATTGATAAACTCATTGGGGTCTGCCATTTCTTTGTGCCTCTTTTGAGACCTTGTTTCGACTATAAAAAAAAAGTTGCTCAAAATGGGGTAATGTAGACTATGCCTAAGAATTGATATGACCTATTTCTATGTTTTTGGATTTTTTGGACAATAAGGATGTTGCTAAAATGAATTCTAGAAAGACTTATACTGAGATGACGTATGGTAAGATGGACAATATGTAAGACCTCGTGTAGACTATGATTCTAAAATGGGTATAACCTACCTCCTATGGAGTAAATGCATGCAAGGATTTGTTTTGACCAAGGAACCTGATTGTAGGACAAATGACAGTTGACAAGGTGAACTTTCCAAACTAGACTTGTTGAGCTGAAAAGATTCACTAGATAAGACTAAGGTGACTAGGTTCGATGAGTGTGACAAATCGAGACATGAATTTATCCAAAGACGAGGAAACTTATCTATGCCGTGATATGCAATTTCCTAGGGAGTATCTAGATGCATGCAACTTAGGATGACAATGATGAAGACGTGGATTGTAACTAAGATTTCCGAGGAAGTATCTATATGCATGTGACTTTGGATGACTATGATGAAGATGTGGATTGTAACTAAGATGTATATAACCACCTAATGGATGCAAGATTTTTGAGCAAAATTTTGACAGTTTATGTTCGGACTCAGTTTGCAGTTTTGATTGTTCTCTATTAACAGGTAGATGCGGTTCACCTAACGGTTGTGGTTTAGGATTTGACAGTTGCAGTGTTTCTTACAGTTGCGGTCTTTCCCATGACAGTTGTGGTTTACCAATTCACATACGTTTTTCCTATTCTGGACTCTAAAAAACTAGTTTTCCTGACAGACACTTCTGGTTCGGACTTTGACACATACGACTCAGGATGTGACAGATGCACTTCGAAACTTTGAGATTGTGAAAATTATGACAGACAGATGCAGTTATTCCCCTAATAGATGCGACTTGCTAATACAGATGCAATGATTAAATTGACAAATGCGACTCTGTTCCTGACAGTTGAATTTTTTTTCAAAAATTGTTTGACTGAATTTGTTTGTTTGATCAAGATTTTGGCAAATACAGCAAACAACAAACACAAAATTCAAAGTATTTTCAGTTTTGTGATGAATGGACTATTGAGACTCAAAAAAAATTTACACCCTAGGCCTTTAGGACAGTACTTGTTGAAATCTTACTTGGATTTCTCTAGCTACGCATATTTACGGTGGATGATTAGTAGCTTGACCCCATTGGCTCCCCTCCATGGCACTCACTTATACGGGGCAACCAAGCTACAGTACCCATGAATCTCCCATGGCATACTTTTCATCTCTACACGTAAACCGTAAGATTGTAAGACGGCTTCATAGGTCCGACCTGCTGCACCAACAAGTAGATAGGATTTTGGTAACTCTACAACAAGGCTTTTAATTCGGGCATTCTGTTCGTGGGACACTAACCAACATCGACAGGAGTCCATTTCTATCCATCTCATCGGATTAGTGCGCGTGATTCTTGGGGTTTCCCCAAGAATCCACTTTTGTATACCGGCTGGAAGTCGCTTGGCTATAGTGTGCTACCGGTCTGAGTCGTCTTGGGGTGAGTACTTTTTCCCACCAAGACAGGCCCAAGTTCTAGAGTTAGTAACTATTTCTCTTACACCCAAGATCACATGAATGCGCAAGGGGAGAGGATACTTAAATTACTAAATCCTGGGGTTATAAACTAACAATGCAGACATGAAAATCACTGGTAAATTATTAAGCCCAAACTAGATTGTTTACACTACCAAGTAGAAGTTCATTTAACCCACAAAACGATTATCTATCTACCAAAACAAAAAGCAGGCTAAAATGATAAAAGCATTAGGTCCTGCATGCAACTTTGTTAGTAGTTCATTGTTTGTCTTTGGTTTTTTGTATTGTCTTCTATGCTTCATCCTACAAACACTTGTTATTCCACCTTGACACAACTGAACCAAATATTAGCGAAAATCCAAATCACAAAAAAAGAGTGAAAATCAAAAAATGGATGAACAAAAATCGATAAAACAAATAAAAATCTTTACTAGCCAGATGCAGCTTTTGGAGCCACACATGCGGTTCGAATGGTTGCAAGCGGATGCAGTCAATGGAATGTATCATACGGTTTGAAATTCGTCTACTGGCAGATATGGCAATAGACAAGTGGATGCGGCGAATGGCAGGCGGATGCGGCGATTGATAGCCTGATGCGGTTTATGGCATGCTAGATGCAGTTCATAAGTACGGATGTGTTGCTATTTTTGACAGATGTGGTTCACTGGATGGAAAAATTGTGAAAAAGAAACAAAAAAATAGAAACAGAAAACGGAAAGATGTTTAGATTTTGAAGTGCATTCACGTTGGGTTCACCAAATGTAACTCAAGATTAAATCTGTGGTTCGATCTGCAACTAGAAATAACAATATTAACACTAATCTAAAACAAAACTAATCTAAAATCAAACAATAAATAACGAAATTTGAAAACATAAATGTAAATTGAATTGATCTCACCAAATAATGTATTCACCCTTTCGAATTAACTCCATTGATCTTCTCCATTTTGTCTTTTAAGTATTCTTGCCCTCAAATTTTTGTGTTTGAATTCAAGCATAACTTTGTCGAGTGTCTCAGCAAAATATCAAAGATTGTTTCTTCTCAAAAGTGTATAATGATTTCGGGAGGAGGAATAATGATAATGACAGGCCATTTTATAGATTTTTTGTTTTCGAACGATCGACTCAAATTGAAAGAGAGATCGATGGATGAGATTGATCAATGCCATGCAATGAGTTATGTGACAGATAGAATGCGAGTTAGAATGTGAGTTCAACTGTAGGTAAAGACTAATTTTAGAACATGAGTTAGAACATGAGTTCCAATCTTCATCTTCAAAAAATAGAAGAAATAGACTTTGTATGCAAAAGCCAAAGTTAGAAGTTGGAGAATAAATGCATGATAAATGCATGTGAATGCAAACTTGAGTTAGTTAATTAAATAAAGATATTTAATTAATAGATATAGATCATGCATATGAGCTGGAACGAGTTAATCGACTAGTTGTGACGGAGAGTTCTCTCATAGAGATAACTCGAGTTAGACAATAAGTGCATGTAAGAGATAACTGAATGTTAAGAGGAATGTGACATAATTAATTAAATAATGAATTAAATGTTAATTTAATTCAAAATTCAAAATATGAGACTTTTAATTAAATAAATAAAGTAATTTATTTAATTTGACTGTTGAAAAGGATAAATGAATAATTAAATAATAAATATTTAATTATAGATGAAAAGGGGTTAAATGAATAATTAAATAAAGATATTTAATTATAGTTGGAAAAGTATGATAAAGGGGAATTAAATAATAAATTATTTAATTGATAGATAAAGGGGGAAGAATTAATTAGTTCGCAACATAATTAAATAAATATGATTTATTTAATTAATTAAGTTGAATAAAGGATGATTATGAATTAATGAATTAATTAAAAAGGGTATTTAATTAATAGAGGAAATATATGTTATAAAGGCCATTAAATAAGTAACATTATTTAATCAAGATGACGGACTATAGAAAATTATGTTGCAATGTGTACTCGCAGGCCTAGACCAATTTTCGGTATCTACAGCTGGTTCCATAAATCTTACAAAATAGAGGTGCAATAAGCATATTCATACACTAAATAGGAAAGTATCAGTGAAATTCTACAAAATAGTCATTAGATCAAATAATTCATGCTTAAAGATCATAAAATCCTCTAAAAATCATCCTTTGTCTTTCGTTCAAAGGAGATTGGACAATGCGGGCCCAAGGGTGCGGGTTTCCTTGGGCTGGAAATCATTTTGGAGGCTCTGCCATTGAAAATGATATTGGGGCATCCCACAAGTGGCATCAAGCAATGCAGGATCCATGGTCTCTGAGGATGGAGGTCACATTGTCATTAAAGTTTCAGAGTATGGGCTAAAGGGTGTGGGAAAGCGTTAGGGATCGGCTGTTTGAAACGGTGTAGGCGAGACACAAGTCTGGCCAAGGAAGCTCACGCTATCGGGTTTTCACGAGGTGAGCGTATTGATGGTTTGAGCATGGACATCCGAAAGGAAATGATGAGGTCGGGTCTTACGTAGTAGGTAGAAGAGAATTGATGTACGTTTGGAAATGATGAGAGTGAGGTGGAGACCCGTGAATGGTAGCCTACACAAGATGGTCTGCTAAGGGGTCAAACCTTAATCATTTCACATTTTGAATTTAGTCAGTGGTAGAATGTTTGCAATCCACCAGTCAAGACGAGGTCATCCTTTCACTATTTTGAGCTATCCATTTGAAATGAATAAATTTTGGCGGAAACCCACAAAGGATTTTTCTTGGTTGTGGGCTTGGATAGTGGTCGTGAGCACGGGGTCTGACGGGTGTAAAGACGTGTTGTGAAGGCCGTTTGAAATGATGAATCTCAAACAAAAGTCTATGAGGTGAAGCCTACACTAGATTACAAACACAGAACCCGATGGGCAGAGGGACGCGATCGAACGACCATTTTGGAACGAAAAAGCCTAGATGGAATCCAACAAATAAAAGTCTGCAGGACTCAACCCACATTGTTCAAGACCTTGATAGTTTGGATCAGTCAGGTGTCAATAGTAGAGGTGGGACCTGAGTTCCTAGAGGGTGTGACCTTATTGCCGTTCGAAATGGTGAAGTCTAGAGGCAGTTTGTAGATGGAGGTCCATGCTTGCAAACCCGAGAGGGTCGAAGGGTCAACTTTTGGGACTTGTGAAATCTTGCAAGGTTTGTAATGGCCAGGTAGAGGGGGAATCCTGTGGATGCAAGCCTAATGTAGGTGGTCATCGTTCTTGAAAGTTCAAACAATTTATAGGGAAGTGATGACAACGGGAGGGCTATGGGCCCAAAGGGCATGAAAGCTGAGCTCAAGAATGACTGCATGATCATCAAGTTTCGCAAGCAACCAGTGGTTAATTTTGAAGATTTTTTTAAGTTTCAACACATGGGTTTTGCGGGGGAGGTGTTTCTCTATCTAATTTCATCATTTTTATTGAGGAATTCTTAACCATTTTAGATTTTAGGAAAAAAATCAAAGCTAAGGGAAATGGAAAACCTACCTTAGGATCTTGCACTGATGATGATGAATCACACATCAAATGTTGTTTGAATTGGAAAATGCAAGGCGCAAGCACAAAGGCAATGAGGACAAGGGACTCTGGTATGTTTCTCTAGAAAGGAATGGCCATGAAAATTACAGGTCATCACCGCTATTTATAAGTTTTAAGGAATTAAATGCCCTCATTAAATGCTCATACGATGGAGTATTGGGTTAATGAGATGTCACTTTAGCTAGAATGACGGTGGGAAAGGTGGCATCTGCAAGACATAAAGTCGTCAGTGTTTAGCTGCTCACAAAATTGGTGATCTGACAGCGAAGGGAGTGGTGGAATCCACAAGGTGGGTGGAATTTGGATATGATGATTAGAGGTGTTCATAGGTTCTATATCCAAAATTCATGGTTCTAGATCATTCTATAGTGAAAATTGTGTTTGATAGTTTATCTGTTTGTATAGAAGGTTGCCTAGGAGAAATGATATTGCACTCATTCCTCTGAAATGAGGTTTCTTGTCTTACAGATCTGGGGACATTCTTATATTTTCTATATTTATCTTCTCTTTTAGCTTATAGTGTTGACTCACTACACAATTTTAGTTCTTATGGGTATGTGCAGGATCATCATGGAAAAAACAAGCCCTTAAGTGGCAAAAAAAAAAGAAAAATCAGAGTTAGGAATCTTGACATAAAAATTTGAATAAGTTATCTATATTATTTCAAAAATATGTAAGAATAGAATTTGTAGCAATTTGAATGTAGTTTTTAAATTACTAGGTTTATTTACAAACAAAAAAAAACTATTTGGTGAAAATTTGAAATTTCAATTCAGTAGTACTTAAATTTTAGGGAAAAAATAAGAAGTAGGTGTCTGTCTGGCCACCCTAACCACATTAAAATGATAAAAAAAATTAATAATATTTTAGATATAATTAGAGGACTCATGTCCCAATATGATGCATATTTTTTTATAATTTTTTTCCAATTAAATAATTAATTATAATGTTTTTATGACAACTTTTAAAAATATATAAAGACTCGTATGTCTGACCACCTTAACTTGGTAAAAAGTTCATGAAATTCATTTTTTTCTTTTTTAATCTTATATTATGTGAAGCATATAATTTGACGATATGATACTATTTGAAAGATATAGAACTTTTTCAATCAGCCTAAAAATTAGCACTTTAGTCGTAATTCAATAGAAAATGAATAATAATTATTTATTAAATTCAAAGTAAAGCATAATGTATATTGGTGGAAATATTAGAATCTCTTTTAAAAACCCTTTTCGTTTCATCAATTTTGGGTAAAAAAAAGTCATCAGCCACATACCCATCATATTGCCACTTTTTGGCCAATCATGATCCTGCACATACCCTTATGTTGGATTTTAGTAGTTGTGCATTGTGATGTGTAGGATGTAAGAATTATTTGTTTTAGGTGGTTGTGGTAGTGTTTCCAATTTTTTTGATGATGTTGGAATATTGTAGGATGTTGTGTGGATATTTTGGACTATTACTGTGTGGTTTGCATGATCGAGAAAAGTATGATTTTTTTTTGTTTTTAGTGTTAGTTTAGGTTTGGCTAACTTGGAACTCTAGTGTTATTTATGGAGGTTCCTCATTGATTGTTGATGTTTTTAGGAGTGTGGTGATGAATATTTGGGTCTTAGATAACCCTTGGTGTTGTTTTCCTTCACTTCATTCCACCATGAAAGTGTTGGTGCTAACCTATTTTAGTGTTGCACATTTCATTAAGAATTACCTAATTGAGATTGTTTAGGTTGTGAATGGTATAAATATGAGATGGAGTATATGTTGATGTTGTGTGGAAAGTGTGAGATGAGAATTTAATCAAGTGTGGTGATCTTATTACAAGATTTAATGTCTATGACTCCGAATGTAGTGAACAAAAGGTGTCTAAATTTTCAGTGTGCTTGAAGTTTTTGGAGGTAGTGAGCTGAAGGTTGTGGATGGAATAGAGTTGTGGTGGTGGATTTTCCTATTTCTCTAAGATAGTGAATCTCTCTATAATATTTTATTTTATTCTTCTTTCTCCTTGACAGTGAACCACCAAACATTGAGTCATTCTTCTTCTTCTTCTTCTTCTTCTAGGCAGTGAGCACTTGACAGTGAGCCCAATTGTATTAGTTGTTGTTATTCATATATATTAGAGTTAATTCCCATTTTTTTTTTTCCCTACCTTATTTTTCCACATAAAAGTTGGCATTCTCTTGTGTATGGCTGTGTTTGCATTATTGGTTCATATGTCTACATTCTCCTAATGCTTAATAAGGATTTAAATTTTGATAAGGGTTTAAAAGTTAATGAGGTATTGAATGTTTTTTATGGCACAACTAATTCACCCCCTCTCATTTGTCCTATGAATATAATATAACATGCATCAGATATTGGTCAAAAAGCGCAAATCCCTCTTAGATCTTTTAAATATGACATAAAGGATCTTATATTTCCAATATGGAGGACAAAAATTTTAGAGAGCAAAAATTTTAATATTAGAAGTTGACTTATCCTATTCTTTAAATTGTAGAGCTCAAAGAGATATACATGTCCATAAATTTTGAGCTAGTCATGACCATTTCTAACATTTTCAAGGCTAAAAAAAACTTCTATAGTGAATAAATTGACTTTTCATGTTCTATTCTTTAAAAAATACATTTTTAATATTCCTATAATTATGATTAAAAATTAAGACACCTTTCATAACATCAAAATTTAATTCATTCACTACATGTTTTCTTTATGTGTTTGATCATTTCAACAAAATGGATAAACATTCTTATGGGGTTTTGTGGGATAAAATTTATTTCACATACAAAATATTGATCACACAATCCACTTTTTATAAGGACTACTAATAAAAAAAATCAATATAGAAGAATGGAAAAAAAGCATTGATTTATAGAGATCAAATCTATAGTTCTTTAGGTCAATTGGTAGGTTTGATCAATCCAACGTTTGTGGAAGAGACCTACAACAATTGATAGTAAGTTTAAATATTTCAAAGAATTCATCAAATTTCACCATATTTTATGCACAAAGATGAATCACATATAACCCATAATATATATTCGATATTTTAATAAATATAATTATTTATTTTATTTTATATTTGAATAGTTATTTCTATTAACTAATATATAATTTGAATATTTAATTTACTTACTTTTGTGCCTAAAATTTATTAAAATGGCTTTAATTTTTCATTTTAATGTGAAATGCTTTTGATAAAAGGGTAAAATGGGTTCTATAGGGACCCAAAACCACAAAGTTTACAAAATAGCAAAGAGAACACCAAAGTTCCACCAAAAAAAATAGCTGCTCGAGAAAAAACTAGTAGCAATCAAGCAAAAAGGACCAAAAGGGATAGCAGAGAAAGAAAACAGGAAGCCCAAGCCATTACTTCAGAGACCTAAGGACAGTCTCTGTCTACTCCTCCATATCCTACATATCTTTAACCCCCTTTTTAAAGGTTTGAACCATTTTCGGAGTTAGGAGGGCCTTGCGCTTCAAGTTGGAATGGGTTCTTCTAGAAATGCCACCATCTGTGTCCTGGCTTTTATCTTCTATATCTTCCAGGTCAACCACCAGAGATCCCTACTGGGCTTTGTCAAGCTTTTCAGTCATCGAATTAATAATTATAGCATTATGTCTTGCTATACAGTTGTTTTGTTCTGTGATAGTTCTGATGGTATTCCTTAAGCTCTCAGCATCGGTATCAATGTTCCTGTTACAATGCATCACTTCTTTCTTACCCATTTCCTCGATCTTACTTTGCAAGGCCCAGTTTTTAATTTTAAGCTCATTGATTTCAAAGAAGGTCCAATCCAGGAGTTTAGAATGGGACTCAGAATTGGTTTTAGCAAGGTAAAGATAATCAAGGGAGGGCTCTTTTCCAGTGTTAACAGGGGAATTATCAACAATGTGTATGTCTGGTAAAGGGTCCACACAACGCTCAGAGATTTTGGTATCAACTTCCTCCGACTTAGAGGAATCTTCGGTGTAAGAAACAAGGCTTTTACCCTAGGTAGTCTTGCCAGCAGGGCTGATCTTAGGAGGAGGATAGTCAAGCTCAAGCTCAACCCAGATTTTACCTGATTCCTTGGAAGGGCCAGCATGCAAACTAGGGGCTTTTGGACCCAAGCTAGGGTTAGGCAAATACTTCGAGCCACTGGGCTCAGTATCATCACTCTCATCATTAGGGTTGGTTTCCAAAGTAGCAAGGGCAGGCACATGCAGATGTTCAACAATAAGCCTAATTAACCTAGTATGAAGAATAAGAAATCTTTTGGGGTTTTTTTTATTATCCTCCAAACTTTTCTTCAAAGAGTAGAAGAGATAATAGGGGATAGAGACCCTTACCTTGTGACATAAATGGTTGAGGAGAGTGAAGTGGTAACCATAGAATTTAGTAAAATTCCCATCCACCATGATATACTCCATAATGGCTCGAAGAACCTTTCTCCATATAGATTTTATGGAGTCAACATCAAAGTAAATGTTAGCAATTTTGACCAAGCTTTGCTTTTCTTTGTCCTTTTTGGGGAATCTGATAACAGCTTCATCAGAGTAAGCCTTGTCCCTAAAAAAATTATTCCCATCAATGGGTAATCCCATAATTTTGGCAATAAGATTTTCATTAAGCTCCACATTCCTGCCGAATAGAGTCAAGTTACCATCATGCCAATTTTTGGCGAAGAGATTCGTAGCCTCCTGATCAGAACCATGAAGCTTCTCCAAGAAAGGAATAAGTCCTCCACTTTTAATCTTGTTCCAAACCTTAGCATTTTTCATGTGGGTTTCATAGCTATCTGGCTCAGTTCACTTTTTGTCTCCTCCCATATCGACTGACACAATGAGGCAGATCCAAACACAAGCCTTTTTAAAATTGGCCTCGCCAAATCTTAGAACCCACAATGCGTGGGGAGTTATCTTGCAAATTACTCCACTGGGCTCGAACCCATACAATCTAATGATTGTGATGTGAGAGATAGAACCTGTCCTCATTAAAGGGATAACACGCCACCTTATCATGTGATTTATCATAATTTAATAGGGCACATACTTTAATATTTAGATCGCTATTATTTAGCCAGGTACACACTTCTTTGCTCTTAACATCTTCATTAGCAAAAAAGTCCGTGACAACATTGGCTTCTTTATAGGCATGTGATATTTTAACTTTTTCAAACTTGGCCAGTTTCAATTTAGCTTCATCAATCCACGAGTTGATGGTCCACGATGGTGGAGACTTGCCACGGAGGTAGTCAATTATGTTTTTGGAGTCTCCTTCAAGCCATAAATTTTTAATGTTAAGACTTTGGGCAAAATTTAGGATATGGTAAGCGCCAGCCGCCTTCGCCAGCTGATTAGTTTGAGAGCCAATAGGAGAGGAAATTGCACCTATGAAGTTGCCATTGGAATCCCTTATAACTCCTCCATAGCCCACCGCCCCCAGATTGCCTTTAGCCGCACCATGAAAGTTAGCTTTGATCCACCCGTTAGGCGAAAAAGTCTAGCAAACTCCCTCTCTGTCCTTTTTAGCCTTCATAGTAAAGCTAGAAAAAAAATGATTTATGTTCCATTCCTTAGCAACACAAAGATCATAGTTTGAAAACTCCACATTCAAGGTCTTCTTGTCCTTCTCGGCTATGACACTGAATTTTTCCTTCAGAGATCTGACAATTTTATCAAAGACATAATCCACAGAGGCTTCTTTGCCCCTAAAAATTTTGTTGCTGCATTCTTTTCAGAGGCCCCAAGCAATATGAGGGAAGGATAAATCCCAAAAAAACTAAGTAAAGGATTCCTTATCGGGGCTTTCCATTGAGAAAATAAATCTTCAATGAGCATTGGGAAAACCCAAGAAAGCTTCCATAACCTGATCAAATTTTCCCAAAGAGAAGCAACAAAAGAGCAATGAAGGAATAAATGACTTACAAATTCAGCATCCATCTTATAGAGACAACATCTATTAGGGATTTGAAATCCATGTTTACACAGGTTGTCAATTGTAAGCAACTTATTTTGGAGCAAGATCCAAAAGAAGATGTTAATTTTAGGTATCAAATAATTGCACCAAGCTTTAGATGAAAAGGGAGGATGATCCAGAGATGAGGTGAGCTTAGCAAAAGTAGAAGACATAGAAAAAATACCAGAGGGATCATCAATACAGACCACACGGTCCTCCAGCTGCTCCGAGCTAAGTCTAACTTCCAGCAATGTAGTCTAGATGGGGACCAAAGCCTGACTGACTCTGCCCAAGTCCACCCAATTACCATTCACTCTGTAATCTTTAACATAAGTTCCAAACCTAGCCTTGCAATTCTTAGCCCAATCTCTCAAAGGGTTGATATTTATCAAGGGTTCCTTAAAAAGCCATCTGTCTTCCCAGAATCTGGTACTATTACCATTTCTCACTTGCCAGCCAATGCCTTCCTCCACAATTTTTTTTCCAATAATTAAATTGTTTCAACATATAGGTCCTCTTGGAAGAAGGTGGGGGTCCTTCTTAATAATGGAAGAGCAATTGTTTTCTAAATATTTTCTATCCAAAATATATATCCACTCCTCAGAGGAGAAGATTCTCCAAATTTTCTTAGCCAAGAGGATTTTATTAATAGTTCTGATTCTTCTTAACCCAAGTCTGTCATTCTTTTTAGGTCTACAGACCAGATTCCAGTCAATTAAGGGAATTATTTTATTTTCCTCAACAACTGACCAAAGAAATATTTTTTGAATTTTTTCAATTGTATTAGCATATTTGGTAGGGATCTTAAAGAGGCTCAGGGTGTAGATAGGGAGATTTTAAAGGGAGGCTTTGAGGAGCTGAAGCTTTCCAGCTTGGCTAAGCAGAGCACCTTTCCAACCCACAAGCTTCTTACTAAATCTATCCACCAATCATATCCAGAAAGAATCAAGAGGTTTCATACTTAAAGGAAGACCATGTAGGTGGCAGGAAGGGATTCCACCTTACAATCCAAAATTCTGGCAATTTTGGTCTATCGATGAGCCAAAGTATTGAAAAAGAACAGCGAGCTTTTTTATTGTTGATCAGCTATCTTGAAGCTCTCCCATACTTGTCAAGCAGTTGTTTAATAGATTTAGCTTAAGACACAGAAGCTTGACCCATGAGCATAGTTTCATCAATGAATTGTTGATGACAAAACACCAAGTTGCTCGAGGAAGGTCTGAGCCCAGAGATAACTTTAAAGTCAACCAATTTTTTCAGGCTCCTACCTAAGCTTTCAGCCATAATGGTGAATAAAATAGGAGAGATAGGATCACCCTTCCTAAGATCTCTGGTACTCTGAAAAAAGGGGGTCAGGGAACCATGGACCATAATCGATATGGAAGTTGTGGACACAAGTTGTTCCACCATTTGAACCACCCTATTATTAAAGCCAAAGGCCTTCTGAATTTTAAATAAAAAAATCCAATCAACTCTGTCATAGGCTTTTGATATGTCAAGCTTTAATAGGAAACCTTCAATCTTCGATTCAACAAGGGAGTGAATGTTCTCATGAACCAAAACTATAGAATCAAGGATTTGTCTGCTAGGGACGAATCCATTATGTTGAGGAGAAATCAAGGAAGGCAAAATAAAATAAGAATCTAGAGGTTAAGACCTTAGAGATGATCTTGTATAAAGAATTACAGAGACTGATGGGCCTAAAATCCTCAAAATTATTAGCTCTAGGTTTCTTGGGGACGAGAACCAAGAAAGTAGCATTTAGTTCTTTTAAAATACATCTGGCTCCAAAACATTTCTTAACAACATTAACCACATCTTCTTCAACAATCTCCCAGAACCATTGGAAGAAGAACAAAGGGAAACCATCGGGCCCCGGGGCTTTATTCCCATCAAAGGAAAAGACAACCCGCTTGACTTCCTCGTTGGTGGGGATTGCAGTCATAAAAGAGTTGTTCTCCTGGTTGATAATTCTTGGTATCGCTTCCACTAGTTGATCTTGCTCATTCTATTATTTTAATGTGAAATGTTATAGCTACATATCTTCTAATATTCTCCATAAATTAGCTCTTAGAAATTTCTCAACTTATAGATTACTTTACTTTTTTTGTTCAAATTTGTGAAGTTTGGGAGGATTGGGAACATTGCTATACTGGGGTTTGTGTATTTTTTCTATCCTTATCCTTCATTATATCATATCATGTCATTAGTTCTAGGAAACCTTTTAACTTCCATATTTATTCTATTTTATTTTTCAGGTAGTCATTTACCATTCCTCAAAGAACTTCAACCTAGAAGTTCATATTCGAATTGATAGTTTGGCATGTTTTCACAATGCCTCCTTTGAATAAGAGGCCCTAGAAGTTTTTTCTTAATTTTTTTAGGAGGTATCCATTATAAATGTCAAAGAGATGTGGTTTTACCAATCCTTATTTTCATAATTCTTGTAAATGGTTAGATAATTTCAATTTGATATGGTTTTTTTGGAAGAAACCCCCTTGGAAAAAAGAAAGCCCTAAGACTAGGTGAACGATCATTTGGCCCAAAATAGGATTTAGGTTGATGATGTCAAAAACATCACTAAAATGTTCCCTATTATGTAAGGCTAGCCATGTGATGCTACAATAAAACATGACCCATTGTACGTCGATGCATTTTTGTTGGTCTTTCAACCTTGGACATGAGATTTTCATCTCATACAAGAATATTTTTTATGTGTTGATTAGGATTGAGTTCTTACATTTACCCCTTCAATGCTAGAACTATCTAAACACCATTTTCACTTTCTTAGGGAAGTTTACTTGTTTTGAGCCTAATATATTTTATGAGTCTCATCCATAATTTTTTTTGTCAAGATTTACCCATCCATTCATCCAAAAGAATCTATAGATATTCAACTTGGCAACCTTTTTTAGAATCGATATTTTTTTAAAGAATGATGATAATTGGTAAAAACAATAAATATGAACAACCAAATTCCCTTACAAAATTTAGAAATAATGTAAGTATGTGATACAAACATGAATAGATGAAGCCTATCATGGCTTAAAAATTCTACAATCTAAAGGATTTAATAAAGTTTGGTTGGAGGGTGATTCCCTCAATATCATTGATTATTCAAATAAGTTGTCTTATCCTTTGTGGACGATGGAGGCACTAATTAATGATTCTATCAAAATTGTGGATTCCTTTGATCAATTCCATATCTCACATGTTTATAGAGAAGGAAATAGGTTGGCTGCTTATTACTCCAATTATGTGGTGAATGATGCTAAGGTTTGGGGTGAACATGATCTCCTACCCCTAGAGGCTCACTCTATTATTCAACATGATGCTCAAAGGTGTTGAGGAATATGCTCCTCTTATGATTTTTTGTTGTCATATGATTTTTATGTGGAAACTTATTTTGAGGTGTATCTTGTTGAGAGGAAAGTTTGGGTGGTATGGTGTGTTGGCTCAATGACTAGGCCCTCTTTTCTCATGATCTCCCTCTACCACATTGTCAAATCCACACAGATTATAGGTAGTCAGGAAGTCTTTGTGTTCTCGAGGTTTCCTATTGTGCATAGCAAGCTTTCTAAGTTCATCTAGTGTGTCTGCAATTTTTTCCTTTTGCTAGGATTTTTCACATTTTGCTACCATGGGGGGAAGCTGAAATAGATTGAAGCCTAAATCTCGTGGCTCTGTCAAAGTGGAAAAGAGGGTATGGGAAATTTTGGAAGTGGGCGGATTTACCTTGTAAATGAAGAGACTGCATGGGTTTGATAAGAAGAAATCCCAAGATTTTCTGGATGGTTGGCATAATAGGGTGTTGGAATATAAGGGCAAGGAAGTTCCAATCACTGAGGAATTAATTGATGAAGTCACTACCATGCCGATGGATGGGATGAAGTTTTAAAGAGACAAGAATGAGTCTGGTTCGACTATGGATATCTTCTTCAAAAAAAATGGGCAGAGGAAGTTGGAACTAGCGAAATGTGGTGGTTGTTTTCTTTCTTCTATTAGGGAAATTTTGAGAGATGTCATGAAGGAGATTATGAGGTAATTCACATTGGATGGTCACTTTTCTATTATTTATGGGAACCATTTTGTTTTATTGAACCATTTAGGCATAAAAAGGGAGTGTCATTTCCATATTACCTCTTGGTTTCATTGGAAATTAACATTAGGGATCACAGATGCAATCCTAAGAATCCTATCCATCCATGAAGGTCTAATTGTACTTATAATTAGCTATATTAAAGCGTTTATCCTCACTACTAAACCTTTTTCTATTAGAAAAAAGAAAAATCTTGAGTATGTTACTGGTTTTGAGGAGAATTTTGAGGATGAGGACTACTCTCTTAGGTAGGAGGCCTCTTTGGAAGGTGATTCAAAGTCTCTTGTTGTTTCTGAGGGTAAGAAGGGAAAAATCCCCAATCTAATTCTCCCTCTAGATATGTGGAGTATATTTCTCGTGATGAGGTTGAGTTTGTGAAGTCCTCCCAAAAGCTGAAAGCTTTGAAGGGAGAGGGGGAAATAAGAGAAATGATTTTGGTAATAAAAGAAAGAAGGCTCATTCTATAATTTCAATGGCTAATGGGTATGATATAGGTGATGAGGGTGAGGTTGAGGGACTGAGCTTGAATCCCTATCCTTGGAAAGGTTCCAGTTGTAAGAAGTTGAAGGGGCCTACGATGGAGAACTTGAGCAAGGAGGTTACAACCAATAAGGGCCAACTAGGAATCTCCCCTATTTTTAATGTGGAGAAGAATAAGGTGCAGCAGAGGGATAGCTCTCTAGGGAATTTAGAGAGGGTTGAGCAGCAAGGGTTTCCTGGTAGCATGCCTATTTTGGAGAACCAGGTGCTAGATCAAAATGTGGATACAAGGGTGATAGTTTCTACTTAGAAATGGAAGGAAACCTTGAAGAATGCATTGTTTAGTGAAGAATTTGAGGAAGATTAATGTATTGACAAAGATGGTTTTAATTTTTGGAGGGAGATCATGCCTCATTATCTCAGCCTAGTTAAGTATCACTCCCTATCTTTGTTAAATCTTTTTAAGTGGGTTTTTCATGAGATGAATTCTACTAATGTCTTTGTCAAAGTTACTTGAATTAATTCTGATGAGGCCTCCTCTTCTAAGGGGTCAATTATGCAAGCTCAAATTGATAAGGTTTAGGCTAAATTCAATCAACACATTGATACTCTTAAGATGGTTGCTGATGAAATGCTCAAAATGAAGAATTCTTATTAGAAAAAGTTTTCTATTTTGGAGAGAAATTTAGAGAAGGTTGTGGAGGTTATAAAACATGTAATGTGCTATGAGGCTACTAGTCTGGTGTCTTTTGAACAAGAAGGCAAGGAATTGGCTTGGGGAAAACTCTAGATCTAAAGACTCGGTGGCTGAACGTGAGGTGCAGTATAAAACCACTAATGAAAATGGTCCTTCTACTCGTACTCGCAACAAGACTAAGCTTAATGCTAAGAATGGTGTTCCCATTGATGAAGTGGTGGAGGTTATGAATGCCAATCATAAAATTATTGATAGTGATCTTGATGGTACAAACATTCTAAAAAATCTTTAGTTTGCTTTTGTTTTGTGCCTTTTTTTGGCTACCTCTTTGTGATTTTTGGATTCTTTTTGGTTGCTTTTCCTATTTTGATTACATGATGAAGTAGCAGCTTATCTTGTAAAGGGTTTCGGGGCCCCTCCAAAACCTGTTTTTCCTATAGTAAAAATAATAGCAACTATCCCCTAGAATCATGGTGAAGGGGCCTACGAATTGACATGTACTCCAATGATCTAAGACTTGTGGAATGTAAAACTCAATGCAATTAACAATGAAAAATAAACACTCCTAATCAATATTATCTCAAAAATTCTATTAATTTATATAAATATTCAAGAAGAAGGAATATCTTGAGAAATATCCCACACTAACAATCATCATCACACCCAATGTATGCTTTACCTTAATCTACACAATACTAATTTTTAGTTTCACTTTATTAGTCATAGGATTAAGGATTTCCCTTTGAAAACCCCTAGAGACAAATCAAATCCATATTAACCAAAGGTTTAATAGTTTATAGAGGTTCCCACCTCTAAATTTAAGGAAAAATAGATAATATCTCACTATAGAGGAATAAATGGTAGCCCTAAAAGTTCTAGAATAATTCCCATGTAACTTTGGATTAACCAACTTCTAGATTGCAGCCCAAATTTTTTTCACACACTTCAAATAAGGGGAAAGATATTGTATGAGTTATTATTTTTTATTAGAGGTAAAGAATGGGTTTTGAAGGGGCCTAGAACCCTTTACAAAAAAGGACAACTCGAGTAAAACAAAACTACATCAAGCACATGACAACCCAAAACTAGCATGCCATTAGCATAACATAAGCCAAAAAGGAGGGAAAAAATTAGCCCCATTACATGTTCTTCAGGATATCAATAGCCTCCATGTCATGCATGACAACCTTCTGATCATCATCTATAACTTTAGGTGCCTTAACAGCAGGAGCCCCAACCTACACCTTAATTTTTTTCCTTTTTCTGGCCCCAGGCCCACCCTCTTTCACCTCACTAATCAAAACATTTACCCCCCCACCATCTTTCTCCATAGAAACCTTTTCCTCCAGTAGCTTACCACCAACACCAGTAACCTCAACCTATTATTGGTCCCTCCTCAAGGCTAATATTTTTTGAATGTCATAGCCAGTGTAAGTTTTATATTCTTTATCATAATTCCTTGATCACTCTTCCCCATTACATAATTTTTTTTAATAATCTTGTAAACCATCTAGATGGTCGGATGAGGGAGAATATAGTGTTAATAAGTGAAGAATACTAATTCGCAACATTCAATTTGGTACTTTCTCTCTGAGATATTCTTTTCATAATCACTATTACTCTCTTCATGAGTTAGATAGTGATGATATGTCCCTTGAATCTCACTAATGAATTTCTTCTACTGGAATTTCCTATATCTTACTGATCTCCCAAAGAAACATTAAATATGGTATATTTAATATAATTAGTTATATTAGATGTTCTTTATTTATAGTGAGTCAATATTATTGGTTTTTTCAATCAATAGCTTCCCATGTCATTTGGCCAATCAATTATATATTTTATAACAATGTTAATTCTATTCATGGAGAGGTTATCACATTTCTCTATCCTATGTGGCTTTAATGTATTATTTACCATGGTTCTTGTAAGAGAGGGGGACCAACCATTGCAAGGCCCTAGGTCACGAAAGGCCAAGAGTGCAAAGGCTTCCCTAACTTACCTTAATTTGACGAATGGTTAGGGTAGAAGGGATGAGAGTGATGAAGACTATAAAATCCTTTAATCACTCTACCACCTCGAGAGTTGAAGGGAGACTAGGTGAGTCACATTTTAAAGTCAACTCTGCATCTCAAGTAGTGCTCTGTCTAAGGACAAAAGCATGGTTTTGGGATGACAATGCAGCACACTGGCATCTCACAGGCGCGTTGGCGTCCATACAGCCAGAAAACCAGAGAGACAAGGTTAAATCCTCAAGAAAAGATTGCTAGCCTAGTTTAGAGGTTTCTTGAACAATAGAAGGAGATTACGAAGAATGAAACATAAATACCAACTTGATAAAAAGAAATATATTACCACAAGGGTGCGAAAGATAATTTTATAGGACAACCCTCTCACTAGCTTGCTTCGAGATCTTTGAATTTGCACATAGAAAAAAAGGGGGAAATGTTGGGGCTATTTAGGGGCCTGCCTCAGTCAGACCCCTGTTTTGGTGTTTCCACCTCCATGGAAAGCCAAGTTTGCAACAATAGGAATAAAGATAAAGAAAGGAATACAAGGTACATAAACAAAAGACACTACAAAATAGTACTTGCTTACTCAACCAAAGATGATAGAGCAGATGAGAGGAGCTTACCACCTCTATCCAAAGTGCTCAAGACTTATGGAGGAGAAAAAGAGAGGAACTCAAGCCTCTACTACAATGGTGTTTGTCCTGTGCTTGCACTATCAAAGTGATGGAGTGGTAGATTGTTGCAATGGAGTGTGAAATTCTGCTACACAGCTTGAATGAATGAATAAAAAATGGGGAATGTGAATCCAAGATCTTGGAAAACTTCATCCAAACTTGAGAATGGATGAGAGAGTGAAGATTATGAAGAAAATGATGAAAAATGGCCATATTTGGGTTGACCAGCCAAAGAGGAGTGTTACACGTTGACTTACAATTGAAAGTGTAACATCTCTATAGACTCCAACCGCAAGAATCTGCCAGGGATGTAAGCATGCCACATAGACATCTACGCACCGTGTGGGCATCCCTGATAGAAACACCTCCACTGACACACAAAACAAGAACCAAGTGTGATGTGGACAACAAGCTTGAGTGGAATTAAGCCTCTGCCTTAGTTTTTCTAAAATGTAATGGGATAAAAGGTAATTTGTGTTAGGGGTGCAAATTCACACATGCATTTTTCCCCAACTTTAGCGATCATGAATACTAATAAGTTCTTTGGTAATGTAGAGTAATAAGGAAGTAACAAGGTAAGACGAGTATACTTGAACCGACGAGGAAGCGGAGCACGGTCTAGCAAACTCATAAGCATAGGAAAGGACTTCATAGTTCTGTGAAACTACAAAGTTGATGTATGAAAGGGCCTCACAGGCTCATGGTCCTGGAAGGGAGGTGTCCTTCAAGAAATCTTACATGAAGGAAACAAAGAAGAGCACCTTATAGACCTGTGGGCCTGTAAGGAAGGTATCCCTTAAGAAATAACACATGAGGGAGACTGAGTAAAGGGGACTCCACAAAGTTAGAGAGGGTTACATTTTTACCCATAGATAGAACACATCAGGAAGTGGCCATGTGGGCTAGTGAATGGATAGTCACACAAACCATTGCTAAGTTGTAAGAATTTCAAAGGGGTCCCTTGGGAACCCTTCAAAAGGAAGGAGGGTCCACTCAAGGGATGCATTGTTTGAAGAGTAAAGTCTAGTCAGGCTGCCCCCAATCTAGATGTAAGGATGAAAAGTTAGCATAGTCCGTCTACCCCTGGAATAGACACAAATAAGTAAAATTGGTCTAGTCGAGCTGCCCCTAAACTAGATGTAAGGATGTGAAACTAGTCTAGCCATGCTACCACCGAGCTAGACACCATAGAATTTTTTTGAAAGATTTTGAAGGAAACCCTTGGGAACACAATGTGAAAGGGAGGGGTCCACTCAAGGGACATGCTATCCAAAAGCTACCATCTTCTTTCTTGAATCGATTCATCATCAAGGAATCCTTTCAAAAGATGTTCACTTCTTCAAGGAATTTGAAAGGAAGGAGATGCACCCATTTGAGGGGAAAACTAAGACCATTTCTTCTTGGGAGGAGGATCTCTAAGTCCTTTCTTTACAAACCCATGAAGAAGGAAACATTTTCCTCTAGGGTTTCAAGTCAAGAATGCAATTCTAACAAAGTAGTGTGTGAAGGGTCTTTGAGAAAGATCCTTTGATAACGAACTCATTTTCTAAAGACCGCATAATGTAGAAGTAAGGTTGTCACACATGAAGGGGAAAAATCAAGCAAAGAAGACAGAAAGATAAAGAGAAGGGTAAAAGAAAATAGATCACACACATAGGGTACAAGGGGATCTAGTTTTTCAAGGTCAGAACTACCTTTAAATATAATAGGTAGTTGCGGTAAGAGGAAAAAGATCATCAATCCCCAACCATATTAGGAAGAATATACGAAAGACAAAGTAAGAAATAAAAAGTTGGGTCAACATGGAAGGAGGCCTAAATGCTCCCAACGCTTTGCATTGTCCCCAATTTACTGAAATTCAATCACAAACATGGAAGAATGAAGGCACACGTAGAGGAAGGTTTATAACACAAACACCATGCCTATATCCAAGCACCAACAAGGATGATGAGGGTCATCCAGGCACATATATCACAGTTACGGGGGAACACATCACAACAAACACACATCTAATATAAAGATCAAGAAAAGGGTATCCCCCTAACACTTTTCAACCAAGAGGTCATCAACTTCCCACTATATATCATCAAAGGGGGAGGGATGATGAGCCTGTAATGGTGTAATGTTAAGGGGAGGAGGTTTCGATCCTCCCGCAACAAGGGCCAATGAAGAGGGACCTGTAAGGTCTTCCTCTCTCAACCCTTGTTGGTCCAAGGTCAATGACTTTGTGAAGATCGCTGATAAGGTCAGAACTTCATCCACTAAATTAAATATATACTTAATGGGAGTGCCATGTTTCACCTCCGCGGATGGTAGATTTTGCACTCGAGGTTCACCACAAGGCTCACTGATAAACTCGAGAGTGGTGAGGAACTCAGGGGAGGTCAAGACTCATTTCATCACTAGGATAGAACAAGTTAGCTCGGGGCCACCCTTCAAAGAGGGTGGGATCTTCTTGCATCCTTTATTACTAGAGGGATCCCACTCTACCTTCTTCCTCATCAGAGGAGGTGAAATCCCCACAAACAAAGCAAGGTGGATAGGAGAAGAAGAAAGAACCATGAAAGATATGACAAAAGTATTAACCATATCCATAGATTTTGGGAAAGGTGAGACATCCAGAACGGAAGTCCACAACAGTGGCTCTGTGAAAGGACCAATAAACACCAGCACCTTTCTAGGTGCATGTGTGCTCACAGTGTGAGTCAGAAGAGATTCAAAGATGGAATAAGGGAAAGAGGATGTCATAGTGGGAGGTATAGTCTTCTCCTCCTCCATCTTCTATGAGGAGGCTTCCTCAGCTAGGAGAGCCTTTTGCCAACACTTGCGCTCATGCAAAAGGTAGTTTCTATGACTCCTCGAACCGAAAGCAAGGATCTATGAAGGGATGAAAGGATTATTTTCAGCCATGGGAGTGTCTTCCATGGTTGTCTCCAGTGGAATGATGAACTCTTGAATGGGAGAAGAAAGAGTAGGTTCAGAAATGGTAGGAGGAATTGAATCCAATGTCTCGTTGATGGGCCTCTTCCTGTTCACTATTTTAGGAGCAGGAAAAATAAGAGATTGTAGAGGCAGAGATAGAGAGGACTCTCCATGGGGGGCTTTCTGTCTACCATACCGAATAGGACTAGGCTTTATGGGTAAGACAAGAAGCTCAAATGTGGGATGCTTGGCCCTTTTCCAAGCGGGCACCATGGGATTCTCTCATAAATCCGAGATAGAAGTAGATGGTACCACGACAGGGTGATAGGAAGCATCAGGCTAAACAACAAAAGAGGAAGAAGGAGGATGTCAAGACTCATTCTCTTCTTCTCTTCTACGTGCCTTGGCAACATCACTATCAGCTTTCAGACAAGCTCTATGTGAAATAGCATAAGGTGATGGAGGGTATCTCACTTTTGGCCTACCGTGCCCCTTGTGATAGTTTTGATATGTGCGGTGTAGGAGGTCCTTCCTAGGTGGGAGAGGAGCAAGGGATGCAAGCCAAAAGTAATCTAAGGTATAGCTGCCACATGGAACTAGTGGTCTATAATCTATGTCATGGACAATGTGTATCGAACCTCCATGAACAAACTTCAGAAACTTGTGCACAACTGAGGGGACTGCATTCATAGCTACCAACAAGGGGATTCCTAGCTTCACCTTGAAGATTTTTGACACTGGGATAATGTCAAACTTAAGGCTCATAGACTTAGGCCCAATGAAGACTGATAGGACAATACTCCCTATAGGAGGTACAAAAAGTTTTTGTGTGTGCAAATAGTACTCTCAGGCACCTCATACCCATCCTTATATAGGAAGTTAATTAGCATGATCTCCTTAGTTATGATATTTACTTTAGACATCTGATCAATGAGAACACCTACTACAATATTCCCATTTATTCTTGCAGGAATGTAAAGAGGAGATGGATCTCTATTGAAGCTCATTGACATGTCCTGTGAAGTGGAGGTTATGCTCATACCACTACTCAAAGTATTCACAGAGGGAATAGGTTGATTTAAGAAGAAGACCATCATCCACACCAAACACTACTTCTACAGAGCCTCCTAAGGTTTATGAGATAAGGTAGTGATCTAATTAAGGTTTCATTACACAATAATTTGGAACCTTCTGACTACGTCTTCTAGGCGTCACATGTTGGGTTGCGAGGTGAAAGTGTCACAACACTCACACCTACAACACTCCTAGGATATAAAGAAAGGAGATTTCAATATTGTAAAATGGAACCCAAAAGTTTCACGTCGGGTTCGCCAAAAATGTAAGAGAGGGGGACTTACCACTACAAGGCCCCAGGTCATGAAAGGCCAAGAACGAAAAGGCTACCCTAACTTACCTCAGTTTGAAGGATGGTTAAGATAAAAGGGATGAGAATGATGAAGACTATGAAGTCCTTCAATCACTCTACTACCCAGAGAGTTGAAGGGAGAGTAGGTGAGTCACCCTTTAAGTTCAACTCTACATCTGAGGTAGCTCTCTATACAAGGACAAATGCCCGTTTCTAGGATGACAATGCGACACGCTAGCATCTCACAAGTGTGCTTGTGTTTGTATGGCCAGAAAACTAGAGAGACAAGGTTAAGTACTCAAGAAAGGACCACTAGCCTAGTTTAGAGGTTTCTTCAACAACAGAATGAGATTAAGAAGAATAAAACATAAATACAAACATCATAAGAGAAATACATTATTGTAAGGCTGACGAAGATAATTTTGTAGGACAAACCTCTCAACAGATTACTTCAAGATCTCTCCACCTCCACACAGAAGAAGGGGGAAATGTTGGGGCTGTTTAGGGGCTACCTCATTCAGACCCCCATTTGTGTGTTTCCACCTCCATGGACAGCCAAGTTTGCAATGATAGGAATAAATATAAAGAAAGGAATACAAAACCAAGGATGATAGAGGAGATGAGAGGAGCTTACCACCTCCATCCAAAGCACTTAGGGCTTGTGGAGGATAAAATGAAAGGAACTCAAGCCTCTGCTGCAATGGCATTTTTCCTACACTCACACTATTGAAGTGATGGAGTGGTAGATTGTTGCAATGGAGTGTAAAACTCTACTACAAAGCTTGAATGAATGAATGAAAAATGGGGAGAGTGAATCCAATATCTTGAAAAACTTTCTCGAAACTTGAGAATGGATGAGAGAGTGAATATTATGAAGAAAAGGATGAAAAATGGCCATATCTAGGTCGACCAACCAAACAAGAGAGTTACACTTCGACTTCCAATCAAAAGTGTAACATCTCTACAAATTCCAGTCATAGGAATCGACCAAGGATGTAAGCTCACCGCACGGACTTTTGCTTGCTATGCAGGCATCCCCGATAGAAATTCCTCCACTGACACATATAACAGGCACCAAGTGTGATGTGGACAACGGGCTTGAGTGGAATTAAGCCTACACCTTAGGTTTTCTAAAGTGTAAGGGGGTAAAAGGGAATTTGTGTTAAGGGGTGCAAATTCACACTTATACAGTTCTTACCCACTAACCATATGATTTATATCATCTTAAATATTGACAAATAATTCTTTTGATATCCTAAATATTTATTCTTTCAATGATATTCCTTAAGGATCTCTTTTGTGTTGATGAATTTATGAATGATTACCTCTCGCAACATAGGTTATCTATGAGGAATTTAATATAGTTGAGATAGTATATGATAAATATGGGACCCTACTCCTACATTGGCCAATTGGAAATAGAGATAAATGATATTACATGCATAATAAATTCTATGTTTTTGATCTCACTATGTTGGTACACATGGTATAATTTTTTGCTAGTTTTGAAAGCCTTTAAATTCCTAGAGCATGTGATGATTTTTGTACAATATGTTTTCTCCTTCACCAACTATTTATCCCCAATAGAGACTTCATTTGGCATCACCCTATTAGACCACATTCCCATACAATTGAAATTTAATTTCAAGTTGTCATAAATTAGAGTTTGAAAAATTTATTTATTAAATACTTCTCTAATGAGACATCAAACCTTGCTAGCTCATATTAGGAAAGTGTGAAACCTTGAACCTATCCCACTCAACCAATTAGTTGGATTATTTGGTGCAGTAGAGTAATTAAAAGTATGTTTCACTTCCTTTGTTTCTTTGAGCACTATATGGAAATATATTAGTTACATGTATACAAATCCAGGATTGGGGAGCTTCATACGAGACCCTTCTCTCTTTGAATTTAGGTTAGAGTGACAAATTTTTTACATTATAAATAGATTTCTCATAATTTTTTGGCTAGAATAGTTCAAATCAAAGCTAGGTTACATTGAATTAACTTTTAGGATAGAGATTATAAAGAGTTATTACAATCCCTTAGAGCTCAACAGAGTTATCATGACATTAAATAGACCAAGTATGGGAAAGTTTTCCTCGAAGAGATTTTAGAAATTCTCTAGTATTTTTCCAAAAATTATGAGAAAGTATTCATGTCCTACAAAAACTCTCTTTCATAGGACCGGGCCCTTTAGAAATTCCTTCTAGTTATATCTTGTTGAATTTAATCCTCAAAACAAGTATTCTTTGATCAATTTCACTCAATATCTAATCTCAAGGAGGTTGTCCATGCCATGGAAATAAAAAACTCCTAATTATGATTACATCCCTTGTGAGTTTTACAAGGCGCTTTGGGATTGTGTTGGAAAGGACTTGCATAATATTGATCTTGTAGCCTTCCAATATAAGTTATTAGGGAAACAAACCAAAAAAGAAAATATTGAATTCATACCTAATTCTAAAGACCTAGAGGATATTTGTAACTTGACACCCATCACTTTTCTCAATGTCTCATATAAGATAATTTCCAAATATTTGGCTTTGAAGGTGCATGCTCTCCTTCATCAAATTGTGAGACTTGAGAAAACTAGATTAATTAAATCAAGTTATATTTAAATAATGTTATTGTAGTTTGGGAAGATATGGACTTGACTAGGAACTCTAAATGAAAGAATTCATTTTTTAAAATTAACTTTTCCAAGGCCTGTAATCATATTGAATGACTCTTTATTCTTATAGTTATGACATATAATTTGGCATAACACTTGATGTGATAAAAATATTTCCTCCCCCCACCCTCTAAGGTCAAATCCTTATATTGGAGATTGATTAGTCATGGAATTTAAAAAAAATAATTGGGTATCACATTTTCCCTTTTAGCTTTGAATATATCCTTATGGAAAGCCATCCTTACTAGAATAGAAAAAAGTTCATCATACTAGATATCAAAAAACTCTCTCTTTGGAATGGAAATTTTATAATTGCAACCACACATACGTAATATTCCTCATGTTGGGCTCCTTCAAAGGAGATATGTGAAATCAAGAATAATAATTTTTGTGATTTGATTTTTTCTTCCTCAAAAATTATAAGTGATTTCATATGTGGCCTAGAAGTTTTCCTATCTCCCATGAAATTATATTGGTTTGGATCTTTAACCATCTAATGCTAAGGTTTGGGTCTTTGCACCAAGTGGATTGTCCTTGCCCTTCAAGGTGATGAAGCTTAGATTTTTTTTTTGATATTCCATTACATTTTTCCATCCTTATAGATGGTTTCCTTGTAAGTGGATTAAGCTTTTAATCCTTCTCACCATGAATAACATAGTGTACATTCAAGGAATTTTTTTGATAAAAAGTATTTGGAGAGTTTAGGAAGGCTTGAAATCCTAACCATTTTGGACTGGTCCTAGACTTTATAATGGGATTTAAATCAACTGCAAATAATCTCCTAGTCTTATGTTTTCTAAGATCACAATAAGCCATTGGAAAGGATGCCTTCAAAGAATTTCTTGAGATTTCATAATAAATTAATTCAAACTCTACTAGACATCTTTGTTAGAGCCTCAATGCATCTCTTGGCCTTGAAATAAATTAGATATAAGTTTCAATTTTATAATTATGATTGTTAAACTTTTGATATAGTCATGTGGGAACTTGAAACTAATTTGGTTAACAAAATTGGCATCAATTCTTCCAAGCCTTAGTAGAAATATTGGAAGTGGAATCCAAACATCACTTTTTGAGATTATAAACCATGGAAAATATATTATTGGCTCTGTCCTCAATTGGCAACGGTTTATATATTAAATTATTGATGAAATTGGTAATCATCTATCTTATCATGCCCTAGAATCTACTTATTAAACAATAGGAATCCATTCTTTAAGCTAGTTATTAAACATAGAAAAGTGTATTTTGATCAAATAAAAATAAAAATGTACTATATCTTGAAAATAATGCTATGTCTTATGCAATATATTGTAACACACATGGTTTAATTGTTAGAAGTATCAGTTCTTTAAAAAATCATTTCTACCAACTTAAGAATTTTATTACGAGTGATTTTTCATTTTATCAAGTCAAATAAATGTATGTTAGGGATTTCTATACACTAAGAATTCAGAGAAAAAGTTACTATAAAATTATTTTTAAGGAGTTCAACTGGTCATCATTTACCTAAAAATATCTTTACCAAAAAAATTAGTATGTTCTTTAAAACCATAGATACACTTCAGAGGTAATTGATTAAAGAGGGTATGTGAATTGTACCTCAATATTTAAATCTGTTTAGTTGGACAATGATAAAAGAATAGTAGGTCATGCTCTTATTCTTAGTAAAGTATACAATATAGACGTTACATATAACATGAGGGACATGATCTTGTTACTTGATTGTTATTTTCACATTTTCATTATTCAAAATAATTTTATTTTCATGCATTTTTTCTCCTCCTTTACATCTTATGTCACTATTACTCTTAGGTTGAATTTGTCGACATGCTTAACTTAAACAAATTTTGTATTGATGCAGTACTATAAATGTAATTCCCTATATAATAGGCTTAAGGACACATACAAAATAATATAGATTAGTTTCTTTTATAGAAAATAACTATATCATACATATAGTACTAAAAACAACCGAAATTACATAGTCTCATGTATGGTTGGATTCATAAAAAAAATCTTACATTTTCTTTGTTTTATATCTATTTATTTATTTTATATGATAGAAGACCTAAATACTTAAGAGGGGTCTACGATGAGTGTCAAATCCATTTTAAATGGATGACTAAGTAATTATGTTAGGTCACAACTTTCCATATAACAAATTAATATTGACTAGAATTTCTAGTAGTAAGTTACATTATGATTTGACTAATTTGTTAAATTTATAAAACTCGCCCAACCCCTAGGTGTGGTCAGTATATCTCTCTTCAAATTGACGTCATAAAAAATGTGGCATTCTCTTTCTTATTCCAAAGAAATGTAGGAATATAGTTGAATCATACTTCATATATATCTTTATGAATATTATACTAAAAATTAGGTAATTATATATATATATATATATATATATCAATATTTTATAACCTTTTTAGAAAGAAAATAATTAAATATTATTAATATAACTAGATTTATCAGACTTTTGCCTTAATGTACTACACAAATGAGAATAACTTGACTCATACATGACACAAATTTTTCATATTTTTATTCTTATTATCAAATTACATATATTAAAAAAATAAATAAACCGAAATATAGAAAACCATATGATATTTGTAATTATCTCATTGCTTTAATAATTATAAATGATATAGATGCCAATTTTATTTATTCAAACATTTACTATTGATTTTTAAATACAACGAAAGTAGCACAAGTTGCCACATAGAATAATTGTTGTATATAGAATATCATTCATGGTATTTCAACCGAGGTAGTTTTCAAGATCGCGGGGTGGTTTAATGATACATGTACAAAACTAATGAATAAAGAATAAGGTAACATCTTTTCTTTCGATTTTTGAAATATTCCAAAACCCTAACAAATACCCTACTTTAATACTAGATTCAAAAGCAGAAGCTGCGCAAGGGAAAATACTACTGTCCTTGCCTCCACAGGGCATGGGCGTAAATGAGGGCTTAGGGAGTTCAAGAGAAATCTTAGGCTAAAACTCCAACTATTATGACGCATGAACAGGGAAATGGTCGCCCTATCTGCACGAGGGCGAATGGAGAACCATAGTGTGATCTACGAAAAACACGTTGTTTTTCTTGTTCTCTTTATATATATTATTCATTCATTTAGTCTATTCTTGCCTATGCCCGTTGCAGAAAGGGAGCTCGCCTGGACATTTGGGGTTATAAACGTGTACATGTTTTTATTTATATGCAGGCAGTAGAGGAATGTATTTGCTAACAATGCTGGACGAGGAGTTAAGCGTTGAGCAAAGCTCAGAGACAAGCCAATAAATCACTATCATATGGCTGCATTTCTTGTTACCCTTTTAGTTTCATTTCCCTTTTTTTTTTTTCCATTTTTCTATTTTGTTTTGGCTGTTTTTTTTTCCTTCAGGCACGAGTTTCAGACCTGATGGATAGATAATAGAGATTTAAGACGTTAGATTCTTATTTGATTTACCTATGGTTAGTGTAAATATGTAAAATTGATTCATGCATCTTTAATCATGCTTCAATTAACATAATTTCGTCTATTAATTAAATAAATCAATTTAATTAATTCACTAAGGTATTCTCTTTAATTAAATAAATCATTTTTTATTTGATTATTTCCTAAGGTTTCTTGAGTTAATTAAATCACATGTATTTAATTAAATGACTAATGATCATTATCTCCTCTCATTTTGATTTATTTTAATCCACAAATCTAAGTCAAAATGTCACAATCAACTAATCACTAGCTTAATTAATCAAATCCCTGATTAATGCTAAGGCTAACCCATGTCTCATCCTCTAGCTTTTCCCACTTGCACAATAAATCATTAATTTTGATTTATTAATAGTTCTATTTTTTCTCACAAGACATATTCCCAAGGAATATGTCCTCATTAACTCACTTTTTTTGATTTTTTTGTTCAAACAAATTTCCCTCCAAATCTCTCAACCATATGCATCTAATAACATTTTTCAAATTTTAATCTCACCTAAATGCATTTATATTGCACATTAACCAAAACTTGCACAACCATGGCCCATTCACAAAGTGACAAGTGGCTTCTTCTTATTGGTTGAGGATTAGTCCCACATTCCTCAACTTTGCCTCTTCTCTCTTCAATTTCAGTTATAAATTCAGAGAGTTTTCTCCTTCATTGACATCTACCATCTGAGCATTCTCACTATAGGAAACTTGGGATAGGTATGATTCATGTTTTTGCATTGTTTTCATTAGTTGCATTGTTTAACATGATTCTATATTCCATAGGGATGTTGAGTTTGTTGATTTAAATTAATTTATGCTAACATGAAATAGTTTAAGTCTCTCTTACAGATTTTGACATCTACATTCTGACACTAGAAGGAGGGCTACAAGCTCATGTTTGTTTAAAAAAAAAGCTCACCATCTAACATGCCGCTTGTATTTCAAGATTTTGAATGCATTGAATAGAAATATGCAGTCCTTTTTTTTGCTCAAGCATTGATTAATACATCTTTTGTTTCTCTTAAAGGAAATAAAATATGAGAGTATTTCTTCATACATACTATGAGAATATAAAGTCTATTGTTTCTGTAAGTGTAAACAATCTGAAGTCTAATATAATTTGTAGATCTTTCAGTCTTCCATGTCATGTTAATAACTCCATTTTTTACTAGGTAAATGCATTTTGGTGAGATATTCTGCATAAATGATATTGGGTTCATGATAGGTTCTTGTGCCCCTCAAGACTTATTCAACGTGTTTATTAGCATTGAGATTTTCATTTGCAGATTGTGTTTGAATTTATCATGCCACCTCTCTCCCTAGTTTTTAGCAGTGGTCATAGTGTTATCAAAAGCAACACCCATGGATAAATATACACGCATAAGGACTGTTAGATTTGAAATAATTTTGTTGCCCAAGCTATTCTCTAATATTTAGATTGGTTAGTTTGTGATGACTAAATGAAAGAATTTGTGCGTTAACATGATCTACAACAAACCAAACATAGCTACCCATTGATGCTCTGTCTTAGAAATCAAGCTCTCCCTCCAGCACCAAAATCACGTTGTATCTTCATGTACGTCATCCGTTGTCCTTCGAAATGCCTATTAATATGTTGGTCCAGTTTTAGAGTAGTTGGTTTTTTTTTTAAATGATTATCACATTCATCTACCCCAGTCGCTTTTGTCAATATCTAGTAGAAAAAAAACTAAAGCTCCATTAATGGTTGCATTATCCCTTAATAGTCTCTTTCTGTATACCCTTAGGCTATACTAACACTTTGTTGAGTTGTAGGTAATGAATCAACACATTATTGGAGCGCCTTCAGTTACATGGTTGTTGTGGTGCCACAAATTCATTTTCTGTTACTCATTAATTTTGGGACTGTAGAATCTTAAACTGTTTGTTTCAATTTTTACAAAGATGGCATGCTGATGAGAACTACGAGTAATAGGTAGTTAAGCGACACAACCACCAACTATTTATAGCAGTTCGAAATGATAACTATAAGTAAAACATGACATGATTATATTTGCTTTGGCTTTTATCTTTATTTTAAAGGATTATGTTGTGACCTACACAACGAAGATCCCCATAAAATTCCTTGCACTATAGATTAACTGTACTAGTAGGTATTGTATGGTTAACACTCAAAAAAGTGAGTATTGCACAATGCATAGGCCTTTGAAAACAAACATATTTTATTGAACTGCGCACCTTGTGTCTGATGTCGCATCCATCCCACTCAATATTTCCTAGGCTTAGGATCCAAAGAAGCCTCCATACGTAGCAAGAATAAGAATAAAAAAAATCTCAGTCCAATATGAACTGTTTGTAGCCATTTAAAAACAAATATGAATTGTACGTAGCCATGGTTTTGGTAACTTGAAGCTGAGTTGACATTGCTAATAGGACACTTTGTGTGTTTGAAATGAACTTTTTGTATTCTGGATTACTTATTGAGTGATGAATGCATGGAATTAAAAAAGGGCAAGGATATAAAGTCAAGTTTACTACTCACCATCATTTCTCCTCTTCTCTTCCACCACCATTTATTAACTTTTGTCAGAATAATTATTGAGCAAATCATAGCTATATGGTGTGAAAATAAATAAATAATAATAATAATAAATAAGGGGAATTTTCATATGCCATTGATTACAACATTTTAAGATGTCAGTATATGGGGATATTAGTCTATACATTAGGGATTCTTATTTATATTGAGTGGTTGGGTAATTGATATATATCTATTTAACCTTAGACCTTGAAAATCCTTGAATACCAAATTTGTTTGGAGAATTGACATGCCATGCTAATGTGGTCTAAGTGCAGATTTTAATGATGTGATTCAATACCTATTGGTTGCATTGCCAGAGGCATAATTTATGTGGCTTTATGGATTGATGATGCATGAGATCCAAGAAAGCCTTCTTGGACTAAATTTAAACATATCAAGCATAATATCCATATCATCATCCGCACCAAGGATCCTCAAAGAATAGTTTTCTATTTATTTGATTATTGATTATGCTTGATTCCTTAAAATATCACAAATCCTATTTCTAATAACTTTGCATTGTTTATAGGTTAGTGTTGGAGCCGGACATCGGAGTTGAACAAAGGCGAACAAATTAGAGTTAGAAAATTTTCAAAATTAAGACTTTAAAAAGCATTTTTTAATGCTTGTGGTTGTAAGCCGAGGCTCCAATTCGTGCTTTCATTTTCTATTTTGAACCAACTCACTTCAAATTTTGGGGCTAAAATTAACCATTTGACTTGATATTTTTCAAATTGATTAAAATTGAACTTAAAAACTCACTAGATTTTGTTTGGATTTTAACAATTGAACGAGGCAACTTTCACATCTCATTTTGGTGGTTTAAAATAAATCAAAATCATTTCTTTGTGGACTTAAAATGAACAAGTGTTTTCCATGCTTTGCAATATTTTTCAAAAATTAATATCATTTAAAAGGCGTATGCACTTCTCTCGTGCTTCATGGTGATCTTGGGAATCAAAAGTCTTTTGGTGATATTAGATTGTTTAAAAGATTGTCTCCACACTTTGATTTGGGGATCTAAAACTAGAAAAACTTGTCTAGTGTGAGAAACAGGCATTGCGAGTGTACTCTCTTTGTTCACGCAAACAAAGATGATCGAACTACAAATTCAATTACTTGCTATTGCACACCTTTAGTGGGCCTGCCTTATGGGAAAAAGTATTCACCCGAGGGAATGACCCAACCGATAACACACTAAAGCCAGGTGTATTTCCAAACGGGATATAAAAGTGGGTATTGGAACAAAAGTCAGTATCATGTGGTTGGCTTCGATGAGAAGGGCAGCAATGGTCTCTTTTTGCATGGTTCGATCTCCATGAACATAAAGTCCAAATTAAAAACCCTTTTTTAACAAAGGTCAAAATCCTTTCTATTTATTGATGCAAAAGGTCATGTCCTTTGAAGCCACCCCACATATACATGTTCTTATGTTGTTGAGATGAAAATTATGGTAGGGGAGATTCATGGGTATTGATGCTTGGCTGACCTAAGAAGCGAATGCACTATAAGGGGAGCCTGTGTGGTCAAGCATCTAATCATCCACACTGAATATGCACAGTTGGATTTTTCCAAGTGGGAACCCAACAAATATTGTCCTTTCATCCTAGGATTGTGCATGTTATTGGAATCAAAAACACTTTGTGTACATCCAAAACAGTGGAAAACAAACATTCAACGAATCATCAGAATTTCAAACCCTTTGGAAGAACAAATACCTTGGAGGTGTCCACATGTTACTACTTGTCCCTGTGGGTTCTTATCTCTAGAAGACTTCTAAACATTCATACGTCTCAATTTATTTCTCCCAAAGTCAACACTAGGAAGCTTTTTCCCTAATTTCCTTGATTTCCATATCATGGACCTTATGGGATGAAAAGAAAGTAGGACATTAGACATTTAGTTTGAAACATAATCAAGAAAGTGTTTGTGGTAAAAAGAACCAAACCTAAGAAAGATAAAAGACAATTGAACCACACATGTTCTTACAATCCTCTTTCTTATGGTTTTCCATGCGAACATTGATCTTTTGGTTTGAAACACTCTTAGGGAAAGGCATTTTCTTCAATATCTCGGTCTTGTAAACAAGTCCCTCTTAGGTTCATTTAGGATCAAAACAACCAATCATCTCATCCATCTCATACATCAACCAAATCACACCTCACCAACAAACTTTTGAAAACTTTTAAAACATCACTTATGCTAGACTGTTTAGGAAAAATATTGGCATCACCTTGTTTGGCTTAACACACCTAGCCAAATTATCCTCTTATGTATGAGTCTACTCTAGGATAACACAACTTCCTAGGGTTTACAAGTTCATTATCATCTTGTTTGACTTAACACACTTAGTCAAATTATCTGATCCATTACCATTTTGTTTCACTTAATACTCTTAGTCAAACTATCCTCAATCAAAATCAAATCAAATTAAGTCTTAAATTCTAGCATTCATCCAGAATTCCCTAAGATTTTAAACACCTATATCATTCACCCCTTTCATCCCTTATTTCATCATTGGTCCTAAACCCCTCAGAGGTCAATAAGGTCAAAACACAAGAAAAACATGCAGTTTAAACTCAACTCATACATCATGAGTAATCTAAGCCAATCAAACTATCCAAGTCTCGCAATGCCAATTGATTATCAAAACTCACATTTATGCATGGCATCATTATCTCTTCCAAACCTCAATAGTACAATCAATGTGAGTATGCCCAATCTAAAGTTTGGAACACCTTTCTTGATGGTAGATTTAAATCCAAGTCCAAACCTACAAATCTATTAACCGAACAATAAATGTATGAATCTTTAAGCAAAAAACATTATCCCACCGAATCCATACATGCCAAGTGAGAATATACCAAGTAAAAATTTACCAAACATGACCATTTCAAATCCACACTTGGTAAAATTTGGTGTAGACTTGTTTGCAAATCCCATCAATGTTGTTCAAAATCCAAGCAATATGTTGATGACTCCAATTCAAGGTAACACCATGCAAAATCAAAGTTACCTAAATCAAGTAAATTTGATTCTCAACCACAACAATGTTCAATATCAACCAATAATGCCAAATGAAAACATCACACCAAATCAGAGCATTATCCATGATCCGAAGTAAACATCACAAAGATGCATTCCAAATCTACTTTCTAAACAACCAAGTCAACCATATCAAGAATGTCAAGTTCAAATCTTGCGAAAAAAAAATTCTACACTCAAAAAACAAATTGATTCATATCACCAAGAGACATATCCACCCTAAAATCAATACACTCTTCCATTGGTTGAACCATGTCATCAAAGCATTGAGTTGTCTCCACAACTGCATCAAGAACAAGATCTCCAATGTCAAGAAGTTGGATATCAAGATCAACAACATCAACAAAAAACTCAATCACCACATCTCCATAATCAATCACCACAAGTTCAATTTGAAGTATGAATCTGATAAGGTAACAAATGAAAATACACACTGCTTGGGGAACCAATCAAATCGGTCTTGCAATGGTTGGTCCAAAGAAATCTCATTAAAATCCTTGTTTATGAGAATTATCAAGAGCCCATGGTGAAACCAATAGGGTATGACAAGAAGCAATTTTGTGATTTTCACAAAGTAAAGGGACACACAACATCAGATTGTATTCGACTCAAAAATCTCATCCAAGACCTGATTGATCAAAATCTAATATCTATTGGGGAAAATAATTAGAGTTCAACCACTAGTGATAGCATTAAAAACCTCCCCACCACAATTGTTGAAAACAATGATCAATATCTATCCTTTAGTGAGCACATTGAAGATGTTTCCACCTCAACCAACGATCAAATAAACACACACCAAGAGCCACTTTTCAATCATGATCAAAACTCACCAACGATGCCCAAAAAAGATCCAATTCAAGAAATATCAACATCACTTGACCGTATGGTTGAAGACATTGGAAATCTCCCTAGCACAATTGTTGAAAACAATGTTCTAGATCTCTCCATCAGTGAGCACTGGAAAGATATGTTTATCCCATCCAGTGATCAAATCAACACTCATCAAGAGCCACTTTTTAGTGATTTATTTCAATATGTGTTAACATTATTTGATCCTATTAACATAATCCAAGATCCATCAACCAATGATCATATTGAAAATATCTCCACATCATATAATGATTTTGAGAACATATCTCAAGAATTTATTCCAAAACATGATCAACATCTTCCACCAAGGTCTAGCAATGGTCTTTCCCAAGACATACTGACATCCCTCGACCTCATGATTGCGGATAGTGAAGGAATCCTCAAAGATCAATAGGATATTGATCCACTTCCCATTACTAATAACAATATCCAAGAATCCCTTGTAGACAATCCATCCTTTGAAATCAACCCATGTCAAGAACTTGATCCAAAACATGTCAAAATTTATTCCAAAATTAGTCAAGATCAAGAATTTGTATCTCAAAGATACTACAATGATCTAATAGACACTCTGTTGTTTATAAAAGATGTCACAAATGATGACCATATCCATATATCACATACCCCTTCGTCTACCCATGAGATGCTTTCTTTGGATAGACACGTAGATGATCTTCATTCAAAACAAGAGTCTCATACTCTTGACATCATTACCAAGGTACAAGAGTCTCCTACTCTTAACATTTGTACACATGATCAAAGTATAGAAAAATATAGAGACATACCAAAAGTGGATAATGAAGAAGGCTTCTACAAAAGTTGTGAATCAGAGACATCATATGGAGACATATCAGAAGGCTTATACAAAAGTTGCAAATTAGAAATGTCCTATGAAGATGTAGCAAAAATAGGTCATGAAGAGGGCACCTACAGAAGTCATAAATTAGAAACATCCTATTAAATGAATCATGAGGAAGAATTTTATGTGGACTGTGAAACATCAACACCTCTTACAGAAGCATTCAAATCTGATATTTCAAAAGATCAAGCTAAATATATCAATTAGGCATTCATCCCACATGTGGAGGATCCTATCACTTATAAACTTGGATCACTCACCTTTTTAACAGCAAGCTATTTTATCAATAAATAATGTCACTTTTGAAGATCCACCATAGAGAAGAAAAGGATTAGCACCTTGTTTCCAAGGTAAATCATATCATGTTGCAAATAAAAAAATTCAGCAAATGAGTTATCAATGCAGAGGATTAGGTATGTATGAACAATGTATCCTAGAACCTGTACAAATTATTGGAAATCCTAAACATCAAGGTCTTGGTTATTTGGTAAGCAAGGGATATAAACATATCAGGGATACATCTATAAAACTAGGGCTAACTTCATCTCAAGAAAACGTCAACATAGGGAGCACGAAGAATGCTTATGATGAAATTGATGCCAATACTACAACCCACCACATCATGAATCTTCATCCACCCATCACCCCATCCATGAATTGGGATTAACATTAAGAGAAATATTTGAATCAAAGCATGAAAAATATCATCAAAGAAAAAGAAGCTAAGAAGCATATCGGACAAATCAAATACATATGGATACCAAAAAATACAATGAAAGATGATCCCTATCAAAATCCATTAGTCAAAGAAACTATGGGGAACAATAGAAAAGGGAAAATTATCCATCAAAGATGTCCACAAAGGAAAAAGAAAGATTCTCAAGCAATGCACAAAATATATCGAGTTGTTGGTCCTCATTCCACAAAATTTTGTATCCACCCATAATTTCTCATCTTCCCAAGTTTGGAGAGTCAAAGGCTCCAGACTATCAACCAATTCATATTTTATTCCTTAACACACTCCACTATACATGCCTCCACGCATGATACCCAATTATTACATTGACCATGTGTTGGCAACAATCCTTCATCATAAGGATTTAGAAGGCACATTGTCGCGATGTGTGCACAAAGACAAAGTTAACTGCAGTATCAACAAAGCAGATCAAGAATCTTGTAATGCCCTGCCAAGTAACCTTAAAGGAAGTTGTAATTAACGTCTTAAGTGAACCAATTTTTTTTATAAAGTGCATTTAACATACACATTCACTTACTAGTTAACAAAAACCTCTAAGGCTACAAGGTTAGGATTACTTAAACCCACACAAACATATTACATATAACCATAGCATTATATACTTTATGAAATAGACATCATACATCATAAGGATACCACATAACATAATAAGATAAACATCCAAAATGTAATTTCATAATCGTTTACTTTATCCAATAGTTACAACACTCATTCCCAGAATGAGGCAATAGAATAAATGTGTTACAATTATATAATTCCACCTCATAAACATAAGAGGGATAAAATAACTTATACAATCTGAAATATTACAATGCAAGAAAATACAATAAGAACCGCAAGCTATCCATTTGAATGTATCACCTCCACGTACTACAGATCAAGGGGACCCAATGGTGTATGGTGCATGTTCCACCCAACCAAGTGGTACCCGAAGGCACAACCCCCATGCTAGGAGATAGTAACAAAGTAACATGGAAAAAGATCTACAACCAATATCCAAAGGCAGACTCATACTAACTCAAACTGACATAACCAAATAAATCCTCAACACAAGTACAACATTCATATCACTAACATAGATCACATTGCTTCCAGACATAGAATAGATCAAGTATGTTCAAAGAACCATACACATAAATCAATAAACAACTATTGTCCTAGATAGGGTGTCATCGCATAGTAGTCATGAGATCTCCTTTGAGCATCCTTCATAGGCTCCGATAATCCTAGTGGCCTCAACTGAATCTCAGCCCTCATACTCACTCTTGTGGCATCAAATACCTCTCGTGCTGACAAGATAGATGACTATGCCATTTCAGGCCTTCTCACTCATCCCAAGTTTAAATGAGCCCTTGTGTCTATGAGTGATGCTTAAATTATCTTGATTAGTGTGGAAAGCATCCTAATCATCTAAGTACATTAATTTAATTATCACTTGATTAAATCACTCCTAAAGGTTACCCAGTTTACTTCTTTGGGCTCTGGCGCCTAACAAAAGCCACTCTTCTAATGGACAACACACACCCAAACAATCCACCAAGGGAACCACAAGTGCATACAAACTAGGCATCAAAACTACTCCAACACAAGGAGGAAACAAATAAAAGAACTCACTTCAAACATCTTGGAGGCAACATAACACAGACCACTCCTTTAGAGGAGGCACAAAACATCCCCGTTCGTGGAAATCGGGTAAACACTAAAAGACACCATGCACTACCCAAGGGAAAACAATTGGTTGACGTAAATAATCGATAACCCTCTTAGATCCTCTAAGATTCTCTAGAAGACTTTCAAATTTGGACTAACACTTAATCCCGTATCCCACAATACATCATGATGACATAGCTACAAAAGCTTTCAAGTCATTAATCAAATCTAATATTTGGATTTCCTAAATCCATACTCATTCAATAGGTAACGTTGGCAAAGTCAAAGGCACGATAACTAGATCATCTAAAATAATCATAAACCCTATTTCCTCTTTCATTATTGGGAATCTTGAACAATTTAAACTCACATCCCTTTGCAAAATACGAGGAAAATAAATCTAAAAGGCAATCACGAGGATATTACTATTTTCGGATATTTTAAATCCGTATCTCTTTCATATTTCAATCACAATGGTTTAATTGCTTTAATAGAAATAAATAAATAAAAATAATTGATTGCCTCATCAATATAATCAATTCCTAAATTTACTTTTAATAAAAACATCATAAATCCATGCCTGCAAATCCTTTCAACTTCCCTAACAAAATTCTATAACTCTTTCAATTTTCCATATAAAACCATGTAATTTCTTCCATGTATAAGAATATCTTCTTCCTTATCTAATTTACCATGCACTATAATCTTATGTTTTAAAATCTTCATTCCTAATAATTACATGCACCTAACTAAAATAGGACAAAATTTTAAACTATATATTTAAATATACATGCTCATGCTATCCACACATGCAATATTTCCATGTACACAATTATTTGTATTTTTAAATAAACATGAAAGTATAATCATTCCTATAATGCGACCTCACATATATATCTTTTATATATTTAACTATATATATATATATATATATCTTTTAAATATATATATATATATTAAATATATTCTATTATATATATCCTACTAAACACATTATTATAATTCCAATCTAATATAATAAAATATGACATACAATATAATATATATATATATATCATATATATTTATATAAATATATACCATATATATCCTATGTAAATATAATGTTAAATAAAAAAAATTACAAAACCCTTCCTTTAATACCAAGGGCAGATGTCGGCGGACATCACTGTTCACGCACAGTGAACAACTTTAAAAAAATAATTAAAAAAAACAATACACAGGGTTTGGGGAGGGGCGGCCACTGCCAAACCCCTGCCCCACCATAAACCACCGGCAGCCTCACATAGGGGGTTGCGTTGCCTTCAAAGACAACGCTCCCTCCACATAGTGGAGGGCACTGCCTTTGGAGGCAGTTGCACCCTCCATTAAGGAGCTGCGGATATTTTTGTTTTTCTATTTTTTTTTGTTTTTCATGAAAATCGATTTTGCCCAGCAATGAAAATATCATTGCACCATAAGACGGTGATTCAAGAATTTATAATAAAATTTTAACAACAAAATTAAATGTGTATATATCATATGTATTTACATATATATATATATATGTGTATATATATTTACCAGAGTTTCAACTACAAAACAAATTGAAGAAATTTTCTTGAAACATTCACCTACAGGTGAAATTATGCAACTTTTCTAGAAAACAACCAATTTTCACAGAAGCTCAAAACTAAATCTTTTAATCAATTTTCTCAAATTCATAACAATAAAAGAATAAATATAATAAAAGAAAACTAAATTATAGCCAAAAGTTTTCTAATCTTCTGAGTTTCTCCACCATAACTTTCTACAGAGGTTTTATAAATAAACTGATTTTCTAGAGGTTTAAATTTTCTAAAACAGATCCAAATGTGTTGTTCAACCTCAAGGTTAGATTCTAGTAACAAAACAATCTATTTCGTCAAATAAATTAAATTCTACTGAGGTTTTCATAATTTTCACTTAAGAATTTTCACAAAAACAAAAGTTTTGAATTTATTTATTTCCTTTTTTCTAATAAAAAAATTCTTTTCTAAAACAGATTTAACAAACAAATCTTTAATCACTACTATTTTAAAAGCAACCAAGAACGATAAAAAAAAATACAGAAGAAAACCTGATTTGAGAAGCTACAGGTAATATAAAATTTGTTGCAGAGCCTCCTCCAAAGATCTCACAAATTCTATTCAACCATGCAATGAATCCAATCCAAAACTCAACAAATGCAAACAAACTTTCCTCCAATCAATTTTACAATCGAAACTTTCTTCAAACCCTTCTCTGTGCAAATTTTTCCAAAAATTCTTCTCTGCTTTCAAGCAACTCCTTCTTCCCCAAAATCTCTTGTGCATGAATTGCAACCATCCTCTTCTCATTAATTAAACTTTCACATATTGCATAATTGAAAATATCTTCATCCACCAAATCTGATTTTGCATGCAATCTAAAAATTCTAAAATATCTAAATATTAATTAACTCTCACATTTCGAAAACTAACTTTGCATTTAAAATTCAATTTCAAATTCTAATTTAATTGCAATTTAATTGAAATAAAATCCCAAAATAATTAAATTCCCACTAAATGAAATTAAATTCCAATTAAATTTACTTCTTTTCTTTCTTTTAATTTTCTTGCATCCCATTTGATTAATTAATTTAATTATTTAATAATTAAATTCATCCCCCTTGGATTAAATTTAATTAATTAAATAAATTTAATTTAATTAATTAATTTAAATATAAACTTCTTTCCACATTGCATAATTTAAATTAAATAACCATCAACATAATTTAATGCAATTATTTAAAACATCTATTTTCAAAACAAGAATCTTTCAAAATTTAAATAAGATTAAAGCAAGGAAATCAATGACTCGACACACATGACTGACGATACACTAAGGCTAGGGCATAGACTTGACACATGTTACCCAGCTACTATCTCCCTTTCAACTTAACCATTGGATCAACATGCTCAAACCTGTGAAACTAGGTGCAGTCGATGTCATGTACCTGCAGTCTAAAAACCAAATAAACAACCTCATATAATATATCCAGCATATAATACACACCGTGAAGAGGAAATCATGAATTCATAGGGTGCTCACAAGCGAGTGATGCGAACCCGTCCTCTTCACCAATAAAATCATCATAACTGAGACTTTCATCTTACTCAATAATCTCACAATAAAATCTCATGTTATATCAACTAACATCTTTACACCAATTAAAGCATGTAAACTAAAGCATTAGATAAATCAAATCACATCACATAAAATAGGTCATCTCTCTATAAATAGTGATCAAATACACACACAAGATAAAATATATGAATATCCAGAAACATAAATCAACACAACACAAAGACACAATGTCCAGTCCAGAAAGCAAAACGGAGGGGTGTTACAAATCTCAAGAGTTGTTTTCAAATGCACATATTTTGGCAAGGCAACTTCTTCAAGCAGGATACTGATGACACATTATGATAGAATCATCAATGTTAGCAGTACCAGGTGATTCAACATCAACATAAAATCTCTCAAAAAATACAAAAAAATCAAAAAATATAAAATCCAAAAAAATAAATTAGAAAAAGGATTGAAAATAGTAAAGAAAAAATTGTCCTCCAGTGAAAACCACTTCAGTGGCACTTTGGGCAGGTACCATGATGAAAACCTAGAAAATAGGTGTCATTTCTAGAATCGAGCATCTACATGCACCATTTTAGGAGAAATCATCTTATCACATCCATAATAAAGCCAACATTTCATCCATATCACCCTTTCATCCATGAACCGTTTATCCAACCCATTACCATCTATCTAGATTATCTTGATCTTGATGAAGGTTCGATGCACACTTTACACTTGCTTATGGTAAACATCTTGACATGGGTCATTTTCATTGATCCTGTCTTACCCAACATTGTTTGAGCCTTGAAGCATTATCCAAATGAGCATTCCTCCATTCGAACACCTTATATTGTCACAAGATAATCCTTTGCATCTTTTGCGTGCTTACTGTATCTATCCATACATCTATCCAAGAATCCACCCATGGTTGTTCAAACATTGCTAGACACTAGGGGCAGATATTTGCATCTTGCTTCTGGAATAGATCTTGATATATATCCTCCAACTTATGTGGCGATACGAACATTGGAAAACGTAAAATCAAATTGGTAAAGAATTTGTGAGCCAAAAATCCAAATCACTAGCCCATGACATATTTTGACAAGATGATGTTCCTTATCAAGCTTTATCTTTTGTCAAACTCCAAAATCAATATCAGTTGCATCTAATGTGTACCTCAGCATCACATAATATTATTGAAACAAATTTTATTCCATGTTGAGCTTATCAATCCTGATCAACCAAATCCAATCCAATCCATCATCATTTCGGGATATCCTTCCTAATCCTTGTGTTTCTTAACACTATCCTTGCATTTTTGTGTATCCTCAACAATGTTATCATCACCAATCTTGACATTCTTGTGGTGCTTAATGCAAATCCTTGCATTGTTGTGTATCTTCAACAATCTTATCATCATCAATCCATCAATCTGATCAATAAAACCTAGCTTGGGTTTCAATAAAATCCCAAAATAGAGCACTGATATCATCACATATCCACATCCAAATTATCAAAATCATGCCAAAATCCAAAAAACATATAAATATAAATCATATCAAAATCCAAAACATCTCAAAAAGTCAGAAAACATCAAAAACATGGCAGTCAAACTATGTCATCTCTGAGCTTGAACATAGGCAAGGTTGATATTTGATCATCCCTTGAGACATTTTAAGTCAATCCTTTAGGTGTCCATCGCAATGGAAATCCGTTTGCCCATCTATTTCACATTTTAGGTCAGTCCTTTAAGTGTCTATCGCAATGGAAATCCATTTTCCCATCTATCTCATCATTGAGTCAAGTCTATTGTCATCCAAACTACATTGTCTCTGAGCTTAATTGTAGGAAAGGCCATCCTTGATCAACCCTTGAGACACAAAATCCAAAAACATTCACAAATATCAAAAATACCAAAAACATTGAGAAAGCTCAAAATCCCAAAAACAGCCTCAAAACATTCAAAAAACACCAAAAACATCCAAAAACCCAAAATGGGGCACCCGACTCATCTTCCGTTCACTCGCAATAATCATCATTCCTAATAAATCAATCATCTTCATCCTTTGGTGAGTTAGTTAGAAGCAAGTCTAGCAGGTTTAAAAGTGAACGCTCAATCGTCAAAGTCTCAAGTCTAGGTCAATAAGCAAGCAAGTTGATAAACTTGGAGTATCAATAGCTTATCATCCAAATCCAATATCATCAAAATCCTAATCACAACATGTCCTAGGAATGTGACCTTCTCATGATGGACATCAACATCAAGTATCATATTAGTTTAGCCTTGGCTAGCAGTACAAAGAAAATTAGCTTGTTTATTTACTTTATCTAGTCTTTTTGACTTATCTTATTTTTCACTCATTCCAAGGACCTTTCAATGATGCCTAAACAAAACAGGTTTAGAGAGAAAGGAATGGGGCGATGATCATTATATTTTTGTCTGTTGTGCTTGTTGAATGTTCTTGTAATATTATTTGGCGAATACTTTCTTTGTTGGGTCTGTCCTAGAAAGGTTTTTGTATGTCAAGTGTGAACAAGAGCACTCCTATCTGATTGTCGAGTTAAAGTCCATCACACTAGGCGCAATACCATTCTGGTTCTTTATAACTTGATGCATCGTACCTATGTGTGTTATCAAACATAAAGAAGGTTATGCTATTTATTCCTCCCATCCCTGGATAAGCAATACATCATCATCATTCATCATCATATCCAATAAATTCTTGAAGACTAGGGGACTTATTGGACTTATGCATCTTCTTTGATTTAAGGGTTGATCTCTCTCATTCTTCTATCCTCTTTCATGCTAACAATACATCCATCCTACATTTGCACTCTCATGCTACATAATCATGTCATATCATCATACGACAACATCATCCATCTCATCCATCTCATCCATCTCACATACATTGCATAATCATTTGAGTTGTTTAAAATAATATAGATTTTTTATTCTAAGCATCTTGAAAACATCTCATTTACATCATCATTATCATTTAGATCATATAGTCTAACCATCCATACATCCATTTTGAACCTCTTTGTCGCGAGATCGACCTCAAATCAAATCTTTTTGCTCAATCTCTCGAGGGGGCAATGTACTAACACACTTCTTTTTGCTGGGGCATCCGAAAAAAACATAATTTATTTTAATTTCAATGTTGGCGGCATCATTATTTGAACCAATGCAACAAGTACATTGCTTCAAAGAGGGGAAAAATTTAGACATGCAAAATTGACTCATGCATCTAATCATGCTTCAATTAACATCATTTCATCTATTAATTAAATAAATCAATTTAATTAATTCACTAAGGTATTCTCCTTAATTAAATAAATCATTTTTTATTTGATTATCTCCTAAGGTTTCTTGATTTAATTATTACATCACATGTATTTAATTAAATGACTAATTATCATTATCTCCTCTCATTTTGATTTATTTTAACCCACAAATCTAAGTCAAAATGTCACAATCAACTAATCACTAGCTTAATTAATCAAATCCTTGATTAATGTTAGGCCTAACCCATGTCCTATCCTCTAGCTTTTCCCACTTGCACAATAAATCATTTATTTTGATTTATTAAAAGCTCTAGTTTTCCTCACAAGGCATATTCCCAAGGAATATGCTCTCATCAACTCCCTTTGTTTGACCCTTTTTTCCAAACAAATTCCCCTCCAAATCTCTCATAATGACATTTTCAAATTTAAAACTCACATAAATGCATTTATCTTGCAGATTAACCAGAACTTGCACAACCATGGCCCATTCACAATATGGCAAGTGACCTCTTCCTATTGGTTGAGGATTATTCCCACATTCCTCCACCTTGCCTCTTCTCTCTTTAATCTCACCTATAAATTCAAAGGGTTTTCTCCTTCATTGGCATCTACCATTTGAGCATTCTCACTATAGGCAACTTGAGTTCATCTTGCATCTCTTTGTCTATCATCATCACTTGAGCTTATCAAGGATTGGGAAAGGGCTCCTTCACATACCAAAGGTGAACCACTACAATATGGAATAGGTATGATTCATGTTTTTTCATTGTTTTCATTAGTTGCATTGTTTAACATGATCCTATATTTCATAGGGATGTTGAGTTTGTTGATTTAAATTAGCTTATGCTAACAACATGAAATAGTTTAAGTCTCTCTTGCATATTTTGACATCTACATTTAGCACTAGAGTAAGCATTGACTTAGGGTTAATATATCCTAGGTGAACATTCTCTTAATTGGGCTGCAATATTCTAAGGGTTCTATAGCTTCTTCCTCACATTGTGGTGATATACCCTATAGGGCCATGGGCCCTTGGGTCAGCTACTGCCTAGAACATCGTCCCAAGGTGAAAATTGTTATATATATATATATAAAATAAAAAATAAATTATGAACATGACCATATTGTAAACTACTTATGAATAAATTCATTCATTTTTTAGTTTTCTAAAACAATAATTTGCATTTACGATAATGTTTTGGTCTACAAGGATTTTATTGAACCCTCATAATTTCCTTCCATAATGTTATGAATTATTTATGATTGAATTTAATTTTAATAGAAAGAAAAGTAATTTCAAGTGAGTCTAGTAGTAGGATAACTCTCATAATTTTACAAATTAATGCTAGAATGAAGAGCTTTGCATGATTTAGATATTAACCTTGATTCCTACACTAATATATTTTTTTGCTATGTACCAGCAAGTTTCAAGAACAGGTAAAAATAAGGATACATATGTTCACACCCAAAATAATACCACATAGTTTATAGAGGTCTATCTAAGATTTGTATATAATACTTCATTTCCTCTATATTAACAAGTTACAACATAATGGAATTCAATATATAATGATATTCACAAGAAATTCTAGTTTCTGTCTAAATTTTTTTCAAAGAATAGGGTATAATATTTTCAACATGCATTTTCTTAAATATATTTTAAAGATTCCTTATACCTATTATATAAGTACATCTTTTGTTGAAATATAACTACAAGGCCATGAGGCTGAAATAATACACATAGATGAGACCCTCAAAATGAACCCTACAATTCTTGCTAACCAACCAAAGAAAGAGGGATTTCTCTCCACCCCACCATAATGGATCATCAAGTAATGAAGGCTCTCACCATTCACCTAAGACGAGAGAAGCCTCAAAGACCCTTATCAAAGAATCACATAAACATACACACACAACCCAATTTCTTAAACATACATGAATGGGACTCCATAGTTTAGAAAAATAACAAGAAAAAAATTGAAGCAACTACCTTCAATGTAGAGATATACTCACATGCTCAATTATGGCTAAGACAACATAGTTTTTCACATACTCAATTTCACAAATCCTCAGAAGTTCAACACTATGGAATGTATAAGAATTGATGAAATTAAACTCAAGAAAACTTACCTCTCTAATGGGCAAGATAGTCATGAATGGAATGACTCAACTCTCTCTCTTCAAACCTTCCTTAGATCCATGTTCTTTTTGAAAACCAATCTAGCAAGAATGAATGTTCTCCTCTTCCCCCTAAAATACCAACAAACTAAGAATGATTCTCCTTGAACCAAGAAAATCCCCCAAAATATCCACTAGAAAAATCTAAACCATACCCTAACCTCCTCAACAAGTACCCCAACCCTAGGTACTTGCATTGGGGTCTCAAAATTTATTAAATGACAAAATTTCTTTCATTTTTCACCTAAGAAAATTTCCTTAGAAATTTGTATATGGGTTAGACTTTCACATTCCACTAAAATACCAAAAAGAAACACCAAAATATTTTGACCAAAGAACAAAAGAAAAATAAAATCAAACCACATAAATTATTCAGCTCCCACGAGAAAATAATGCTTAAATCAATGTTAATATAACAAAGACACATCACTTCACAAAATGAAGTAGGATGACTAGATTCCTAAGGATTCATTCATTCCCCCATTAAATTTTGTATATGCATTCCTAATCATTAGAATTAGAAATCCACCATGATGTAAATAATCGAAGTTAGATATTCATATGTATATTATCAATTTAATAATAACTAAATTTTCACACCTCAAACATATTTTCTATGCATCCCTTAGACAATCAAAACTTAGTCTTGGAATTTAGAATGCACAATTCTTACCACTAAACAAATTAGAAATTTTATGATTCTGATTGTTTAAATATCATCAACATGAGTACATAGAAGGGAATATCCAAAATAAAAAAATGGTAAGTTCAAGGAATTCTTTCCCATGATAATATTCCAAATATAAAAACAAGGACAATATTTCATCGCTAATGTTGAGAATAACATCATAGTTACTTATCAATGATAATAAATAAAAATTACAAACTTATTTTTCTTTCCAAACTTAATTATAAAGGTGAGCAATCATAACTTAAGAGTAAAACCTATCTCAAAATAATATTTCTCTATAATATGTTCAATAATCACTAATAGAATCATCTTGTGTAATATAATGATGTCATATGCATTAAATTCCATGAAACGAGAGTACTAGGCTTGTAATAAACCTACATATATTTTACTATCACTAGACATTGAAGGTTACAATTAGAAGCTAATAGATACTAAATTTCCCTCAATACATATTTAAGAGATTTCCCCTTTACTATTACACTTGTGAAATTATGATGTAGTAGTAGTGATTATTGAGTAACTACTTCTATGATTGATCCCATATACGAAGCATTGATTGAATCTACAACATAATTCAAATTATACCCACATGAACACAACACACGTCTTATATAACACTTCATTCAAAACAAATTAAAATGAACTTCTATATCAAAATGATTAATTGCTTCATTAGTTTGATTGGACTAGCAATAAATAATTGAAGCCAATTAGGAACAATATTATAGTAGTTGATAGATGTAAGGTTGGATCTTAGATATTTTAATTTGAAAATGTAAATTTTATGCCATTTGGTCAACTATTTTAGAACCCAAATTGGTCAACTATGTGTTGTGCATTCATTTCCAAGGCCTTCTTATGGGCTCTAAGTTATCCTATTCATGAGATTTGAACCCTCATTGACCATTTTGTGGGAAGTTCTAGTCTTTTAAGCACCTATTTTAGTTTTATCTCATAATCCAAAATTTGTGGAGCTAGATCCATGATTTTTTAAAGTCCTTTAGAGTAGAGCCTTCTTTTAATGTATATTTATTCTTAGATTGTACAATTTTAAAATCTTATCCTCTACAATACAAAGGAAATCAACACAATAAAATAGAGAAAAAAGAAAAGAAATTTACTAAATATTTCTTACTCTTTAAAGAACTACTTTGTATCCATTATTCAAAATTTCATTACATCTCCAAGAAAAACACATTCCTACAATACTAGCTATCCCCTTTATCCACCAAAACCCTTAATTTAACTCCTATGAAGCCTACATAGTAAAAATAGTCCAAAACAGAGTAATGAAATCCTAATTTAACTCCTATGAATATTTCAAAGTAACAACAGACCAAAATAGAGTAATCAACTCCTAATTTAACTACTACAAAGACTACAAAGTAGATCAACACTAAATTAACAACATATCAACAACAACCAAGAAATTGTTGCATCATCCTCCCCATCTTTGAGAATTCTAAACCTCCTAGTTTAGAGTCATATAGTGGATTGTCTTGTTGTACATAAGATTTTGGAATAGATGGTAGAACCATACTTTTGACTTGAAGTACCAAGCCATTGTGTTCCCTTCTACAAAATTAAATATCTTTGCAAATCATCATAGTTTTTATTCTTTCATTTTCAACCTCTTATTTGAATAAAGATCCCCTTCCTCTTCCAATTGGATCTCAACTTATTTTTCCAACTACTTGAACGCTTAGTAGTCCTCCTCCACTAAAAACATGGCATTTATCTTTGAATCACTCATACTAGGTCCCATTGCATCAACACATAAATAATTAAAGACAAAAAAAAAATTTAAGGGAATAATTTTTTTCCCATAAGTGCATCACCCTTCTTTGTATTATGTCATTTACGCAATGCTTTCATTTTATATTTTTTGAGGTGGAATTCATTTCCTAGATCAATGTGATTGTAGAGAGGTAAATCTACAATTCCTAACAACAGATGGATTAGCCATTGTTAGTAAATTGAAATAAACCCCTCCCTATGAAATTGTTGATCAAACATAGAAGAGAATAACATGAAAAAATGCATGTGCAATCTAAACTATGTAAATATAATCTAAGTTAACCAAACACCATCCCATAGGGGGATTGGTGCCCCTTGATGTGAGAAGAGAGCCATTTCCCAATCCCTAATAAGCAAGAATGACAAGGTGATAGTGATAATGCAAATGCATGAGATTGTGCATCAAGTTGTGTTGTAGCAAGTTGTTGTTGCCCCCTATCGAGTTGTAGAAATGCTTTGCATTTATAGATTCAAGGTTGGAAGATTGAGGGATTTGGATGAATGTGGCATCATTCATGAGCCAATGACAAGATGCCACTTGTCAAGATGTGAGAGGATGAGGGTTGTTCACATTTTGGTCAATGTGCCCAAGAGGGGGAGATTTTAAATTTGAATTTGATGAAATGACATGTTTAGGGGGGATGAAAGATGAATTAAATGTCAAGTTTGACTTGTGTAAGAGACATGTAAGAGCACTTAAATTCTTTGTTGGATGGACAAGTCATGTGGGAGGGAAAATTCAAATTGGGAGAATATTTGCTCAAAGATGCCAAGTTGGAGGAAATCGGAAGATTTAATAAATCAAAGAAATGATTTATTGGTGCAAGTGGGTGGGTTAGTTAAGAGTTTAGATTTGATTCAAGTTGTGTCAAAAGCTAGAGAATGGGTGATTATGATTAGAGGTTAATTAATTCAAATTAATTAACTTGGAGGATTTTAAAGGTTTTGATATTTTATTTAAATAATTTTGATATCTTGAATCAAATAAGAAGAACTTAAGGACTTAACTAAGTAGTTTGATTTATTTAAGGGTATGTGCAGAATTACCATGGAAAAAATAGGCCCTTAATTGGCAATAAAATTCAAAAAATCAGAGTTAGGAAACTTGATGTAAAAATTTGAATAAGTTATCTATATTATTTCAAAAATTTGTAAAAATAGAATTTGTAGCAAATTGAATGTAGTTTCTAAACTACTAGGTTTATTTTTATTTTTTAAAATCTATTTGGTGAAAATTTGAAATTTCAATGGAGTAGTATTTAAATTTTTAGGGTAAAAAAAAGAAGTAGGTGTCTGTCTGACCACCCTAACCATAATAAAATGATAAAAAAAATTATAATATTTTAGATATAAGTAGGGGACTCATGTCTCGATGTGATGCATATTTTTTTATAATTTTTTTCCAAGTAAATAATTAATTATGAATTTTTTATTACAACTTTTAAAAAATATAAAAGCTCGTCTCTCTAACCACCTTAACTTGGTCAAAAATTCATGAAATTCAATTTTATTTTTTTAATCCTATAGTATGCAAAGCATAGAATGTGATGCATGTTTTGGATTCAAAAAATGTGATACCATTTGAAAGTTATAGATGTTTTTCAATCAGCCTATCAATGAGGACTTTATTCATAATTCAAATAGAAAATGAATAATAGTTATTTATTAAATTCAAAGTAATGCATAATTTATATTGGTGGAAAGTTGAGAATATCCTTTACAAACCCTTTTAATTTCATCAATTTTGAGTAAAAAAAAAGTCATCAACCACATGGGTCATCATATCACTTAGATATCGCCATTTTTTGGCCCATCATGATCCTGCACATACCCTTAATTAAGTACGATCAAGCTAGTGAATTAATCAATCAATTTTTCTAATTAATTAATAGAAGAATTGGATGTTAATTAGATTAGATGTCTATATGAATATGATTATTGTGGGTGAAAGAAAGATGAGATAGATGCACCATTTTGGGTTTTTTCAGATATTTGGATGTTTTTGAATTTTTGGAATGTTTTGAGGTTGTTTTTGGAATTTTCAGATGTTTTACAAATGTTTTTTGGTATTTTTGAGATTTTATGAATGTTTTTGGAGTTTGTGTCTAGAGGGCCAATCAAGGATTAGCCTTGCCTACATTTAAGCTCAGAGACGAAATAGTTCAAATGATAATTAACTTTAGTGCTAATGAGATGGATGGGCAAACAAATTGCCATTGCGACGGATGCCTAAAGGACTGATCTAAAATGTGAAATAGATGGGAAAATGGATTTCCATTGCGACAGATGCCTAAAGGACTAACCTAAAATGTGAAATAGATGGGCAAACAAATTTCCATTGTGACAAACGCCTAAAAAACTGGCCTAGGGTGTCTCAGGGGATGATCATAGATCAACCTTGCCTACGTTCAAGCTTAGAGACGACGTAGTTCGATTGGATGACTTTGTTTTCGATGTTTGAGATGTTTTGGATTTTGAATGGTTTGGATTTTTTGGATATGGATATGTGATGATATCAGTTCTCTGTTTTAGGATCTTGTTGGAAACCAAGCTAGGATTGATTGATCAGATTGATGGATTGATGATGATAACTTTGTTGAAGATATAGAACAATGCAAAGATAGTGTTAAACAACACAAGGATTTCAAGATTGATGATGATAACATTGTTGAGGATACACAACAATACAAGGATAGTGTTAAACAACACAAATATTGGGAAGGATATCCCAAAATGATGATGGATTGATTGGATATGATTGATGAAGCTTGATTTGAAACATTTTTGATTATTTGATTGATACTAATGTGCACATTAGATACGACTGATATGATTGATGATTGACAAAAGATAAAACTTGATAAGGAACATCTTCCTGTCAAAATGTGCCATGGGCTAGTGATTTGGATTGATGCTCATAAATTCTTTAACCAATTTGATTTCACATTTTCCAATGTTCAAATCACCATGTATAACCTGGAGGACATAGATCAAGCTTTATTCTTGAAGCGAGATGTAAACATCTACCCCAAGTGTCTAGCAATGCAGGGAATGTCATGGGTGGGTGCTTGAATAGGTGTATGGATGGATAGATATGGATCATCTTGCTATAAGATAAGGTGTTCAAACAAAGGATTCTCATTTTAGATAGTGCTTCCTAGCCTAGATAATGTTGGGTAGGATAGGATCAACAAAAATGACCCATGTCAAGATATTTACCATAAACAAGTGTAAAGTGTGCACCAAACTTTGTCAAAATAAGGATAAGGTAGATAGATGGAAGTGGGTTGGATAAATGGTTCATGGATGAATGCATTTATTATGGATAAGATGGACGAAATGTTGGATTTATTATGGATGTGATAAGATGCTTTCACCTGAACTGGTGTACGTAGAAGCTCGATTCTACACATGACACTTATTTGCCAAGTTTTTATCATGGTACTTTCCCAAAGCACCCCCCATGCGGTTTTCACTACAGGATGATTTTTATCTTCACTATTTTCAATCATTTTTCTAATTTTTTTTGGATTTTTTATATTTTTTCATTTTTTTGTATTTTTTTGCCGAAATATTTGTGCTCATGTTAAATCACCTGGTGATCCTGATGTAGATGCCCCTATCATAATGTGCCATCGATATCTTTCTTGAAGAAGCTGCCTTGCCAAGATACATACACTTGAAAGCAACTTTAGAGATTTCTGATCTACTTTGCTGACATCAGAGTTAACTTTATCTTTGTGCGCACATCGCGATAGAGTGCCTTCTAAATCCTTATGATGAAGGGTCGTTGCCAACACATGGTCAATGTGAAAATTGGGTATCATGCATGGAGGCTTGGATGGAGTGTGTTCGGGAATTAAATATGGATTGGTTGATAGTTTGGAACTTTTGACTCTCCAAACTTGGGAAGATGAGCAATTATGGATGGATACGGAAGTGTGTGTGGAACTAGGACCAACTACTTGATAGACCTTGTACATCACTTGAGAATCCTAACTTTTTCTTTGCTGAAATCCTTGATGGATACTTTTCCCTTTTTTACTTTGCCCCATAGTTTCTTTGACTAGTGGAGTTTGATAGGGATAACCATTCTTTGTATCCTTTGGTATACATATGTATTTGATTTTTTTGATATGCTTCTTAGCTTCTTTTTCTTTGATGAATTTTTTCATGCTTTGATTCACATCTTTCTCTTGATGTTGGTCCCAATTCATGGATGGGGTGATGGGTGGATGAAGATTCATGACGTGTCGGGTTGTAGTATTGACATTGGTTTCATCATAAGTATCCTTCATTCTCCCTATGTTGACATTTTCTTGTAACAAAGTTGCACCCAATTTTTTGGAAGTATCACTAATATGTTTATATCCCTATATTGTCGAATAAACAAGGCCTTGATGTTTAATATTTCCAATAATCTGCGCTAGTTCTAGGATACCTTGTTCATGCAAACCTAATCCTTTTCCTTGATAATTCATCTTCTCAAAAAAATTACCTGCAATAGGATATGATTTACCTTGGAAACAAGGTGCTAATCCTTCTCTACTTTGTGGTGGATCTTCAAAAGTGACAGCTTCTTTATTGATGAGATAACTTGCCCTAAGAAAGGTAAGCGATCCAAGTTTATAAGTGATACGATCCTCCAAATATGGGATGAATTTTTGATTGATATCTTTAGCTTGATCTTGTGAAATATCAGATTTTAATGCTTCTTCAAGCGATGTTAAAGATTCACAGTAAAATTGTTCCCCATGATTCATTCTTGATATGCTTTCATATGATGTTTTTGATTCACAAATTTTGTAGAAGCCTTCTTCATGATTTTTTTCTGCTATGTCTCTAGATTTTTCTACATCTTGGTCTTGTGCACAAATGTTAAGAGTAGGAGACTTGTCATCCTTGGTAATTATATCAAGAGTATGAGACTCTTGTTTTCAATGAAGATAATCTACGTGTCCATCCAAAGAAAGCATCTCGTGGGTAGATGGAGGAATATGTTCTATATGGATATGTTCGTTGTTTGCGACATCGTGTATAGATAGGAGAGTGCCCATTAAATCATTTTAGTATCTTGGAGATACAAATTATTGATCCTGAATTATTTCAGAATTGCTTTCGACGTGATTTGGATCAAGTTCCCGACATGGGTCAGTTTCAAAGGCTGGATTGTCTACAAGGGATTCTTGGACATTGTTATTAGGAATGGGAAGTGGATCAATATCCCATTGATCTTTAAGGATTCCTTCATTATCTGCAATCATGAGGTCGAGGGATGTCAATGTGTCTTGGGAAGGTCAATTTCTAGACCTTGGTCATAGATGTTGATCATGCTTTGGAATAAATTCTTGAGATATGTCCTCTAACTCATTAGGTGATGTAGAGACATTTTCAACACAATCATTGGTGGGTGGATCTTGGATTATATCAATAGGATCAAATAACATCAACACTCCTTGAAATAGATATTTGTAGAAGGGGTCTTGATCATGATTAAAAAATGGCTCTTGATGTACGTTGATTTGATCGTTGGATGAGGTGGAAACATCTTCAAGGTTCTCATTAATGGAGAGATCTTGAACATTGTTTTCAACAATTGTGGCAAAGAGATTGCCAATGTCTTTAACCATAGGGTCAAGTGATATTGACATTTCTTGAATTGGATCTTTGTTGGGTATTGTTGGTTTATTGATTTGATCATTGGATGAGGTGGAAACATCTTCAAGGTGTTCATTGATGGACTGATCCTGATCACCATTTTCAACAAGTGCAGAGGATAGATTGTTAATGCTATTGCTAGTGGTTGAATTCTTATTATTATCCCCAATAGCTATTAGCTTTTGATCAATTAGGTCTTCAATGAGATTTTTGAGTTGAATACAATCTGATGTTGTGTGTCCCTTTGTTTTGTGAAAGTCACAAAAGTGCTTCTCATTGTACCCTGGTAGTTTCACCATGGGCTCTTGATAATTCACATAAATAGGGATTTTAATGATATTTTCTTGTATCAACCATTGCATGACTGATTTGATTGGTTCCCCAAGTGGTGTGTATTTTCGTTTTTTACCTTGTGATATTTTAACTTTAAATTGACCTTGTGGTGATTTATTTTGGAGATGTGGTGATTGATATTTGAGATGTGGTGACTGAGTTTGTTGTTGATTTTGTTGATATCCAACCTCTTGACATTGGATATATCGTTCTTGATGTGGTTGGGGAGACAAATCAATTCTTTGATGGCATGCTTTAACCAATGGAAGAGTGTATTGATTTTGGGGTGGAGATGTCTCTTGCTGATATGAATCGATGAGTGTTTTGAGTGTAGCAATTTTGTTTTGCAAGATCTGGCCTTGACATTCTTGATATGGTTGACTTGGTTGTTTAGCTAGCAGATTTGGAATGAATCCTTGTGGTGTTTGCCTAGGATCATGGAAAAGTTGATTCTGGATAATGCTCTAATTTGGTGTGATGTTTTGATTTGGCATTATAGGTTGACTTTGAACATTGTTGTGGTTGAGAATCATATTGCCTTGATTTAGGTAGCTTTGATTTTGCATGGGATTACCTTGACTTGGATCAATACATGGAGTTGCGGATATACTGTTGGGATTTTGAACAACATTGGTTTGATTTGCAATCACGTCTATCCCAAATTTTACCAAGTGTTAATTTGAAATGCTCATGTTTGGTAAACTTGTATTTGGCATGTATGGATTTGGTGGGATAATTTTGTTTAGAAGATGACTCATTCATTGATTGTTCGGTTGATAGATTTGTAGGTTTGGACTTGGATTTAAATCTACCATCGAGAAAGGTGTTCCAAACTTTAGATTGGGAAAACTCACATTTGTTTTGTTGAGTCTTGGAGGAGATAATGATGCCATGCCTAAATGTGAGTTTCGATAATCAATTGGAATTGTGAGACTTGGATAGTTTGGTTGACTTAGATTACTCATGATGTATGAGTCGAGTTTAAACTCCATGTTTTTCTTTTGTTTTTACCTTGTTGACCTCTAAGGGGTTTAGGACCAATGATGAGATGAAGGATGAAAGGGGTGAATGATATGGGTGTTTTAACTTTCATGAACTTTGGATCAATGCTAGACTTTAGGACTTGATTTGATTTGATTTTGATTGAGGATAGTTTGACTAAGTGTGTTAAGTCAAACAAGGTGATAATGGATTGGATAATTTGACTAAGTGTGTTAAGTCAAACAAGATGATAATGAACTTGTAAACCCTAGGAAGTTGTGTCATCCTAGAGTAAACTCTTACACAAAAGGATAATTTGGCTAGGTGTGTTAAACCAAACAAGGTGATTTCGAACTTGTAAACCTTAGGAAGTTGTGTTATCCTAGAGGTAAATTTCTCAAGAGGATTGATAATTTGACTGTGTTAAGGCAAACAAGGTGATGTTGATTTTTCCTAAAAGTCTAGCATGAGTGTTATTTTCCAAGGTTCCAAAAGTTGTTAGTGAGATGATGTTTGATTGATTTTAGAGATGGGTGAAGTATTTGAAATGATCCTAGATGAACCTAAGTGGACTTGCTTACAAGACCAAGGTAATGAAGAACATTGCTTTTCCCTAAGAGTACTACAAACCAAAAGATTGCAAGCACATATGTGGGGTTCAATTGGGGTTAATATTGATTAATGACTTGGCTTTTTGCCACAATCACTTCTTGCTTAGTTTTTCAAATTGAATGTCCAATATCCTAATTTTCTTTCATCTCATAAAGTGCATTATGTGGAAATCAAGGAAATCAAGGAAAAGGTTGGCTATTGTTGAATTTAATGAGCAAATGGAGATATAAATTCAAATGTTTAGAAGCCTCTAAGGATAGAATCCCTAGGGAAAGAAATAACACTTGAATTTTGTGAATGGTATTTGCTTCGTAAAGGGTTTGAAATTTTGATGATAGTATTGAATATTTGTTTTTCCAATATTTTTGAGCAAGCAAAGTGTTTTCGATTCCAAGAACATGTATGATCCTAGGATGAAGAGAAAATATTTGTTGGGATCCCACTTGGACGAATCCAGTTGCGCATATTTAGTGTGGATGATTAGATGCTTGACCACATAGGCTCCTCCTTACAATTCACTTGCTTCTCGAGATAGCCAAGCATCAGTACCCATGAATCTCCCATGGCATAATTTTCATTTCTACAATAGAATCACATGTATATGTGGGGCGGCTTCAAAGGACATGACCTTTTGCACCAACAAATAGATAGGATTTTGGCATTTGCTAAACAAAGGGGTTTTAATTTAGACTTTTTGTTTGTAGGAGTTGACATATGCGGTGAGAGACCATTGTTTCCCTTTTCGTCAGAGCCAACCGTGTGATACTAGCTTTTGTTCCAGTACCCACTTTTATATCCCAGCTGGAAATATGCTTTTCCTTAGTGTGTTACCAGTTGGGTCATTCCCTTAGGTGAGTACTTTTTCCCACAAGGCAGGCCCTATAAGATAAACAAAAGCGAGCAAACATATTCGTAGATCGATCAACCTTCATTTAGAAACAAAGGGAGAACACACACAATATATTTACTCACACTCACAAGATGTTTTGTCCAATTTTAATTTACCCAAATTGAAATGTGTAGGTTATATTTTATGCAACTTAATGTCACCAAAAGGACTTTTGATTCTCAAGATCTTCATGAAGTGCGAGAGAAGCACATGCACCTTTTTAAATGAATTTACTTTCCAAAAAATATTACAAGACACAAAAGCACATGCACATTTTAATCTTCAAAGAAGAAAATGAGTTCTTTTTAAAGCCCTAAAATCGAAATGTAAGAGTTTGTTCAATTTTTAGAACCCAAATTGAAATTTAGTAAGTTTCTAATGTTTAGTTTTATTCCATCTTTGAAAAGATCAAATCAGTGATTGATTTTAAACCCAAATTGAAAAGTGAGTTGGTTTAAAACAGAAAACAAAAGCAGGAATTGGAGCCTCTAAGCATTTAAAAATGCTTTATAAATTTCAATTTTCGATGCCCTATTTTCTTCAACTCTAATCATGCTTCAAAGATTGTTTTTGATGCGAGAGAGACCACCATTGCTTCTTGATGTAAACTATTTGAACTTGAATCTGCTTTGTTATTTGTTTCTCATGTGATAGAGACCACCATTGCTTCTTGATGTAAACCTTACAAACATTAGAAAAACAGTTCACATATGAGATTTATTTTAAGGATGGCTATAACAAATCTAGTACTGAAATAGATCAGATTTTATGCACCCCTAAAAATAATAAATAATTTTGATATAGACGATAAAATTTGTGTCCCTTCGGAGCAAGGTCCTCATTGATCACGAATGCATAAGCCTATAAAGTCGTCCTGCGTCCATAGGCTTGCACAATAAATTTTGAGGTTGTACCAATTTAAATAAGAAAGTAAGCAAGTAGGTGTTAATATCAAAACATTTATTGCAGACAAGAAATTACTCACATAACATCTGTATTATTATGAAACTTAGCAGCCACAATTATTAATGTTAAGGGAAATTGCGGTGAAATAAAGTAGACAGTAATCATAATTATCACAAAAAAGGCATGCCTACCTATAAAATTTTAAGAATTTCTAGTATAATGTCAAGAAAAATATCGCTCCACAAAATATTTCCAGTAAGAGTAACTATGCCCAATGCTTGAAGTTGATCTATTTATTGCCTTAATCTGTACTTGATATGCACTGTAAAAATAATTTCAAAGATTCAATTCAAACAAAAGATATGCTATAAAAAAAAAAAAAAAAGATTCCAGGACAAAAACAATGACTCGTTTCTATCATCTCACCGTCACATATCCATCGAATTTATGACGAAAAAATATAGAAAAGAACTGAGCTCATTTTTTCTTCTTTCTTACGCCTTCCTACAATTGACTGAAATTTTATCGATTCACCACATAATTCAATGTGCAAAAAGTACGAATGGTGCTAAAGCAGCAGCAACAGGGACAAGTTGGATTCAAATCGACGAAAATCAATTACGCTTTGCAAAGAAAATGTGGAGATTGTCAATTTGATAAGAGGCGTTGGTTGAATTTTGTGCAATGTTTTCTGACATGAAATGATTTTGTAATTTCTAGTTTGTAGTCTAGTATTATATTTACTGCATGATGGGAATATGTGGACAGTAGAGAATATAAATGCTAGGGTATGAAGTTATGGAGATAGCTGTTAGGATTTGATATCTCCTCGAGCTATGCATGACAACAACCACCCTCTATCATCCCTTCACAACTTTCAAAAGGAATTCCATGCACAAACAACTATACAATATCGAGTTATCATGCATGTAAATTACTCCATATGTTATAAAAGGATAGAAAACCAAAAATTAAAATCAACCACCATTGTATATTTATCCATAAATATAACCTCTCCAATGAAATATGAGTGTTAATGATATTGTTCTTAAGTAAAGAACTTCTATCACAACCATAAGTGTGAAGAAATAATCGTGATTCCTTAGGATAAGACCAACTGAACTTAGACAGAAATGAAATTGTTGCAACCAATCGTCGTGCAAGAGATCCCAACAAGTAGGATAATTCTCTTGAGACCAAAGAACAAGATTCAATCTGGAAGGTATATGGAACAAATTTACCCGAGTTTATGAGGTGTCATGTGGGCGCCTTTGTTCACCACACCGCAGCTTCAATACTCAGGATCGAGTGTTAATACGTCATTTCTTTGGTGATTGGAAGAAATTCACAGCCTTTCTCATGTCTTTTTCTGGCTCCTACGTGATTTTTATTCACACCTGCAACTTTGGTAAATGCCATGCCTCTGTTTCGGAGACTCGCTACTTTCAGCGATGAGGGTCTTGACAAGTACAGGTTCCCTAGCACATTTGGCTATTTATCTGCAAGGTTTGCTTGGGATGCATTATTCACATTCTATCGAGTTTGTCTCTGAAAAAAAAAACCCACTTAGTCAAAAGATATTCCAAAGATAAAAATCTCTCCCAGTTAAACAACCTGTCAATGGGTCTGGTGTTCTTTTGAGTTTTGGTGCATGCATGGAAAATGTGTATGAGTAATTGCAAAGGGCTGAAAACTATTATATGAATGAGAAGCAGGTACTCACTCAACGTGCTAATGTAGAGATTCAAGATTTGTATCAATAGTTACACCAAATGAAATGTGCAATCCAACGGCTGTAGATGGGAAAAGCATGAAGAGCAACATAGGGAAATAGAATGCTCTAAGCTAAAAAAGAGCAATTTTCTTCTTAGAGGGAGACATTTCAACTATAAGATTCAACTATAGGGGACTTACACTAGTAGTTAGAATAGAAGAAGACGCTTATGGAAGACTTAGAACTTTATTTCAAGGAGTGTATTAGCCATTCAAATCAATACTATCGTATAATCATAGTTTTGAATTCTGGGATAGGATGGTCTTAGAATTTTTGCTTCTCACATTTGGACATTCTTATCTAAGCTGGCTGCTATAGTTTTCAGGATGTAGTTTGAAACAATTAAACATGATATCAATTAGTACTTAAAGTTACAATATTTTATTACTGGAAGTATAAAATATCATGAACAAACAAAGATTGGAAAAGCATAAAATCAGGATATCAAGACAAACGGAGCTCTCCCACATACATGTGTATGGAAATAGGAAATCGGCTCAATAAATCTCCATCCATACTTTGAAAACATCAAAGAGCAGGAATAAAATATTAAAACCAACACAAATAGGTGAATTAGAAAAACAGGAAAGCCCTCCTTCTAGTGCCAGAATGTAGAGAGGTAAATCTGCAATTCCTAACAACAAATGGATTAGCCATTGTTAGTAAATTGAAATAAACCCCTCCCTATGAAATTATTGATCAAAAATAGAAGAGAATAACATAAAGAAATTCATGTGTAATCTAAAATATGTAAATCTAATCTAAGTTAACCAACCACTATCCCATAGGGGGATTGGTTCCCCTTGATATGAGAAGACAACCCTTTCTCAATCCTTGAAAAGCAAGAATGCCAAGGTGATAGTGATAATGCAAATGCATGAGATTGTGCATCAAGTTGTGTTGTAGCAAGTTGTTGTTGCCCCCTGTGGAGTTGTAGAAATGGTTTTCATTTATAGATTCAAGGTTGGAAGATTGAGGGATTTGGATGAATGTGGGATCATTCATGAGCCAATGACAAGATGCCACTTGTCAAGATGTGAGAGGATGAGGGTTGTTCACATTTTGGTCAATGTACCCAAAAGGGAGAGATTTGAAATTTGAATTTGATGAAATGACATGTTTAGGGGGGATGAAAGACTAATTAAATGCCAAGTTTGACTTGTGTAAGAGACATTTAAGAGCTCTTAAATGCTTTGTTGGATGGGAAAGTCATGTGGGAGGGAAAATTAAAATTCGGAGAATATTCCCTCGAAGATGCCAAGTTGGAGGAAATTGGAAGATTTAATAAATCAAATAAATTATTTATTGGTGCAAGTAGGTGGGTTTGTTAAGAGTTTAGATTTGACTCAAGTTGAGTCAAAAGCTAGAGAATGGGTGATTATGATTAGAGGTTAATTAATTCAGATTAATTAACTTGGAGGATTTTAGGGGTTTTGATATTTTATTTAAATCATTTTGATTTATTGAATCAAATAAGAAGAATTTAAGGACATAATTAAATAATTTTATTTATTTAATTAAGTACGATGAAGCTAGGGAATTAATCAATAAATTGTTTTAATAGATTAATAGAAGAATTGGATGTTAATTAGAGCAGATGTCTATTTTACATGTCTCCAGTGATATTATTCACAAAACAACTCAATTTATACACTGTCCTCATTTATGACACAAATGAAAATTTATTTGTTCTCTCTCTTAATCATCCTCATTTCTTCTCCAAGAAAGAGATGATCACTCCATTTCTTATATTTTTCTATTAATCATGGCATTCTCTAGATATTACTCTACCTTCTCACATTATTTTAACTATTTCTAATTGGTTGTGTTTTCAATAACTAAAAAAACTTCATCATATATGGAGATCCCAAAGATCTTTATCTTCTTTGTAGCTTCCTCTCTATCATGGACCATGTCCATTGCAACAACATTTTGGGATTCTTCCTGTGATATGCTACATTACTCTTCATTGCAGTCTTCAAACTCTTCTCCTTGTGTATTGTAACCTACAATACCTTCCCATTTTTATGGGTGACACAATTAATTAGCTTCATCCAAATCATCCCTCTCTACATCTTCAACCTTCGCATCCCTCTCTTCTTTTTGGAGCTCTTGGAAACTCACATTTAAAAGTCTTTTATCTACTATTATTCTTGCCAAATCTTCGAGGGATTTAATTTATCCCTATTCTAATAGTTTTATCCCTTGGCTAATCCTTGCCTCTATGTCTTTCCTCTTTGGATATACCTCTTTCGCACAAGATGAGTATTTAGCCTCATCATTCTTTTTCACCTTCTTCCAACTCTTAAGTGCCTTTACTATAAATTTCATTTTCTTTACCTTCTTATGATTGCATGTCTCATATTACTACAACATCCACCATAATTCCTTAAACTCATACTCTAAATTTTGAAACTCTTTTTGTTGGTGCTTCATTAGCTTTTTCCTCCGCCTTCTCTTATTTTTTTTTCACCTTGATTTTCCTCTTTGTCACATCATGTTATAACTCCATTTTTTTCTTACTGCACAACCAAAATTCAAGCATACTATTACAACTTCTTATTTCTAGTCATGGCTAGGAACAACACATAGAATTCTACCTACATAAGTTTCTTGTAACCCATTTGAGAGATACCATCATGCTCTGGTCCCTATATTTTCCCAAGTTGTGAACTCTTGTCAATGGAATACACATAATGCACATAGATGTTCATAGGAAAAAAATAGAGACAAATAAAGCTATATAGCATGATAGCTCATAGATGTAAGAGAGAATCACTCAAATGCAGATGAATTCTCAGATCCTATGAATTGAAAATCTTACCCATTGCAATTGAAAGAAAATCAACACAATTAAAAAAAGAAAAAAGAAAGTTACTATTGATTTCTTACTCTTTTAAAAAAATTTATGTATCCATTATTCAAAATTTCATTACATCTCCAAAAAAATTCATTCCTATGTTACGAACTGAAAGGTTGAAAATAGTTTTCCTTTCCTCTCTTAGGGTTTAGGACCTAGAAAGGATAATTTTTGAACTAACTTTCACTCAAGAGAAAACCTTTGAGATCTTGTACAACCCCTCCATTTCGCTCTTTTCATCAAACAGTGTTCTGTTTGTACTTTGAATAAGAAATCAGTTTTTATTTGATTGCTATCTGCAAAGTGATGTGAATGTGATATTTTGATGTGTTGGTATTTGATCTTGATGTTATCATTGTCGCATGCTTTGGATTAAACATTGTGAGCATTTGAATTAATGATGTTTTATGTTTTGATTATATTAATGATGTTAGATTCGTCAGTCAGTGATACTGTATTGGTGAAGGGGACGGTATCGCATCACTCGCTTGTGATTGCCCTACAATTTTGTGATTCCCTCTTCATAGTGTGCCTTATTTATGACATGTTTATGCATGTGGATATACTCTTTGTTTGCAGGTTGATAGGTACAAGACATTGACTCCACTTGGTTTCACAGGTTTGAGTGTGTTCAATGTCCAATGGTATTCGATTGGGAGATAGTAGCTAGGTTTTTCGTGCCAAATCCTCACCCTAGTCCTAGTGTGTCATCTGGTGTTAGTCGGGTTAAGTTGCCTCAATTGTGTCATCTGTCTTTGATTTCAGTTTAAGGTGCAAGCTCGAAAGATGTTAAAATATATGCTCTTATAGTTTAATTGACGATTACCTTATCGGATTATATTGAAATGTAATTTATTTTATTATTAATTTAATTTAATTAATAAACAATTTAATTGTTGATTAAATCTATTTATTAATTAATTAGATTTATGATGTTGAAAGAATTTAATTTATCTATGTTGAAGTTATTGTTATAATTGTTGAAATTGAAAATAAAGAAAATGCATGAAAGTCAATTTGAGAAATTTGGAATTGAAAAATTGAAAAAAAAATGAGATATTTTGCAATTTTTGTTTTGGAGAATTTATGAGGGTGGTTGTAGGATTTTTAAAGTTTTATCCTTATGTTTGAATTTTGCTTCACAATTTTAGGAGGATGGAATTTTGGAGAATTGAAAATAGAGGAGGAAGTATTGTTGCATTTTTGGGGGTTTCTTGAATTGAAGTTGTAAAAATGGCTGATCTAAAGAGGGAATCCAAGCAAGGAACTGGGCACCACCTGGATTTCCTCCAAATTCTTGCATACTAGGTTCATATTATTTAATTGTTTTTTTGAATTTGAAAAGATTCATGTTTTGAAATTGTTGTTTACAAAACTCATTGCTTGGAAACTCAAATGAATTATGTAAAAACAAAACAAAAAACCCATGTTAAATCTAGTGTTAAAAACTTTGGTTTTGAAATGGAAATTCTCAAAGAAATTTTATGTTCTTGGCTGGGAATTGTTATTTTTAATTTTATTCCTCAATTAATCTTGCAAAGATCTTATGTGGGTATGTAAATATTTACATATATATAAGTGTATATATATATATATATGAGATATATTTGGATTGGGCTCATGCTATGTTTTTTTCAAAATATGAAACCTTGTTTTAAGAAAAAAAAAAAAGAATTTTTGGATTAGATAAATTCGCAGGTGTTGGAAAAAAAAAAATTAATACGGTTGTGCTTGGCATAGTCACCATCGCCGGGGTTGGCTAGTAAGCTGCCAACCCCTACAAACTCCACCTATGCCTGACCAATCAAACCACTGCCCAGCCTTAAGCAGCACGCGGCCAACCCTAATCCACGTGCGTGGTTCGAGACAGTCGCCCCTATCCCTTGTATAGCGCACGGGTTGCTTGTTAAAAATAAAATTTAAATTTAAAATATCTTTTTTAATATTTTAATATTATTTATATATATAATATTAAATATTATTATATATACATATATTAATCATTAATGTATATATATTTTATATTTTATATTATATGTATATTATATTAGGATATTAATTTAAATATATTTATAATTGAGATTATGATTTTCATATATATATGTATTTATTATATATATTAAAATGGTTGAGTAATAGAATCTTATATTTTAATATATTGGAGAAATTTTAGATTAATGTACCATAGTCAATTGATGAATTTATTTTAGAATAATGTATTTGAAAGGGTAATTATTGGGTTTATTTTGGAAATAATATTATTTTTGGAAAGACAAATTAGATTTGAAGATTTCATGTTTTAATAACAAGGCCCTTGGCCTTAAAATGATTTATTTTTGCAAAGACATGTTTAATAATGTAATTAATTGATGTTTCATTTTGCAAAGGAGATATTGTTATCTTAAAATGATATATTTGGATTGAAGGTGTAAATTTTATTTTATTGTTAATTAAGAGCAATTGGGAAATTAAATATTGAGTCTTAATTTAAAAGACGTGTTTTAATTCAGATTACTAAATTCAATAGAGTAATGAATGTAATGATGAAATGGGTTTAGTGAACCCAAAGTAGAATTTAAATTCTCATCTCCTTGCTCACCTTGAGTGTGAACTGTTCCTATTATCGTTTGGGGATTTGGGTCATAGAATTCATCAAGTCTTCCAGATGAGGATCTTATTTTATGTGGGTTGGCGTATTATGTTAGTCACCCTGTTTTGCATCCCTTGGGTAGTGCATTAAGTTATGTCATTATTATTACCTAGTTTATACGAACGGGGATGGTTTGTACCTCCTGTGTAAGGAATGGATTATATAATTGGTGCCTCCTTGTAAGGATTGGTTTTGTTATTGTTGTTACCTCCAGTGTTTGGAGATGGATTTATCTTATGTCACCTCCTGAGAAAGGAGTGGTCATGTTATCTTGTTTGTTGCATTTTGGTACCCTTGGTGTTTGGATGGTATGTGTGTTGTCAAGTAGAAGAGTCGCTTCCGTAGGGGCCAGAGCTCGGAAGAGGTAAACTGGGTAACCTTCGGAGGTGGTTTAATCAAGTGATAACTAAAAAAAAACTTAGAAGATTAGGTGGTACTTCTCACTAATCAAGATAATTATGCCTCACTCATAGACACAAGGGCTCATTTAGACTTGGGATGAGTGGGAAGGCCTAGAATGGCAAGGTCATCTATTTTTTATGTACGAAAGGTATTTGATTCCGCATGAGTGAGTATGGGGGACAAGATTCGGTAGATGCCACAAGGATAACCCATAGTGGGGGCTGGAGCCTAGGAAGAATCCCAGAGGATAACCCATGACTAGCTGTGTGATGACACTTTGTCTAGGACAATAGTTGGTATTCAATCTTGTGGGTATGGTTTCCTTAGCATACCTGATATGACCATAGTTGGTATTTGATTATTATGTGTATGGTTCTCTTAACATACTTGATCTGCTTTATTTCTGGAAGCAATGTGACCATGTGGAGTTGTACTTGTATTGTACATGCGATTGGTTGTTTTAGTTTGGTTCAGTTTGGTGTTAGCCTGTGTCTAGAGGTAGATGGTCTTGGCTAGGATTCCTTGTTACTATCTCCTAGCATGGGGGGTGGGCCTTTGGGTTCCACTTGGTTGGGTGGCATGCACCTAAATCCTTTGGGCTTTCTTCATGTTCATGTGAATGAGACTTCCAGTTGGAGAGCTCATGGGATTTAGTTTTAGTTCTTGCATTATTTCATTTCAGTTGATCTTGTAATATTTTATCTCTCATTCGTTATCAAAGTGGAAGTTGTAACTGTAACCTTATTATTGGACTTGCCTCATTCGGGGAATGAGAGTTGTAATTGTAATATTTAATTATGGATAAATGAAATTGAAAGTTATCTAGTATGCTTTGATGTATTTATCTTGTATGGGATGTATGTGTACTTATTATCTTGAGTAAATAATTGTCATGGTTTATATTCATGTTGTTGTTGTGGGTTATAAGTAATCTCAGTCTTGTAACCTTAGAGGTTGTTTGCAATGGGTAGTGAACTTGCATGTTCATTATACTCAAGCAAAAAAAAAATTAGCCTATTTAAGTAGTTGTTTGCAACCTCCTCTAGGGTTGCGTGGTGGGGCATTACAGATCTCAGTGAAAAAGAGAAAGAGATTTTGTAAGAGAGTTGTTCTAGGGGCTGAATACGACCTAATAAGTGGTTCACCACTAAGTAAGAACTTGAAAAAGACAATGAAATGAAAGATGAAATGCAAAACCCTAATTGAATGCATAGTAACACTAAATGACCTAGAAAAGTAAATGAAATGAAATAGAAAACTACAGAGATGAATGGGTGCACCTGGGAATCTAGAAATAGATAGATGGAGGTCTAGAACACTAGAAAATATGAATTTATTGTCAAATGTGACTCATTCACCAAGCTGGGTGAATCAGTCCAAATTCTAGAAAATTATGTAGGAATAGGAATCTGCCAAATGGGTATTTGAATATGCAAAAGTGTAAAATTTGACTAGAATAGCCCGACTCATTTTCTAGAAGTGGTGAATCATTCCAGTTAGGCATTTTTGAAGCTTAAAAGGCTGATCTTTCTCTTCTTTTTGTGCTCTTTTCTTCCTGAGTGATTTCCAGATCCGAAACCCTGATTTGCAACCTGTAGGTCTTCTCCAATGTTCTCCAAGGCTTCATGACAACTTTGACAGCTTTTAATTACTTGCAAATTTTTCTCCAATCTTGCTCCTTAGAAAATATGCAACCTAGAACTACAAATCACACACAAAGGAGAGGGACAAATTTTGTTGGGTTAGTGGATAGGGTTTTTCCCTGGTCAAACCCCTTGTTGGTAAGTAAACCTTGAAATGAAATCAAATAGGATTGGAGAATGATGAATGAACAAATCACAATGGTGCAACTTACCAAACCCTTGCAAAAAAGTGTTGTAAATGTGCTTGAGATGGCTACACTAAATGCATATCTTGAATCTTTCTTGAATAATGTTGATATTGAATGAAACACTTGCTTGAATCATAAAACCTACATCACAATTGTTAGAACAATAAAATTTGCATAATGCATGAAGTCCATGACATGATGATTAAAGCTTGAAGAATTATCTAAAATGCTTGATAATATGCCCTTGAATGCTCTTGTGAACTTAAAATCACTATAAGAATGAATAGGTCAATGCTTGGGATCAAAATGAGTGAAAAAACCTTATATTCATACTTAATCATACAAGAATTCCCAAAATTACAACACTACAAGCCGACATCAGATCTAGGAGAATAACATCCTGCAAAAAATTGAATTAATTTTGATTTTGGGCCACATTGGACTCATTCACCCAAGGTGGTGAATGAGTCCCACCTGGCCTAAGTTTTAGGACCATTTTTAAAAATTCCTAGAAATGTGTGAAATCAGGTTCGAGATCAAAAGATCTAGGTGGGACCCATTCACACAAGGTAGCAAATGAGTCTCACATCACTAAATTTGGGCCATTCAAACCTAAAACACCTCAATTATGATTGGCTAATGATTGGTGTTAGGATTATCCTAAAAAATATGCATTAAATGAGGCTTGTGGATGCAAAACATGACCAATTAAAGCATAAGAAAGCCAAATTATTAATGAAAAGCTTAGAAAAGTGTGAAAGTGTGTTACAACAGTTTATAACACTTTAAAATAAAGTAATATTAAGGTTTATTTTGATTAAAAAGAGGTTTAATAGGTTTAGTTAATTAATATTAACCTTAGAAAAGTGTGAAAGTGAGTTCCAACACTTCAAAACACTTTAGAAAGGTACTAATTAAATCCATTAGTTCACAAGGGCCCAAGACCTAATGTGAATGTTTCAACCATATTACAACACTAAATCAAGGCAACATTAAGCTCAATTTCACATGGAGGGCCCAAACAAGTGTGAAAATGTCCCCGACCACATTTTTGACACTACACCAACTATCCCCTTTATCAACAAAAAATTTCTAAGTTAACTCCTATAAAGACTACCCATGATAACTTTAAGAAACCCCCCTAAAAAAGATATAAAATCCTTGTGAATCCTTCATTTTTAAAAAATATATATTAATTTCTATTGGTGAGTCCATTTTTTTCAAAAGAAATATAATTTGATTGGTGAATTTTTGCACATCACATAAATCTTGTAGAAAATATTGGCGAGTCTTGGAAAATAATATGAAAAAGCATTAATTGTGATGGTGAAACCTTCCAATCTAAAAAATATTTCTTATGGAAAATTAGGGACCCAAGGGTGGAAATTATTAATGTGTTTAAGGGTAGACTATAATATTTAATTGCCACCATTGATTTAAAATATAATCTAATGGAGCTCATTATATTCCACAAGGTAAAATTTACCCATAATCTATAATTCTCATTGGGCCCAAAATTACTTTTGGATCATTGACGTTATGATCCAAAAGAAATTTTGAGCCCCATGAGCAATATAGATTGTGACAACATTTTACCTTGTAAAATAAATGAGGGTCATTAGATTGTATTGTAGATTAATGGTGGAAACTAAATATTGAAAATATGCCCTAAAGCAACTAATGATTATGATATACAATTGGTGAATTAATATAGATCTCTACTATAACTTAAAAAATTTAGGCAAATCTGATCTAATCATGTATCAAATATTGTGGAAAATTTTTGAGTTGATTTTTTATATAAAATAAATTCTTTTGAAATTTACATAGGACAAAACTAAAACTTTGTAAAAATGTGGAAACTCATGTCACTTTACAACTTGAACTATTAGCCAATTTTTTATTCCCAAATTTCAACTATTGGCCAATTGGCGAATATTAGCTACTAAAAAATCACTAAAGACTACGAAGTAACAATAGCTCAAAACAAAGTAATCAACTCCTAGTTTAACTCCTATGAAGACTACAAAGTAACAACAGTCCAAAACATAGTACTCAACTTCTAATTCAACTCCTACAAAGACTACAAAGCAAATCAACAATAGATTGAAACACAAAATTATCAACAGATCAACATCAGTCAAGAAATGGTTGCATCATTTTTCATGGCGTGTTATTCCTTTAGGGGATTGGCCTCACATTCTTTTACAAATTCATGAAGATTTAGGATAATTTCAAGATGATAATTCTCTTCAACATATGAAAAGATAAAATTTTGATTATTTTTTTCAATTACTCTATTGATTGACATGTTTCATTGGTTTCAAAAGATTTGATATGCTCTAATGCCTTACTATAGATTCAAATTTATGTTAACAAAATTGCACTTGAGATAGCACAATTATAGGTTCTGCTCGACCATTAGGGAAATGTCTCTTGTATGGTGGCTTGAGTTCTTCCATCTCCCTCTTCCTCTAGGAGTCATCACCTTCTTGTGGGCACAATGATTGAAGGAATCTTTCTACTTGAGGTACCTTGTAGACTTGCTCCAAGACTTCTCTTGTAGCTATAGAAAGGAATCATAGTCAATCGGGTTGGTCAAGACCTACTCATCAGTGGTAAACTTCTTCATCACGTATGGGAGTAACCTCTGGGTGGCCTACTAGTAGAGCTTCCATTCAGTTCAACTTTAGCAAATTTTCTTGACTAACTCTTGCTATTTCACCAACCTAGTTACTCGAGAAGAAAAAGAAAGAGAAAAATTATAGATGATTATGGGTGCGATCCTCCCATGGATACTTTAGGCCCTATTAATGTGTGGGGAAAACAAGATGATCGAGATCCTCTATCTCCTCCTCCTAGTACTAATTTAGTTGCTTAACAACTTTGTATTTGTTTATATGTTTTATACTTGAAACTTTAGCCTTATATGAACTCTTAAGAATATGACTATATCAATTCTTCTTTTAATAAATAAAATATTATTTTATAAATTATAATCTATACACTTATTCATTAAAAAAATGCTTTTTTATTGATCTTATACATTTTTTTGGGCGGCTACATACGAGTCTGAAGGAAATGGTAGAGAATAAAAACATACACACAAAAAATAATTTAAATATTTTACTCATTCAACACACAAAATAGCCATTGAAAATTATTTGTTGCTTCAGAGCAATTTTATATTTGACTTCTGTCACCTTAAAAAATTACAGATATGCTAGCTTATATAAAATTTTACGGCCATAGTCAAAATTAATACAATATCAATGGCATTCACGTATGTTAGCAAAAACTTATCCATACAAAGTCAAATTAGTTTAAATATTCATCCTTCAAACTTTATCATTAGTCCTCTATATCCTATCTATCCGCGAGCACAACATGCACGAACAATCGCCATCAAAGGAGTCAAAACAAGTCAAAAACTGTGCTACCATCGAAGAAATTGGAGAGGCCACAGTGACCGTGGTGACCAACAAAAGTTGTTATCCCGCATTACCAAGGTGAGGGAGGAAGACAGTCACGGTATGGCGGTTGGCACAGTGGCAGTTAGCAGACGGTCCACCGCAGTACTACAGATGGTTAGTGAAGGGACCACGGTAAAGCAGTATCCGTGATCCAACGGTTAGAATTCAGCTAGGCAAGGAGCAACAACGAACACCGTGATACCGCATGTAGTTAGAAGGATGACCACGGGAAAGCGGTGACATAGATCTGGCAGTTAACCGCATTATTGTAGGAATCATGCAGTTAACATGCGGTAGCGAGGTAATTGTAGATGAACGCCACTGTGAAATCGCTGACAATGAATGACATAACCGCGATGATGCGGTAGACTATGGGAGTGATGACCGTGAAACCGCAGAGAGGAGAGAGAAGGTCTGCAATAGCCCGGTAGATACCACTGAACTGTGAGTTGGTGAGTTTGAGGGTGAAGGGGCATGGTAAGGGCAGGTTACGGACGCAGGAGTGGAGTGAAACTCCAACACTCCCCCTTGAATGAAACTCACACAGTCAGTAATGCCCAGTTTGGTCCTTTGGCATATGAATTAGTCTCGGCCCAGTGACTTAGTAAGTATGTCTGTATGCTGCTCATCCGACCTACAAAACTCCAGAATGAGTTTGCCATTTGTGATCAGCTCCCGGATGAAATGAAACCTCGTATCAATGTGTTTGCTTCGCTTGTGGAACATTGGATTCTTTGACAGAGCTATGGCTAAATTGTTATCACAAAAAAAAATTGTGACTCCTGTTTGCTCATTTTGTATCTCCTTCAATATTCGTCTCATCCACATTGCCTGGCAAGATGCACTCGTAGCTGCAACATATTCAACTTCAGCTAAAGACAATGTGACTATAGGTTGCTTTTTTGAAGCCCATGCAAGTACTCCACTGCCAAAATAAAAGACACAGCCAGAGGTGCTTTTCCTGTCATCAACACTTCCAACACAATCACTATCAATAAAACCTATTAGTTTTAAATCATCTGTTCTTGTGTAATGGATGGCAAAAATTTTAGTTCCATTAATAAATCTTAAAATTCTTTTTCTAGCCATCCAATGTGACTCTTTTGGTGCTTCCATGAATCTGGAGATTAAATTGACTTAATACATTATATCAGGCCTTGTGGCTGTTAGATACATCAAACTCCCTACTAGCTGCTTATACAAGGTTGAATTCACATATGATCGTTTGTCTTCTTTGCTAAGTTTCAGAACAGTTATCATTGGAGTGGGTGCTGACTTGCAATTCACCATATTGAATCTCTTCAAAACATCATTAGCATACTTTTCCTGTGAAATAAAAATGCCATTTCTATTTTGTGTTACTTCAATGCCTAGAAAATACTTCATCAGACCTAAGCCTGTCATTTCAAACTCTTTCATCATTGTTGCTTTGAACATTTCAATTGAAAAATTTTCAGTTAGGTTCAAATCATCAACATACAGAAAAATAATTAAGATTTCACCATCATCATTCACTTTAGTATATAGTTTTGGTTCACTGTTGCATCTGGTAAATCCGTTCTGTATGAAATAATTGTCTATTCTGCTATACCAAGCTCTTGGCGCTTGTTTCAGACCATACAATGCCTTCTTTAGCTTGTAAAATTTATCTTCTTGTCCTGATATCTCATATCTAGGTGGTTGTTCAATGTAAACTTCCTCTTCAAGATATCCATTGGGGAATGTTGATTTCAGATCCATTTGGTGAACTAACCAATTGTTTTGTGCTACTAAGGCCAATAACATTCTGACTATGTCAAGGCATGCTACAGGTGCAAAATTTTGATTATAATCTATTACAGGTTGTTGTGCATAACCCTTTACCACCAATCTTGCTTTGTGCTTCTGCAGTTCTCCATTTACATTGGATTTTGTCTTATAAATCCATTTAACACCTATGACATCTTTGTCTTTTGGAAGACTCTGCAACTCCCATATCTGATTTTTTTCAACTGAATCTATCTCATCATCCATTGTTGTTATCCACTTTTCTTCTTTGATTGCATCTTCATAATGAATTAGATCTTCAACTTGAGAATAGAATGCAAAAAGTGTAAACTGCTGAGAATTGTTCTCACCTTCATTTTGATTATATATATCACTCATTCTTTTGATTTTCTGTCATCTCATGCTTGCTAAGGTAGGATTTGAAAGATCAATTGAATCTGGAGAATGTGGACTTCAAGGTCCTACACCAGAGGTTCTTGTTGTGGTTGGAATTTGCAGTCCTCTTGTTGCTGCTCTTACATTACTTGCTGGTGTCAATTGTTGACCACTCACTTGAGGTTGAATAGGGATAGCAGGTACATAAGCTAGAACTGCAATTTCATTCTCATCTTGAGGAATATTGACTATAACATTGACTAGACTCTCTTTGCTTCCATCCCATGCTTCATCTTCAACAAATTGAACATCCCTGTTGATTATAACCTTCTTGGTTGGTGGATTAAACAATTTATATGCTTTGGATTCATCACTATATCCAACAAAAATGCATTTCTTCTTTATTGTCAATTTTTCTTCTCACCTCATTGAGTACATGTGCATATGAAACACAACCAAAAACTCTCATATGAGACACACCAGGTACTTCTTACCTGTCCATGCTTCTTCGGGGATAATATTCATCACACTTTTTGTCGGGCATCTATTCATGATATATACTGCACAAGATACAGCTTCAGCCCAAACTCATTTGTTAAATGCTTGGCTTTCAACATACTTCTAGCCATCTCCATTATGGTTCTGCTTTTCCTCTCAGCTACCCGATTCTGTTGAGGTGTGTATCTTGTTGTGAACTGTTTGTGTATTCCATGCTCTTTGTAGAAATTCAAAAATTCTCTTGATATGTATTCACCTCCTCTATCTGTTCTCAGCACTTTGATAAAGTGACCACTTTGTTTTTCAACAAGAGACTTGAATTGACAAAAGAAATTAAACACTTCACTTTTTTGTTTCGGAAAATAGACCCATGTCTTCCTTGAATAATTATCTATGAAAGTCAAAAAATAATAACTAACACCTATTGAAGGTGTCTGCATTGGGTCACACAAGTTTGAATGAACAATTTCTAATGGTGCTTTAGCTCTTGTGGATTTCCCTATTGAGAAAGACTCTCTATGATGCTTTCCTAGTATGCAACCTTCACAAACTCTCGAGTTTCTCAATTAATGGAATTTCCTTTACCATGTTCTTCCTATGAAGCAAATTCAGACCCCCAAAATTTAAATGACTGAATCTTAAGTGCCTAAGCCAATTTTCATCCTTTACCTCTGCCTGAAAGATAGTTTGTGTCACAGTTGACACCTCTTGTGTTTGTGCAAAATTTGTGCTTAAGGCTAGCTGAATTCTCAAAGCAAACATTCTATTGTTTGTCATATTGATTTTAGCTATCAACTGGCTACTTGGGTATTTGTCTAAAATAGTGCACAGTCCATTTTTGAAAGACACTCTATAACCTTTTTGAACAAGTTGTCCTACACTCATCAATTTGTGTTTAAGTCCTAGCGCAAAATAAACATTTGAGATATATTTTTGCTCCCCCTGCTTGGTCAGAATATTAACATTTCCCTTTCCTTTAACTAGCACATTGTTGTCATTACCTAGGGTGACATCTGACTTAATATTCTCATCTATTATTGTAAACAACTCTAAATTCCCTGTCATATGATTACTATAGCCTGAGTCTAAAAACCAAACTTTTTTCTCACACTAGCTTGAGCTACATTACAGGGTAAAAACATTGTGCTCTTATTTGGTCTATGGTCTTGACTCTCTCTAGTAAAATTTGCATTTTGTCTACCCATATCATACTACTTCTTCCTATACTCATTCATGTAATGTCCAAAATTTTTACAATAATGGCATTGGACCTAAGATTTTTCATACCTTTGACCTTGAGGAAAGTTCTGAGATGGGTTTTGGCTGCTACCTCTTCCACTTGAACTTGACTGGTTATTTCTTCCACCTCTGTTGAAACCTCTTCCTCTTGCTCTGAAATTTGTTCTAGCTCTACCTCTTCCTTGGTTAATTGAAGCTTGTGACTTGAATGCATGCTCCAATGACATATTTGTTGTTCTGCCAAGTCTGTGCTCATGAGAGATAAGTGAATAATAAAACTCATCAATTGAATATTGTGTGAGGTCCTTTGTCTCTTCTATTATGACTAAAATTGACTCAAATCTTGTGGGTAAGCTTCTCAAAATATTTTCTACAACTTTGACATCTTCTATTGTTTGTCCATGTGTTCTCATTTGGTTTACCAGTCCCATTATTTGAGTAAAATATGAATCTACAGACTCATTTTCTTTCATAAACAGAGTCTCAAACTCTCTTCTCAGTATGTGCAACTTTGCAGTTTTAACTTTGTCCATTCCTTGATATGCAATTTGTAAAATGTCCCATGCTTGTTTGGACTTGGTACTGGCTGAAATTCTGGGAAAAATACTTTCATGTACACCTTGTAGAATGAAGAAGTGTGCCTTTGAATCCTTCTTCTTGTTATCTTTCAACAAATCTTTCTTTACTTGTGTCAAAGCATTATATGTTGTTGCATCCACTAGTTCTGGGAACCCATTCTCTACAGACTCCCATAAATCTTCTGAATAGAACAATGCTCTCATTGTTATGGACCTGTAGTCATAATTCTTCCCATTTAACTATGAAATTTGAGGATTACTCAAGCTTGTGCTTGCTCCCATGATTTACAGACTCTCTTCAAATAGCCTTAGGTTCTGATACCACATGAAGGAAATGGCAGAGAATAAAAACATACACAGAAAAATTAATTTTAATATTTTACTCATTCAACACACAGAATAGCCAATGAAAAATTATCTGCTACTTCAGAGCAATTTTCTATTCGACTTTTGTCACCTTCAAAAATTACAAACATGCCAGCTTATATAAAATTTTACGAACATAGTCAAAATTAATACAATATTAATGGCATTCATGTATGCCAGCAAAAACTTGTCCTACAAAGTCAAATCGGTTTAAATATTCATCCTTCAGACTTTATCATCAGTCCTTTATATCCTATTTGTCCGCCGACACAACATGCACGAACACCCGTCGTCAAAGGAGTCAAAACAAGTCAAAAACCAAGCTACCACCAAAGGAATTGGAGAGGCTACGGTGACCGCAGTGACCAGCAAAAGATGCTCTCTCGCATTACCATGGTGAGGGAGGAAGACGGTCATGGTATGGCGGTTGGCGCACTGGTAGTTAGCAGACGGTCCACCACAGTACCGCAGATGGTTAGTGAAGGGACCACGGTAAAGCGGTAACTGTGATTCGACGGTTAGAAGTCGGCCAGGCAAGGAGCACCGACGAACATCGCGATACCGCACGCGGTTAGAAGGATGACCGCGGGAAGGCGGTGACATAGATCTAGTAGTTAACTGCATTGTCGTAGGTATCATGTGGTTAACGCGGGGTAGCGAGGTAATTGTAGATGACCGCCACCATGAAACCGCCGACAATGAATGACATGACCGTGGTGATGCGGTAGATTGTGGGAGCGATGACCATGAAATCGTGGAGAGGAGAGAGAAGGCCTGCGGTAGCCTGGTAGACGCCGCCGAACCGCGAGCTGGTGAGTTTGAGGGCGCGAGGGTGCGGTAAGGGCAGGAAATGGACGCGAGAGTGGAGTGAAACTCCAACAGAGTCAAAGAGAATACGCTTCACCTTTTATACAATTTTTTGTTTAACATTTTCCTGATAGTAGTAGAGATGAGATTCCCTTCTCGTTCTCATGAGCATTCTCAAATGTCACTATGACCACCACACAAAGATAAAAAAAAAAATGAGCGTTCTGAAATGTCGCTATGGCCACCTCACAAGGATAAAAAGTGAGCATTCTCAAATGTCGCTTTGACCACTACACACGGATAAAAAAATTTATATATTCCAATGAAAGAGCCAACCTTTCCGTAAAAGGAAACCGATCGAACCACAAACGATCACATCAAAAGCTCGCGTATAGGATGGATACAAATTGTGCCCAGTTTACTAGACATCTAAACCCAACACATTATTCAGGGTAATCATGTGGTCTTGACCGACATTCAAGCGCAGTTAGATAAGCATAAGTCAATTGTTAACGCCCGCTGTAGGTGTCCAGTTTCGCACCATTGATCAAAATCTTCCGACTGGTTCGAACTTTTTTACCATAAGAGTTTCAGTCCTGTCCCCCCTCCTCGCTTTGGAAGATGAAACACTAATTTTTTAATAGAGATTTTATCATATAATACTATGAATATGCAGAAAGTCTCCAACTGTGATTAATTCTTGTGCCCTAAATCTAAGGATGACGGTATTTTGAAATGCAATCAACCTTTCGAAATAATATAATCACTAAATGATTATTACCCATTATAATTCTTACTAGTGGAGCAATTACATACTGAAGTGGTTGAACATTACCTAAATTAATACTTAAATGGAGCTGTTTCTCGTTTCTTACTGTCACCTGATAAATACAGCGTATCTGCTCTATATTTCCCCAAATGTGAGTTCAGTTTTTCCTGGTAGTTGTCCACATGGTAATCGTCACTTTAGTACGGTGCTCTGCTAATAGTGTCTTCCAAAGCTAGCTTGTCAAAACAAATCGCAGCGTCGTTATGTCTGAATCAATTCGGGCTTCCATACTTAAGGTTCGTCAACACCTAAAATTATCTATTTATCTATTTCTTAGATCTGTGGTCAATAGTCTATGTGCTTAAATATGTTTACATTATAGTAATCGGATTCTTCCCAGAAAATAAAGATGGGTGATCATATTTATTTTTAGGAATGGCGGGGAAATGGAGATATGGGATTGAGCTTAGGCAGCTGCTGTCTATTGGCAGTTGGGGAGACGTCAAAGAAATCCAGTTTCAAGCTCTCTAATCAGAAGCCTGAAGGAAATTGCTGCACAGTAGTTGAAGCCCGAAACAACTGCACTACCCTGGAGGATTCCACCTCTGTACTTCAATATTTCAATGGCTCGCAGAATATTCCTTCGTCTGGGTGGAAGGCAATTGATGGCGCAATAAGCCAGACCTCGAGACATTCAAGCAACAGCAATGGTGGCACTGTGGAAGAGGTCTGGAATAACAAGGGGTCCGGAAAGCCGTTGTCATCACAGTACAAGGGCGTTGTTGCGCAGCCAAATGGTCGCTGGGGCGCGCAGATCTACGAGAAACACAGGCGGGTATGGCTCGGCACATTCAACAGTGAAGAGGACGCCGCACGGTCTTACGACACAGCGGTCCTCAAGTTCCGCGGCCAGAAAGCAAGCACTAACTTCGTCCCTGTTGGCGACACGCACCAGGAAGCCATCTTTCTGGGGCGCCATTCCAAGGCAGAGATCGTTGACATGCTCAGAACACACACCTACCATGAAGAACTCCAACACTCCTACAAAACGAATGCCGCAGAGAGCAACGGATTTTCCAATCATGGCAACACGAATATCAGCGGTTCTACATCAATCAGTCCACACCCAAGAGAGCACCTATTTGAAAAGGCCTTGACGCCGAGCGACACGGGAAAGTTAAATCGGTTGGTGATACCGAAGCACCATGCCCAGAGATGTCTCCCTCTTGAAGCTGAATCCATGGAGAAGGGCGTGATTCTGAATTGTGAAGACTCCACAGGCAAAACGTGGAGGTTCAGGTATTCTTACTGGAGCAGCAGCCAGAGCTATGTGCTCACGAAGGGGTGGAGTCGATACAGTAAAAATAACCGCCTCCAGTCTGGGGATATTGTGACCTTTGGACGCAGCACAGGTTGCTGCAGACAGCTCTACATCAGCTTCCGCCGTAGGCTTTCCGTTTTGCTCCCGGACCAACCGACTGCTCTAGATAGTCGCCCAGTTCACCCCATTTTAGTTAGGCTGCTACCAGGGTACGGCGAATCGACCCGTGATACTCACTCACCGCCTCCTATTTCCGATAGATCCATAATCTGTAAGCATTCAATCCCATGGCTAACCCCAAGATATTCTTCATCTGCTCTTGATTTATCCAGTCTATCCTCGTCGATAAAATCCTCGTCAACAAAGAGAAACTCGTCGCCAGTTGAGTATCCATATCTGCCTAGGAAAAAAATTACTTCGTTTTCTTCTAATACTTCAAATGTTAAGGTCTTCGGTGTAAATCTAAGTTTATAAGGCTATACTCCTCATCCACATAAAATCGTTTGCCGTCGACCACCGAGACAAGGATGAGCATAGCATTATAGAATGCCTGGAATATTTAATGTCGGTGGAGAAGGCGGCCGAGCCTTTAGGGTTTTACAGAGGGCGCAGCGCCATAGAGGTTAGTATGTAACTGTTAAGGAGGGTGCTTGTAATCATAGATTGTTAAAAAAGGTAAGGGATAGAGAATAAATGGTTTTAAAAGTACGATTTCCTTCCCGGTGTTTCAGGAATTCGTTTCTGTGAGTAATAATATACGGTCTGAAAAAGTTTCCTTTTTTGTAATCTTAACACGTTACCATTTTTACACCACTAAATCTGGGAATCACTTTTCTTGGTTGATCTTGGTCCCAAATGTGGAAAAGACTATTGATTGGTTTTCAATGATTGCCTCCAGGATTACCATTACCCAATTGTTGCAGAAAGGTATGCTTCGTTTTCTCCCCCTTTCTGTAGCAGTCATGAATAGCGACTTAACCCTGAATAGTCTGTGAATGAGGGTTGAATCCCCAGTGCATTTCTTTCATGTTGCTTGTGCATTAAAAAGTATTTGTTATCAATCTATTAGTCCTACTCTCCACTACAGTCGTTTGAAGGCGTCTTCAATATAAAGAAACAAAGAAAATAACTGTTAGTTTCTTAAACTGAAACTCTGACAAGGGTTTTTTCGTTGCGATGAAGTATACAGGTGAGTGGTTTTGCAGATTTTCGGAAACGGGTGATGTACAGTAAGCTCTGTACTTTTAACAGCACCTTTCAGTGTTTTGTGAGTTGTATTTCTTTAAATTTTCCTATAGACTGCACCAAACAATATTTCTTTCTGTTCCTTCATTATTGGTCCAAGAAATAGAATTTTTACATATGGCGCAAATAGTAATATTGCATTATATTTACATTTTACTACCGGGGAGATAGTACAACATATCTCTAGCAAGTAGTTCAAGACAAAACATACCCACAAGTAAATCTTCCAAGGAATCAGTGGTTTAAAACTTAGCCAATAAGATTTTGATCAACAAAGCTATCCAAAACGCAGTCTAATGAGATGATTACCGTTTATAGTATTCATGATTTTTTCTCCTTTGCAAGAAATTGCTTTGCCAAGGACAGGGTAATGCATTTTCCAGATTTTTCTCATTGTTTTTCATCCTCTTTCCAATTGACTCTGTAATCATCACTAATGAATGTTTTAGCAAGAGTAATAGAGCCATTAGAGTTTTATCCGAAGCTATCGTTGATGGTCAAAATACATGTTCAACATAAATGCACCATACAAGGCCATTACATGTGAATTTCTTTTTATAAATGTAAAATACATTTATCAATTAATCTTCAAGTTTACAAACATAATTTTTTTTATGTAAACAGCTTCCTCCACAGTAAAATAAGAATCAAAACTTTTCAGAATATCTTGTTACAATGATGATTCACATAGTGTGCAATATCAATTACTTGAATAGTTATACAAAACTTCCTTTGGATTTTGATTATAAAAAAAGTAAGGTAATGACTATAGAATATTTTTTGTAAAAAGATACCATAGATATTTACATTATTGATTTAGAATTATACTGCTGCTTTAGGTAGAAATCAGTTGGTTGTTTCTGGGAAACAGGTTGCTAGAAAAGCTCATGACTGTTAACAGACTTGTCTGTTTACATGTTTATAGTTAGTCTTTGTATCAAATGTGGGTATGGTCCATGGACCATAATTATAGTTCCTCTATTTATCCCATTAAAAGCAACATTATCTGAAATTATATATGGTCAATCCAGAACTATGGAAAGACATACTAACCTTTATTTATAGAAAACATTCATCTCATATTTTAAAATTATTCAAAAATAAATTAAAAAATTCAAGAAATGGGAGATTCTAAAATTATCCAAAATAAAAATAAAAATCAAGAAATGGGAGAAAGGGTCAAATTCTAAACTAAAAAATAAAATATAAGAGTTGAGCATGGAAATGGGCATTATTATCTTCATTTATGGCTCAACTACATTTTAAATCCATGGAATGTACTTAAATAATGAACTTAAAATATTTTCTATAAACATGCTATCATTGAGTAGATGGATACATCAGTTTTGGAAGTTACTAGAGATGGGACCACTAGCCTTTAATGCTAATTTCTATCTATCATAAAATATTTAAAATATTTGAGCTTAAGTCTTAACAAAAACACACCATTACACTAGATTTTATTTTCAATACTTGGAGAGGCATAGCCATTAGAATTAAGATGTAGGGTTTTATTGTTGTTCATAATAGCTAAGAATTAGTTATGTTTCCTATGGGTAGCTAGATGAGATCCACTATGGTAAGATTTGATAGTTTGCACTACTCTAAGTTAAAATTGCATTGCCTTTTCTTCTAAAGATTCATGAACATGCCACGTGGAATATATTGTAGAGTCTAATGGATAAATTAAAAGGGCTTTGAGTGTACCTCAACACTAATAAAGGCTAATTCGCACAAAAGGGAAACAAGCACAATCATCATAGAGATAAACACCAATAGTGTGGTTTAGAACATAAATCCCCTTGTACCATATGTGGAATCATTGTACACCATTACATGAGTAGATGATTTGGTGTGATTGGATACCACACACTATTAAAAAATCTAAAATATACAAACTATTGTGGATGGGTAAGTAGCAAAGAAGGGGTATGTAATAATAGTAGATCCTACTACAAACTACTGCAAAGAGAATATCGAGATGAAGGTTGAAAAGGAATCCAAAATAAATTAAATATTGTGTAAGGGACACATACTAACACAAATAATGTATAAGATAATAAATATTATGTAAGATATTGAACATATAAAATATAATACAGATGAATGGGATGATATTTGTCATGAAAGATTAAATATATAAATATATAGAAGATTGTGAATGCCTTGTGTAATGTGTTATATAGTGTATGATGGATATTATTCATAGTTCATATTGAGCTTTAAGTATAGATATTGCATTCAAATCTAAATCTAATCTTTTTATTATTGCTACCTCTACTAAAAATTCCCCTTCATGTTAGCGTCATTAGAGAGGTTTGGCATCTAGGGGACGTCAGATGAAAAGGGGTTGATACCAAAATGAATCCCTAAAAAGATTTGACCAATCAAAGTACATAGACAATAACTACCATGGGTTGGAATAATAGAGAAATGTAGCACCAAATATTTAACACCCATGAGTAAAGCATATAATAAGAAACTTAAGGAAGTTGGAGAGGAAAACAAGTTGAAAAGAAAATTAAACACGTAAAGTCATTGTAATGAAGAAAGAAGACAAGTAAAACATAGAGAGATAAGAAAGATGCCGAAAAAGATTGAAAAATTTAGAAAAGATAAATAATGAGTGCGTCAAGGTTGGTGTTGCTGAGTGCATTAATGTGGGTGCTACCAAAGAGTAAAAAGAGAAAAGAGACAAAGAACATAGAGGTATAATTATGAGAAGCTTTGAATCAAATGACATCTCATTTGGATGAATTAGGAGAGATATTGATAGATGTAAAAGGGAGTATAGAGAGCTATAGGATATCAACAATAATATTGGTAGAATTATATGTAATTACTCATGTTCCATCCTTACCAAACCTAATTAAATCACCTTTAATTAGATAAAACTTATCAAATATTATAATTAAATTAGATTTAAAATTCTTGGAATAACTTAAGACCCTACAATTTTTTTATCTACATGAACATAGACTATTAAGAAAAAAATGCTAAAAAAGATGTAAGGAAATTAAGAAGAGAAGAAATAGAAGTGTATAATAAAGTCACACACAAACTAGGTAAAGAATTGTCAATGTAATAAATAGCAATTTATCATGAAAACATTAAAAGATATCACCAAAAATGAAATGACAATTTAAAGAGGAACACACTATAGAATATGACTCATCCTCGATGAAATGTAAACAATAAGAGTTACGACCGAAGAGGTACTATAATAAGAAAAGGAAAATATGCAAAATAATTTTTCAATAGATTTTGAAAAGATATTGAACAAAGAGTTCTTCAAAATTAAGCTAGCAAGAGATAAAGGAAGATAAAACAAGCATGTGCCATTATGAAGTCCTAGAAAGGGGAATAATATTATAGAAAATTTCTCAACATAAATAAGAAAGTAGTCAAAGACACTATGGATGTCCAATTAAATTCCCAATCTTTGGAAACGATAATAGAATCCTTATGCTAAAGCAAGGGTTTTAACATTTAACAAAGATCGAAATAAATTATCTGAAATTGTATGATCCTTAAGCAATGCTTCCCTAGAATTGTATAGTAAACTATACCCTAAACATGACAAATGATTGAGACATATTAAATAAATAATTATTGATTAATTTTGATACTTTGGAGGTCCCAACCAAAAGTGTTGATAAATTGAGAGACATGGTGCAAAATAAATGAGAAACAATTAAAGAATATGAAAAAGGATTAAAGTAGGCCTCGGGCACAAAATAAATTAGCTGGTAAAAGAAAAGAGAAAGGTAGTATGGTCCATCTATTGATATGGATATTAGGGCATCACTATATGGAAATATGCTTGATACATACTCAAATATGATAACCATTTCCTTTTTTAATAAGGACCAATCTTGGAGAAGAGCAGACAAGGAAAATAGAGAAATAAAAAATATTAGATTAGAGATCGATCAAATCAAAATAAGAGAAGAGATAATTTCCAAAGAAGATAACAATAAAATTTAATTGAATATTTTTTGTTCATATTTCTCAAGAGAGGGCCATATTAGAGATGATTTTCCTAAAGTACAAGGGTAGAAATGGGTCACTATGCTGAGAGTAGACTTTAAAATTATTCCACAGAATACCCAATCTATATTTTGTAAATTATAAGGAGAATGAGATGACTAAAAGATAGATGATTGTCCCTCATAGCGGTTCAAAATCATAAATGAAGAAGATGAAAATGAAATTGGATACCTTAAGTACCGTAATCATTAATTGACTTGTGAATGTACCCTTTACACGAAGGATTATGGATACACAGTACTTTCATGGAGGTCACAACAAAAACACTAATGCAATATAGAATTTTGGTTTACACAATCATAATGAGGATTATAGATCCTTCAATAATTCTAGAGGAAGGGGAAAAGTTTGTGAGAGGTATTGGATAGAGGATGCTAACTGCTAGAACAATGACTCCATGTTGTTCTACTCAAACAAAAAAATAATTTCCTTCTATGGTAACTTGGACCATGGACTATTTAACTGTGATAAATAATAAAATTATTTTCAAAATACACCACCATAGTCTAAAATTCAAGAGTTGCAAGGGCCCAATACATCCAAAGGAGTAAATATTATGATGATGATACCAAAATAAACACTGCAAGGTGCAAGAAGGTGTCCTAAAGAAATAATAATACTTAAACACCTCTACAAAGGAAGAAAGATCTAGTGAAGAATATTAGTAGGGAAGAAAAGAACCAAAAATAAGATCAAAATATGAATATGAGGAAGAAAAAACCAACAATAGTTACTAGAAATGGAATCAACCTTGCAAAGAATAAACAAGTCATCCTAAACATAGAAGACAAATATGATGATGAAGAAGAAGAATCTACGAGTAGTATTTCAAGCCCCTAATAAATACTAGTATGACCAGATTGTGGACAAAGCATAAATAATAATAAATTAGGATCAAAATAAATTAATTAAATATTTCTAAGAAGTAACCATATTCGAACAACTCATTGCACTATTACAATAGAAGACCCTATGGAGAAATTGGAGCAATCCAATTGTGAAAGGAATCAAGACAGATAGTGTAATTTATCATCTTAGTGACTTGAATGGATAATAGTGTCTTAGTGTATCGAAAGATGAAAAATATGTTGCAAGTATGGATTTTTTTGATGGTGTTGTGACTAATGTTGTCATTGGTGTCAACATAGTTTAGGCTGAGTAAATATTGCACTTGTATAGTTGAGATACTGTAGAAGTTCTTAGAGTACATGGAGCTATATTTCTAAAGTTTTAGTTGTGTTTTTTCCAAGTGCTTTTGAGGAAATTTGAGAAATAATGAAGGTAGTGTTGAAGTGTGTGTTCTCAATTTTCTTCAATATTCTACTCTGAATTTCTTCTATGTTGATCTTTAAGTGTGTTCATGAGTTTCAATGGATAATATATCCTAAGTTTTAGCTTCTGGCTATATGGAGAGTAAAATATATGTTCATTGGTGTGTGAACTAGTTTGATATAACTAAATGTAATCTTCTGATATTTGGTTTCAGATCTTGCGGATCTGGGAAATGACTCTTTCTAATGGTTTTTGTGTTCTGAAAAACTTTCTTGTGGTTTGGCGCTCTAGAAGAACTACTCTTAAGCTCCTATTTTTTGTTGGTTGTTCCAATTGGACTGTTGAAGAGTTCTCTATGAATGAATTTTATTGTAACTGTTGTGGATGTACCTAAGGAATTCTCGGAGATGGTAAAATGTCCGGTGAAGAATGTTGAGTGATCCACATGTGATCATCTTGTTGGAGATTCATGTACTTCAAAGATCATTGGTGTTTTTGTTAGGTTTGGCTAACCTAGTGTCTACACATTACATTATGTTTTTGCATGTACTTAAGGAATCCTGTGATTGATCCAAGATGTTATTTGGGTCTTAAATTAAATATGTAATTGGTCCTCTCTCATTTTTATCCACTGCGAGAATGTTGAGTAGCCGACCTAGTTTGAATTTTTAATTTGAAATTGTATATCCAACCTTTGAGAATGTTTTTAGGGTTGAAGATGGTATAAAACCAAATCAAATTGTAGCGAATTTGATATCCACCCATCCACGATTTGAGCAAGTAAGTGAAGTGTGCAAACAAGTGTGAAAAGAAGAGAGTGGAAGAGCGAATTGATGCAACAATACTTTAAGGTGTTAGATTCATGAAAGTAGTGAGTTGATGGTGTCTGCAATATTATGATCAAGCTGTGAATGTGTGGAACCCTAGTGGTGGATCTTCATTTATCTTTTATTTTTTGTAGGCAGTGAGCCCTCTAGTAGCGATCCTTTGTGTTTGGTAATGCATTACTACTATATTGTGAGTTAATCCTCATCGTGGTTTTTCCCTCATTGGGTTTTCCACATAAATCTTGTGTCTCTAGTGTTTTCTTTCTATTATGTTCATTTTATGTTTACACTTAATTACAGATTGAAGTTAAAGTGAAAATATTAAGTTTATAAGTAAAGTGATTTGATACAACTAATTCACCCCCCCTTCTCAGTTGTCTTGTGCATTTCAACAATTGGTATCAGAGCTCTAGTTCCTAGGTGAAAAACTTAACCGCTTGAGGTAGATTAGATGGCACACAAGTTGCAGATTCCTATTTTTGATGGAGCTTATTACAGTGACTGGAAAGAACAGATGAGAAGTTATCTAATTTTAGTTAGTTTCAATACTTGGAAATTTGTGGAGAAAAACTATGTAATACCAAAAACTGGTCCTTTCTCTACTTATAAGATTGTAGCTTATGAGGAGAATGAAAGGGAAAGGTATGCTATCTTTAGTGCTCTATCTAAAACTAAAATAAAAAAAGTTATTTCTCTAGCTACTACTTATGAAGTATGGGGAAAATTGAAAGAAATTTATGAAGGGAATGATAGAGTAAAGTTGTCAAGGAAAATAACTACTAAGTGAAAAATTGAGAACTTGAGAATGGAAGACAGAGAAGACATTGCAAGCTATTATCAGATAGCTGAACTTATTGTATCTGAAATCAAGAATCAAGGTGGTACCATGTCAGATGAAGATATAATTGAGAAGATCTTGATGACCCTACAAGACAATTACAATGACAAATTATCTTCTCTTGAAGAATCATATGATCCAAATAAATTTACTAAGGATCATTTATTCAGTGTCCTGAATACATTCGAGATGAGAAAATTTGCAAGAGACAAGGAGAAGAGTGAAACAAATTTTAAAGCAATGAATATAGGAGATGATTTAGATGATGATGATTCAAAATATTTGGAAGCAAATTTTACAAGGAGATTGAAGAAAGGTATTGTTAAATACAAAGGTAAGTTGCCTTTTAAGTGTTCCATTTGTGGAAATATTGGTCATTATGCATCAAGATGTCCTAATAGAGCTACACATAAGAAGAAAAAGGACAATAACAATAATCAAAAGGATAAAACTTGAATAATAAGTTCAATAAATTATATTATGTCAAAGAAGATGTAGGAATTTATGATGATGAATCTAACTTTGAGGAGGATAAAGATGAATGTCTATTTCTAGCAACGGAAAATTAATTTTTATCTACTTACTATGGACGATATGCAAAGGAATCTAGTTTGGAGAGAAAGAAGGATGAAATAGAAGGTACTCTAGTAACTACTTTTCATACTAGATAGGATGAAGACTTTTGGGTAATTGACAGTGGGTGGTCAAATCATATGACTAGAGATAAGAGTAAGTTTAATAAACTTGAGAAGTATGATGGAGGAATAATTATGTTTAGAGATGACTCTAGTGCTAAGATTGTTGGTAAAGGAACAATTAGTTTTGATGGAAAACATAATACTGACGATTTTTATTATGTAAAGGGTTTAAGGCATGATCTCTTAAGTGTTGGAAAAATATGCAACAAAGGTTTTAAGCTTGTGTTTCAGGATAACACTTGTGGGATCAGAAAAGTTTCTGGAATTGTGGTAGCAGCTAGAAGAATAACTCATGGAAACATCTATCAACTTAAGGGTGGTGATTGTCAATGTTTTTTTTCTTAGATTAATGAGAGTTGGCTCTAGCACCGGAGGATGGGACATTTGAATTTTGATAATCTAATTAGGATCAGTTCTAGGGAAGTTGTCAGAGATCTGCCTAGAAGCATAAAGCCTTCAAATTCAATTTGTAGATGTTGCCAGTTGGGAAAACAAACAAGAAATAGTTTTAAAGGAAAGGAACAATCATCTATTAGAATGTTGGAATTAAGCCATACAGACCTCTATGGTCCTACAAGAATAGGAAGCCTAAATGGTGATAAGTACTTTAGGCTCTTGATTGATGATTACTTTAGGATGACATATGTTACATTTCTTAGAGAAAAGGCTCAAAATCTTGATAGATTCAAGGTCTTTAAGGCAAGAGTAGAAAATGAGGGAAAAATAAAAATCAAATGATAAAGTTCTAATAGAGGTGGAGAATTTACATCTAGTGAGTTCAATGCATTATGTGAAGATCATGATATAAAGAGACATTATTCTACTCCTACAACCCCTTGACATAATGGAGTTGTGGAAAGAAAGATCTAGACTATGCAAGAGGCTGTCAGAAATATGATGAAAGAAGAAAATGTTCATGATGTTTATTGGAGAGAAGAAATCCACATTGATGTTTCCATTCTTAATAGAGTTCAGATAAGAGGTAACAACACTAAGACCCCTTTTGAGTTGTGGAGTGGTACTAATCTTACTATTAAAAACTTTAATGTATTCAAAAGCAGATGTTACATTAGAAGAGATGATGAAAATCTTAGAAAGTTTGATGCTAGATGTGATGAAGGATTTTTTCTTTGATATTAAAATAACAACAAAGCATATAGATTCTTTAATAAGAGACTGAGGAAAATAATTAACTGTGCTAATGAAAAGGCTGATGAAACTATGTATAGACTAGTTGAAATAAATTAAGTTTAATCTGATGATCCTATCTATGGGAAAGTACAAGAAGAAGAAAAGGAAGACAAATAACAAAGTGATGAAAAAGAAATTCCAGAACCCACACCTAAGACTCCTGAATATGTTCAGAAAAATCATTCAGAGGAACAAATAATTGGAGACATAAGTGAGTGAGTGAAGACAAGAAGCAAAGTGGTTGAGGTAAACTTGTGTTTACTTTTTAAGATAGAACCTAACACTGTGAATTAAGAATGTAATGATGAAAGCTAGGTTAGAGCGATGAAAGAGGAACCAAAGTAGATAGAGAGGAATGAGACATGGGAACTAGTCCCTAGACACTGCAAACAAGAATGTAATTGGTTCAAAGTGGGTATTCAGAAATAAGCAGAATGAAGATGGTGAAGTGGTAAGGAATAAAGCAAGACTTTTATGTAAAGGATATTCATAGGTTGAAAAAAAATATTTTGAAGACAATTTTGCACCTATAGCAAGACTGGAGGCCATTTGTATGTTCTTGGAATTTTCAGCTCATAAAGACTTCAAAGTTTATCAGATGGATGTCAAGTTTTCATTTCTGAATGGAGAACTTGAAGAAGATGTATATATGGACCAACCAAAGGGTTTTCAGCTGTTAGACAAACTAGACATGGTTTGTAAGTTAAATAAGGCATTATATGGACTTTAAAAAGCCCCCAAAGCTTGGTATGCTAGATTAGATAGATACTTGAAAAACAAGTATTCAACAAAGGATTTGTAGACGATAATCTTTACTTCAAGGTTGAGAAAAAAAATATATTGATCGTTGTGGTATATATGTTAATGACATCATCTTTGGTGGAAATGAAGGTATGTGTAAGAAATTTGCTGAAGAGATGTAAAAAGACTTTGAAATGTCTATGATTGGTCAATTGAATTTCTTCCTTGGACTTCAAGTAAATCAAACTGACAAAGGGACATTCATTTCACAATCCAAGTATGTTAAGGAATTGTTAAAGAATTTTGGAATGGATGACTCCAAACCGTTATGTACCCCTATGGTAATCGGATGCAAACTAAGTAAGAATGATGACTCTGCTAAATTTTATCAAAGCATGTACAAATCCATGATTGGTGGATTGTTGTATCTTACTACTACTAGGTTGAATATCATGCATGCAATATGTTTAGTTGCAATATTTCAAGTAGAACCTAAGGAAGCACATGTTACAGCTATGAAAAGGATATTTAGATATCTTAAAGGAACTCCAGATTATGGACTATGGTATCTAAAGGACAATGATTTCATATTGAATGCCTACACTAATGCAAATTGGGTTGGTTGTGTAGATGATTAGAAGAGTACAAGTGGTAGTGAATTCTTCCTTGGAGGAAAATTAGTTTAATGGTTGAGTAAATAACATGATTCAGTTTCTTTATCCACTACAAAAGCAAAGAATATTGTAGCAGCATCTAGCTATACATAGGTACTTTGAATGAAGCAAGCCTTGATGGACATAGGTGTGGTGAGTGATGAACCTATCTCTATATTTTTTCACAATACAAGTGCTATAAAAATTTCATATAGTCCAATGATTAATTCTAGGTTAAAGCACATATCTATCAAGTATCACTTCTTGAGGGAGAAGGTATTTAAGAATGAAGTTAGACTTGAATATCTACCTACCAAGGAACAAATTTTTGACATATTCACTAAGGCCCTTCCGAAGGATACATTTGAGTATCTCAAAGGGAAGTTATGGGTTACTACCCCTCCTTTGAACTAAGTGCATATGGAGGTACATCAGTCCAGTGGATTCAACTTTAGATTTCTTTTGTTCTAGACTGATGATTGAGGTCTACTCCTAAGGGGGAGTAGAGAAGTGTATTGTTGCAGTATGTGATGTGGGTGTACACCTTATGGGGGAGTGAATAGAGATTTATATGGAAAGAACTCCCATCACCATTGATTTCAAATGGGGAGAGAAAATCATGTAAAGATTCTATGCTTGGAAGGTTGTCACTTCTAAAAATCATGTATGTTATCTTTGATGGTTTTTCACATCATGTGTTTCCAGTAATGACAAAGGGGAAGATTGTTGCAAGTATGAGTGTGTTTGATGGTGTTGTCATTTATGTTTTCATTGATGTCAACACAATTCAGGTTGAGTACAGATGGTACCTGAATAGTTGAGATATTGTAGAAGTTCTTAGAGTACTTGGAGCTATATTTATGAAGTTGTAGTTGTGCTTTTGCCAAGTGATTATGAGAGAATTTGAGAAATAATGAAGGTCTTATTGAAGTGTGTGTTCTAAGTTTTCTCTGGTATTGTGTTTTGCATGTCTTCTCTATTGATCCAATACCTATGCATATTTGTAAGTGTGTTCATGACTTTCAATGGATAATATATCCCGAGTTTTAGCTTCTATTTAGATGGAGAGTAAAAGATATGTTCTCCAGTGTGTGAAATGGTTTGATAAAACTATATGTTTGTGGACTGGGAGAAATTTTTTGGCTCCACCCTCTTCTAATATTTGGTTTCAAATATTTTGGATCTGGGAGATGAATCTTTCTGATGGTTTCTATGTTTTGGAAAACTTTCTTGTGGTTTGGTGCTATGGAAGACCTACTCCAGACCTCCTGTGTTTTGTTGGTTGGTCTGATTGGACTGTCGATGAGTTTTTTATGAATGAAGTTTGTTGTAACTGCTACAAATGTACCTAAGGTATTCTTAGAGATTGTAAAATTTATGGTGAATCTTGTTGAGTGACCCGCATGTGATCAGCTTCCTAGAGATGTGTGTACTTCAAAGATCACTGGTGTTTTCATTAGGTTTGGCCAACCTGGTGTCTACACATTACATTAACTTTTTGCATCGACTTAAGTAAGCATGTGATTGGTCCAAGATGTTGTTTGGGTCCTAAATTAAATATGTAATTCATCCTCTCTCATACTTATCCATCGCGGGAATGTTGACTAGCCGACCTAGTTTTAATTTGTAATTTGAAATTATATAGCTAACCTTGGAGAATGTTTCTAGGGTTGAAGATGGTATAATATCAAATCAAAATGTAGCAATTTTTATATCCATCCATCTATGATTTGATAAATTATGTGAAGTGTGTGAACAAGTGCGAAAAGTAGAGTGGAAGAGTCAATTAAGGCAACAATACTTTAAGGTTTTAGATTCCTGAAAGTAGTGAGCTGATGGTGTCTACAATATTCTGATCAAGTTGTAGATGTGTTGAACCCTAGTGGTGGATGTTCATTTATCTTTTCTTTTCTATAGGTAGTGAGCCTCCTTTCGGATAGTGAGTCCTTTGTTGGTAGTAAGCCTTTGTATCTGGGTAGTGAGCACTTTGGTAGTGAGCCTTTTTATCTGGTATTTCATTACTACTATATTATGAGTTAATCCTCACCATGGTTTTTCCCTCATTCGGTTTTCCACGTAAATCTAGTGTCTTTGGTGTTTTATTTTTGTTATTTGCATTTCATGTTTACACTTAATAATAGATTGAAGTTAAAGTGAAAATATTAAGTTTAAAATTAAAGTGATTTGATACAAATGATTCACCCCCATCTCAGTTGTCTTGTGCATTTAAAAAAGATAGATTTGCCAAAAAAGGTTAGGAAATATGAATTTTGATGATATTATGAAGATTAGTTCAAAAGGATTGATTTGTGATATGCCAAAGATCAAGAAGCCTCAATCAATTAGTTGCAAGCCATGTCATAAAGGGAAGCAAACAAGAAGTAAATATCTTACTAAGGAGTACTCCATGTATCAAAACCATTAGATCTAGTTTATAATACAAAATTGTGTAGACCAATGAGGAAAAATAGTCCAAAACAAGATAGGTATTTTATGATGCTCGTTGATGATTACACTAAGATGAATTTAATCTATTCAAGGAATTTGTATATAATGAAACCAAAAGAAAAATCAAGGTTTTGAGATCGAATAGAGTTGGAGAATTCACTGCTAAGAAATATGATAGATTTTTTGAAGAGAATGGGATCCAAAGGAAGCTCTCCACTCCTAGAACTATGCAGCAAAATAGAGTTGTAGAGAGAAAGAACCAAGTTGTATAAGAGATGGAAATAACTATGATATGTAAAGAAAATATATCAGATATGTCCTCAAGAGAAGCGTCATAGAATGCTATATATTATAAATAGAGTTTAGATTAGGTGCAAGACTGAGAAGAGTCCATATGAGTTATGGAGATGAAGACTGACATCAATAAGTTACCTCAGAATATTTGGAAGCAAGTTTTATAGCAAGACATATGAATAAAATTTATATTTAAGAAGGTTTTTATGGACTCAAACAAGCTCTCAGAGCTTGGTATTCAAGGTTGGATGGATACTTGCAACAACAAGGATTCTAGAGAGGATGTGTAGATAGCAATCTATAAATAAAAATAGAAAGCTAATAAATGTTGATAGTGGTGTTTTATGTAGATGAAATCATATTGAAAGGAAGCAGTGGTATCATGTGCAAGGAATTTGAAAAGGAAATGTCGAATGAGTTTGATAGGTCTATGTTAGGAGAATTACCTTTCTTTCATGGATTGCAGATTGTACAATCATACAAAGGCATTTTCATTTCATAGCACAATTACATAAAGGAAATACTAAGTAAAAGTTGAGAATGGAATAATTCAAACCAGTTGAAACACCTATGGTTACTATGTGTAAGTTAATTAAATATAATGAATTTTCTCTAGAAGACTAGACTTTCTATAGGTCCATGGTTAGGATTTTATTATATGTGATATCATCTAGACTAGATATTATGTAGGTAGTTAGATTGGTTTCTAGGAAGCACCTAAACAAAAATCATATTAAAGCATTGAATAGGTTATTTACATATTTTAAGGCTACTAAATATTCTGGGCAATGGTATCCAAAGAGTGAAAACTTCACTCTCACTGAATACAAAAATGTAGATTGGGTAGGTTGTCTTGATGACCAAAAGAGAAAAAGTGGTGGTGATTTATTTCTTGGAATTCTTTTTTTTGCAAGTGTGTTGCTAGTGCTATCATTGATGACAACAATTATTGGTGTTGGTCATTAATATCAACTATATGGATATTGTGTATTAGAGTTGTTGAAAAGATGTTGGTGTTGTCATAGTTGGGGATGTTGTTGTCAAATATTGATACTAGTATGAATGCATCATGTTATTTCCATTATTTTCTTGATGGATAATAGTTTTAATTGCAATAAGTTCACTTGGTTTCCATGTTCTTTTTTAGAAAAATTGAATAAAAGAGTTAGTGTGAAAAAGGTGTGTTCAGTGTTGTAATCCATGTTTCTTTAGGATTGAATATATAATCATGTGGTTTGGATATGATTATTATAGGTGTTTAGAGGTTTTATATCCATAGTTTCAGGTTGTGGATCATTTCGTATTAAATGTTTTGTTTGATAGTTTATTTGTCTATGTAGAAGATTTCTTGGGAGAAATGAGATTTCTTCACATTTTTTGACAGTTAGTTTTTTGTATTGAAGATTTGGGAATATTATTATATTATTTATAGCTTCCTTCCCTTTAGTTTTGAAGTGTTGATGTGTTTAGCAAGGTTTTTTAGTCAGTTGTGTTATGTGGTAGTCTGTCTGGTTGAGTAAAATGATGGTGTTCTTAGTTTTAGGTAGTTGTAGAAGAGTTTAAGAATATTATGATGATTTTGGAATATTTTAAGATGTTTTGTGGATGCTATGAATTTTTTTTGTGGGGTCCTCATGACCTAAAGAAGTGTGCATGTTCTCACTTGTAGTGTTAGTTCACGTTTGGCCAACCTAGCATGCTATCACTATTTGTGGAGGTACCTCGTGGGTTGTGAATGGGTTTAGTATGGTGATGTGGATTTTGGTCCTATTTAACCCTTGGTGTGGTCATACTTCACTTATTTCTACATGGAGGTGTTTGGTACCAACCTATTTTGGTGTTACACATTTTAGGTGCATATGTTTCATTTAGGCCGACCTGGTTGGGATTTTTTAGGTTGTGGATGATATATAAGGCAGAAAAATTGTTGGATATGAGTTTGGATCTACAGAAGGTGTGAGAAAGATGATAATTTTATTAATTTTGGCAATATGAGTGCAAAATTATTTTATGACTCTGGTGTAGTGAGCATAAGGGTCTACATTTTTAGTGTGCTTGAAGTTTATTGAGGCAGTGAGCTAAAGGTTGGGTATGGCATAAGGTTTCAGTGGTGGATTTCCCTTATTTCCTTGAGATAGTGAATGTATTTGTAATATTATTTTTTTATCTTCTTTCTTCTTGGAAGTGAGCCATGTGGTAAAGAGCCTCTCTTCTTTTTTTGGGTAGTGATCCCTTTCCAATGAACCTAATTGTATTTTATGTTTCAATTCATATATATGTGAGCTAATCCTCTTCATGGTTTTTCCTTGAACCACCAAAAATAATGCAATTAGGAAAAGAGGATTCCCCAATAGGCTTTGAGGGTTTTTCACCTAGAAGCTTGGTTGGTACAATGCCTCTTTTGCACTAAGGGTATTCTTGGTGGGTTGATTCAAATATTTGGGGTTGATGTGTGGTGTGTGATATGAGGTGTTCTATGATGTCTAAATGAAGTGATCTAAGTGCAATAAATTGAAAATAGAAATCATTTATTATCGCTAATCCTAAGAAATGCAAAGTGTTGGAAAACACCTTATGATATGCAAATGACCTAAGAAACATAAACAAACTACTACAAAAATGAATAGAAATGAAGGGTTTCACCTGGAAATGTTGCTAATGCTAAAATTTAGGCTTGCTCGAACACTTACACCATTCTAGGCGACCTAGTCCTAGATTTGGAAAACTACATCGAAGCCCGTTTCTACCAAATGGGTATCCAAATCTATAGAAACCTCTGAAAAGTGGGTTTAGTGGGACTAGGTCACCATTGTTGGCTACTTAGTCCAATTTTGAATTTCTGAAGATTAGAGAGTTGAAACGGAAACCATTAGTCTACGGTTTTTGCTCCTCCAGGTACATGGTTCTGAAACTTTGATTCTTAGACCTTAAAGTGACTTTCTGTAGATTTTCTCCCCTAGCCAACAAGAAGGTGTCTTCAACAAGCTTTTAATCCATCCTTCATTTATTTCCAAGCTTGGAAGGTACCTAAATTTGAAAAAACATAAGGAGAGAAGGAGAAAATGTTGATTGTTACGACATGGGGGTTTGCCTTGGTCAAACCCCTTTCAGATAATTAAATCAAATGATGAAATGAGATAAGAAATCATGAAATGTGAAGTACTGGACTTAGTACCTTGCCATGATGAATGGTCTTGTGTTGTATCAACAATTATCCCTTGAATACCTCAAAAAAAAGATGTCTTGTTGACCTAGGATGCTTAAATCCTTGCTTGCTTAACAAGAGTAGTGGATGAAGAGTGAAGAAGAATTGATTGTCACTTAGTTAGGGTTAAAATGAGGAGGAAAATCCTTATTTATACAAGTTGTGTCCTAATTTTCCTAAAAAAAATGCATCACAGGACGACCTTAGGGTTTAGGAGATAATATCCCACAAGAATTTTATCTTTATTTTGATTTTTATGCCACATGGGACTAGGTCGCCCAAGGTGGCAACTTAGTCCACCTGGTAAATTTTGATTGGTTGTCGAGGATTAAGAGGTGATTATTGATGTTTTTCAGGATTGTCTTCCGAAACACACTAAAGTTGGACCTATAAGTGCATTAAGGGGTCATTTTAGTAGTGATGACAAGCTTAGAAAAGTGTGAGGGTTAGTTACAACACCTTACAACACTTTAGACTAAGGATTGAAAAATGGGTTATTTATGTGAATTATAATGAAAGGGTCCTAGAAAATTGAGGAAATGTGTTACAACACTTCACAACACCTTTGCAAGATTCCATAGAGTCTAAGCAAGACTAGGTCGAAAACCATAAGAAAGGCCCCAAATGAGTGAAAAAGTCAAGGCTACACTTTTTGGTGACACATTCCCTTCTTGGGTTTTCCACATAAATCTAGTGTTCTTATTTTTGTGGATATGTTTGTATTATTATTTCATATGTTTACATTCTACTAATGCATGATATGGGTTGAAGGGCTATCAAGGATTTGAATGATATTGAGGGATTGAATGTTTTATAATTATACAGCCAATTCACACCCTCTCAGTTTTCCTATGAATCTAACAATTAGTATTAGAGTTGTAGTTCCTTGGAGAAAGCTTAACCACTTGAGGTAGATCTAAATGGTGCACAAGAAGGGTTTCATAGCTCCTATATTCAATGGAAAAAATTATACTTAGTAGAAGGTCAGGATGGAGTCCTTCCTGGTCTCTTTAGATTTGGTTTCTAAAAAATCCATTGAAAAATAATATACTATACCTATTGTTGTTCCGACAAGTGATGACAAAATCAAGGAATATGAGAGTGAACCTAATGATATAATGAGGGGAAGATATTTCTAGAAGGTCTCCTTGGGTGTGATTAAATGAAGGGGTTCACCACTAAGTAAATTCTTAGAAAGAAAGGAATGAAAGCAATATGCAAATGTAATTTGAAAGCATGTAATCAGACTGATAAACAAAATAAAATAGAGAAGTACCTAGAGAAATGAAGATGACTGAGAAAGTCCTAAAAACCATGAAAATTGTTGCTTTTACGGTGTACTAGGAGTCATATGCCAGATTGGGTGTTTTAGTCCCAGTATAGGGTTTTTGGGCAAGATCTGGAAACTTTCAGTTACTAGTCTAGATCTACAAAAATCTAGTAAAAAGGAACCACTGGGACTCATAAAGCAAGGAATTTTGTTCTAAGTGACCTCTCTGATTCTAAACTTGGAAAAGTGATAAGTTATAAATTTTCTAAAGATGTCTTGACAAAGTTGGAGAGCATTTATGAAGGATATGATAAGGTGAAACAAACAATGATGTAGAACTACAAAGCCAAATTTGAAACCCTATAGATGTTTGAAGATGAAGATATTATTTATTACATTCTCAAAGTTGATGAAGTTGTCAATGTGATAAATGGTCCTTGTGGTAAGCTTAAATAAAGTGAAGTTGTGAAAAAGGCACTAATGAACTCTTCATAAAACTTACAATTCTAAAGTTTCTATTATTAAGGAAGCTTAAAATTTGGATAATTGTTCTATAGGTCAAATGTTTGGTGGTATACTTTATAATGATTTGAGAGATTTTGGTGAAGATGCTAGAAAGAAAGAAAAATCTTTTAAATTATGCCAAACATAGAAGGATGAAGAATCAAATCCTAAATATTTTGATGAGGTGGAAGAATATTTTGTAAGGAGATTGAAAAAGTGCACTGGAAAATACAAAGGTAAGTTACCCTTTAAATATTTCAATTATGGAAAGATAGGTCATTATGCTTCTAAATATCCAATCAAAGTTACAAATGACAAACCTAACAATCATAGAGGAATTTTTTTCAAGAAGAGTTATTATGTTGAAAGAGACAATAGTGTATCTAATGATGAAGAATTTGGTTATCTTGATGAGGACAGTGATGAATGCTTCTTCATGGCTCTAAAATTTGGAACTAATTATGCTAATCCTAAAAGATGTGTGAAGGAAAGTGCTTTGATAATAGGTCATAACATTGAAGGAACTATTATGCTTACTTTTTTATACAAGAGAAGAAATAAATTAATGGATTATTGATAGTGGATGCTCAAATCATATGATAGGTGATAATAATAATTTTTTTAAACATCAAATGTATGATGGTATTCTTGTTAAGTTTGGTGATGATACATCAAAAAAGATTTATGGAAAAGGTTCATTTAGTTTTGATTTTAAGCATAAAAAAATGATGCTCTTTATGTCAAGGGTATCCAACATAATATTTTATGGATAGGAAATATGTGTAACAAAGGATATAATATTGTGTTCTAGGATGGTGGTTGTGAAATCAGAAAAGGAAGCTCTAGTACTCTAGTTGATACTAGACCAAGGACAAAATGTAGTATTATCAACACAAAGATAGTGGTCCTAAATTATTTATGTCTCAAATCAAAGAAATTTGGCTATTACATAGAAGAATGTCTCACATCAATATTGATAGCCTAGTGAAGATCATTTCTACTGATGGTATGAAAAATATACTAGAGATTACAAAGCCTATCAATGCAATGTGTAAAGAATGTGAGTTTGGAAAGAAAACAAAGAAGAGGTTTAAGACAGAGGAATATTCTATCATAGGTCATTTGGAGTTGGTGTATACAGGCCCGTGTGGACTTACTAGAATAATAAGTTGATATGAAGATAGGTATTTTATGCTATTGATTGATAATTTTTCTAGAATGATTTGGGTGACATTTCTTAAAGAAAAATGAAAATCACTAGATAAGTTCAAAGAACTTAAGTCTATCTTTGAAAATGAAATGGATGTAAAAATCAAGTTCTTAAGAGCGAGTGAGCACACATCCAATGAGTTTAACAAATTTTGAGAAGATCATGGAATAAAAGAGGCATTTGTCAACTCCTAGGACTCCTTAGAAAAATGGAGTTGTAAAGAGGAAGAATAGAATAGTTCAATAATATTCTAGAACAATGATGAAGGAAGAAAATCTATCAAATGTCTATTATAGAGAACCAATTCATACTGTTTTCTACATTCCTAATCGAGGTCAAGAAAGAGTGAATAATTCAAAGACTCTCTATGAGTTATGGCATGGGAAAAATCCTAGAAAATTCTTTTTAGAGTTTTTGGAAGAAAGTTCTATATCAGAAGAGATGAAGAAAACTTGGGAAAGTTTGATGCAAGATCTGATAATGGAATATTTCTTTGATACTCTACAAGAATCAAGGCTACCAATGCTATAATAAAAGGTTGAATAATATCATTGAAAGTCAAAATGTTAAGGTGGATGAAGAATCACTATAGAGTGTAGTACATATAGAAGGATACAAATCCAATGAATTTCCTTGTAGTGAAGAAGAAAAGGATGAAGAGAAATAAAAAAAATGATAGTTGAAGAGTTAGAATCTCTAAAAAATATCTCTAAGACTCCTAATTATGTGTTGAATAACCATTCTAAAGATCAGATCATTGGAGATAAGAGGAAAGATGTTTTAACAAGAAAGAAAGCAACTATGATAGAGGAAAAAGTAATTTTTTGTTTATTTTCAAAGGTGGAACTGAAAACTATGACTAAGGCATGCAAGTATGAGAATTGGATCGAGGCTATAAAATAATAACTCGAATAGATTGAGAAGAATCAAACCTTGGATTTTGTCCCAAGCCCTACAAATAAGAATGTGATATAAACTAAATGGGTTTTCTTGAAAAAAATGAATAAGGATGGAAAATTTGTTAGAAACAAGGCTATACTTGTGTGTAAGGGCTGCTCACAAGTATAAGGAATATATTTTGAGGATACATTTTCTCTGGTGGTAAGGATGGAAGCCATTATAATTTTTTTGGCTTTTGCAACATATGATGAATTCAAAGTATTTTAGATGTATATAAAGTCTATGTTCTTGAATGGAGAGTTAGAAGAAGAGGTATACATTGAATAACCATAAGGTTTTCAATTGTCTGAGGATGTTGATATGGCATGTAGGTTGAAGAATTCATCATATTGACTCAAACAAGCTCCTAGAGCTTGGTATGCAAGGTTAGATAATTATTTTCTACAATAAAGAGTTAGGAAAGGTACTACATATAGCAATGTTTACTCCAAGGTTGAAGGAGAAAAAGCTTGATTGTGGTAGTGTATGTGGATGGCATTATATATCGAGGAAATAAATTTATGTGTAAGAAGTTTTTAGAAGAAATGTAGAAAGAGTTTGAGATTTAAATTTGTGGGGAGATGAATCTCTTCGCTAGATTACAAATAAGTAAATAAAAAAAAATTCATTTTAAATTCACAGTAAAAATATTTGAAGGAAATGTTGAAGAAGTTTGGAATAGAGGATTCTAGGCCATTGTGTACTCTTATGGTTATTTTTGAAATGCATAAGACAACTGAGAGGGGTGGGTGAATCACATGTATCAAATCTCTTTACTTTTAAACTTAATCTTTTCACTTTAACTTCAATCAATTATTAAGTGTAAACGTGAAATGAAAATAACTGAAAGAAAACACCAGAGACACCATATTTATGTGGAAAACCCAATGAGGTTAAAATCACAGTGAGAATTAACTCACAATATTTTAGTAATGCAATACCGAATACAAAGGCTCACTACTAGAGGGCTCATTACCCAGATAGAAAGGCTCACTACCAATAAATGACTCACTGTCCAAAAGGAGGCTCACTAGCTATAGAAAAAGAAAGGATAAATGAAGATCCACCATAAGGGTTCCACAAATTTTCAACTAGATTTGAAGACTGTAGACACCATCAACTCACTACTTTCAGGAATCTAACACCTTAAAGTACTATTGCCTCAATTCACTCTTCCACTCTCTGCTTTTTTCACTTTTTCACACACTTCACTTACTTGCTCGAATCATCGATGGATGGATATCAAATTCGCTACAAATAGATTTTGTTCTATACCATCTTCAACCCTAGAAACATTTTCGAAGGTCGTCTATACAATTTCATTTACAAATTCAGACTAGGTAGGCTACTCAACATTCTTGTGGTAGATAATAATGATAGAGGACCAATTACATATTTAATTTAGGGCCCAGAAAACATCTTCGATCAATCACACGCTTCCTCCAATTGATGCAAAAGCATAATGTAACGTGTAGACACTAGGTTGGCCAAACCTAATGAAAACACAAATGATCTTTGAAGTACACACATCTCCAGCAAGATGATCACACGTGGAACACTAACATGCTTCACCAAAAAAATTACCATCTCTAAAAATACCTTAGATACATCCGTAGCAATTACAATAAACTTCATTCACATAAATTTTTTCAATAGTCCAACCAGACCAACCAACAAAACACAGGAGCTTTGGATGAGGTCTTCTGAAGTGCCAAACCACAAGAACAAATTTCAAGAAAGAGAAACCATTAGAAAGAGTTATCTCCTAGATCCCCAAGATCTAAAACCAAATATAAGAAGATTGTAGAGCCAAAACATTTCTCCTATTCCATAAATAGATAATTTTTTCAAACCAGTTCACACACCGATGAACATATCTTTTACTCTCCATCAAATCGGAAGCTAAAACTTGTGATATATTATCCATTGAATCTCATGAACACACTTACATATCTGCATAAGCATAGGATCAAAACATAAGAAATTCAGAGCACAATACTAGAGAAAACTCAAAACACACACTGGAACATTGCCTTCATTATTTCTGAATTTTTCTCAAAATAACTTGGCAAAAACACAACTACAACTTCATAAATATAGCTCCATGTACTGTAACCACTTTTACAATATCTCAACTATAAGAGTACCATTTTTACTCAACCTTAACTATGTTGACATCAATGACAACATTAATGACAACACCATCAAAAAAATCCATACTTGCAACAATCTCCCCTTTTGTCATTGATGGCAACACATGATGCGAAAAACCATCAAGGAAAGCATACATGATTTTCAGAAGCAACAACCTACACAAGCATTAAATTTTTACATGATTCTCTCTCCCCCTTTGGCGCCAATGGAAAAGTAAATTCTTGCCATATAAATCTTCGTTCACTCCCTCTTAGGAGTAAACCCACATTGCATACTACAACAATGCACTTCTCTACTCACCCCGAGGAGTAGACCTCAATCATTAGTCCAAAAAAAAGGACCTAGTGAATCCACTAGATAGATGAACCTCCATGTCCACCTAGTGAATTTATCTACAACTTGTTTCTTGGTAGGTACATATTCAAGTCTAACTTCATTCTACAATACCTTCTCCCTCAAGAAGTGATACTTGATAGATATGCGCTTTATCTATAATGCATCACTGGATTCTTTGAAATGTTTATAGCACTTGTATTGTCACATGATATAGAGGTAGTTTCATCACTCACAACACCTATGTCCTATTGGTAGATGGTCAATTCTCCCCTCGGGATTCATGACATGGACTAACCACCTCCCGTGGATCTGTGAACTTTGGTAGTTGTATCAGGCATTAACATGTCAATCTTTTGGTGTAACGAAAACTATGGGCCAACAAGGGGTATCATAGCCAAAGGTATCAGGATTGAATCCCCTCGAGTAACACCGAGGGGGATATTGTAAGTAGGTGGTCAACACTCCCCTCAAGATTCGTGACATGGACTAACCACCTCTCATGGATTTCTTAACTCTGGCAATTGTATAAGACATTAACAGGTCAATCTTTTGGTCCAACAGAAATTGTGGGCCAACATGTCCATCAGGGTTTTCTTCATCCAAAGTACTTGTGTACAATAGGATTTTGCTGCAATATACTTTGCTTCTGCAGTCGATAAAGAAATTGAACCTTCTTTCTTGCTCAACCATAAAACTAATCTTCCTCCAAGGAAGAATGCACCACCACTTGTACTCTTCCATTCATTGACATAGCTAGTCCAATCTACATCAGTGTACGCATTCAATGTGAAATCATTATCCTTTGGATACCATAACCCATTATTTAGAGTTCCTTTAAGATATCTAAATATCGTCTTCATAGTTGTAACATGTGCTTCCATAGGTTATTCTTGAAATCTTGCAACTAAACATAGTTCTTGCATGATATACATTCTAGTAGTAGTAAGATACAACAGTCCACCAATCATAGATCTGTACATACTCTAATAAACTTTAGCAGATTCATCATTCTTAGCTTACATCTAGTTACAATAGGGGTACACCAATTTTGAGTCATCCATTCCAAACTTATTTAACAATTCCTTAACATACTTGGATTGTGAAATGAATATCCCTTTGTCAATTTCATTTACTTGAAGTCCAAGGAAGAAATTCAATTCACCAATCATATACATGTCAATTTCTTTTCACATCTCTTCAGCAAATTTCTTACACATACCTTCATTTCCACCAAAGATAATGTCATCAACATATGCCACAACTATCAATATCTTGTTTTTCTCAACCTTGAAGTAAAGATTATTGTCTACGGACCCTTTGTTGAATCCTTACTTTTTCAAGTATCTATCCAATCAAGCATACCAAGCTCTGGGAGCTTGTTTAAGTCCATATAATTCCTTCTTTAACTTACAAATCATGTCTAGTTTATCTAACAGCTAAAAGCCTTTCAGTTGCTCCACATATACTTCTTCTTCCAGTTTTCCATTAAAAAACACAAAATTTACATCCATCTGATACACTTTGAAGTCTTATGAGCTGAAAATTCCAAGAACATCTGAATGGCCTCCATTCTTGCTACAGGTGCAAAAATTTCTTCAAAATCTATTCTTTCAGCCTGTGAATGTCCTTTACATACTAGTCTTACTTTATTCCTTACCACTTCACCATCTTCATTCAACTTTTTTTTGAATACCCATTTTGAACCAATTACATTCTTATTTGTAGGTCTAGGGACTAGTTCTCATATCTCAATCTTCTCTATTTACTATAGTTCCTCTTTCATTTCTCTAACCCAACTTTCATCATTACGTGCTTCATTCACAAACTTAGGTTCTATATTGGAAAGTAAACACAAGTTTACCTCAACCATTTCATTTCTTATCTTCACTCCTTCACTTATGTCTCCAATTAACTATTCCTCTGGATGATTTCTCTAAACATATCTAGGAATATTAGGTGTAGGTTCTAAAATATCCTCTTCATCACTTTGTTCTTTCTCTTCCTTTTTTTATTCTTGTACTTGTCCACATATAGGATCATTAGGCTCAACTTCATTCATTTCCATTGGCCCATAAATAGCTTCATCAACATTTACATTATCACTTTCAATTATTTTCCTTAGTCTCTTATTAAAACATCTATAAGCCTTGCTGTTATTTGAATATCCAAGAAAAATTACTTCATCAAATCTATCATCAAAATTTCCAAGATTTCCATCATCTCTTCTAATGTAATATCTACTTCCAAATACCTTAAAGTACTTAATATTAGGACTCTTACCATTCCACAACTCATAAGGGGTCTTAGTGTTTTTACCTCTGATATGAACCATGTTAAGAATGTAAACAACAGTGTGGATTTCTTGTCTCCAATACACATCAAGAACATTTACTTCTTTCATCATAGTTTTAGCAGCCTCTTGAATAGTTCAGTTCTTTCTTTCCACAACTCTATTCTGTTGAGGGGTTCTAGGAGTTGAATAATGTCTCTTTATGCCATGCTCTTCACATAATGCATTAAACTCACTAGATATAGATTCTCCACCTCTATCAGACCTTAAGCATTTGATTTTTAGGTTTGCCTCATTTTCTACTTTTTCCTTGAACACCTTGAATATATCAAGAGCCTGATCCTTTTCTCTAAGAAATTTAACCCATGGCATCCTAGAGTAATCATCAATCAAGAGAATAAAGTACCTATCACCATTTAGGCTTCCTATTATTGTAGCACCATAGAGGTTTGTATTGATTAATTCCAACATTCCAATAGATGATTGTTCCTTTCCTTTAAAATAGTTTCTTATTTTTTTTTTCCAACTGGAAACTTCTGCAAATTGAATTTGAAGGCTTGTGATTCTATGAAGATATCTGCAAACTTCCATAGAACTGATCCTGATTAGATTATCAAAATTCACATGTCCCATCCTCTAGTGCCAAAGCCAACTCTCATTTATCTGATAAACAAAACACTGAACATCACCCCCCTTAAGTTGATAGATGTTTCCATGAGTTCTTCCAGCTGCTACCATAGTTCCACATCATTTTTTGATCTCACAAGTGATCCTGAAGCACAATCTTAAAAAAAAAAATTTACATTTGTCCAACACTTAAGATATTATGCCTTAATCCCTTTACATAATAAACATTGTCAGTATTATGTTTTTCATCAAAACTAATTGTTCCTTTACCAACAACCTTAGCATAAGAGTCATTTCCAAACATAACTATTCCTCCATCATAATTTTCAAGTTTAGTAAACTTACTCTTATCTCTAGTCATATGATTTAAAAATCTTTTTTCCATTACTCAAAAGTCTTCATCATGTCTAGGATGAAAATTAGTTACCAAAGTACCTTTTGTTTCATCCTTCTTTCTCTCTAGACCAAATTCCTTTGCATACATTTCATGGTTAGTAGATACACCCTTTTTTTCCATGGCTCTAGAAAAAACATTCATCCTTATCCTCCTCAAATTTAGATTTATCATAAAAAATTCCTACATCTTCTTTGACATAATACAATTTCTTAAACTTCCTATCCTTTTTATCTTTCTTATTATTGTTATTACCCTTGTTCTTATTGTGTGTGGCTCTATTAGGACATATTGATGCATAATGACCAATATTTCCAAAACTAAAACACTTAAAATTCAACTTACCTTTGTATTTAATAGTACCTTTCTTCAATCTCCTTGTGAAATTTGCTTCCAAATCTTTTGAATCATCATCATCTAAGTCATCTCCTATCTTGATTTCTTTAAAAGTGGTTTCAGTCTTCTCCTTCTCTCTTGTAAATTTTATCATCTCGAGTGTAGTTAGGACAAAGAATAGATGCTCCTTAGTAAATGTCTTTGGAACATATGATTCTTCAAGATAAGATACTTTATCACTATAATTGTCGGGTAGAGTCATCAAGATATTCTCAATTATATGTTCATCTAACATGTTACCACCATGATTCTTGATTTCAATTGCAATAAGTTCAACTGGGTATGTGTAGGATCATCATGGAAAAAACAGGCCCTTCAGTGGCAAAAAATTCAGAAAAATCAAAGTTAGGCAACTTGACATGTAAATTTGAATAAGTTATCTATATTATTTTAAAAATATGTAAGAATATAATTTGTAGAAAATTGAATTTAGTTTCTAAATTACTAAGTTTATTTACAAAAGAAAACAATCTATTTGGTGAAAATTTGAATTTTCAATACAATAGTCATTAAATTTCAGGGAAAAAATAAGAAGTAGGTGTCTATCTGACCACCCTAACAACATTGAAATGATAATATTTTTTTATAATATTTTAGATATAAGTAGAGGACTCATGTCCCGATGTGATGCATATCTTTTTGAAATTTGTTTCCAAGTAAATAATTAATTATAATTTTTTTATGACAACTTTAAAAAAATATAAAGACTCGTATGTCTGACCACCAAAACTTCATGAAATTCATTTTTTAATTTTTCGATCTTATAATATGCGAAGTGTAGAATGTGATGCATGTTTTGGATTCAAAAAATATGATACCATTTGAAAGCTATAGCTATTTTTCAATCAGCCTAAACATTAGGACTTTAGTCATAATTCAATAGAAAATGAATAATAATTATTTATTAAATTCAAAGTAAAGCATAATTTATATTGGTGGAAAGCTGAGAATATCCTTTAAAAACCCTTTTCATTTCATCAATTTTGGGTAAAAAAAAATTCATTAGCCACATACCCATCATATTGCCACTTTTTGGCCCATCATGATCCTACACATACCCAACTCTCAAATAATAGCTTGCAATGTATTCTCCATCTTCCATTCTCAAGTTTCCAAATTTTCACTTAGCAATTAGTTTCCTTGACAACTTTACTCTATCATTCCCTTCATAAATTTCTTTCAAGTTTACCCATACTTCATGAGAAGTAGCTAGAGAAATAACTTTTATTCTTTCAATTTTAGATAGAGCACTAAAGATAGCATACCTTTCCCTTCCATTATCCTCATAAGTTGCAATCTCATCAGCAGAGGAAGGACCAACTACTGGTATCACATACTTTGTCTCCACAGTTTTCCAGGTATTGAAACCAAGTGAAATCAAATAACTTCTCATCTATTATTTCCAATGAATGTAATCAACTCCATCAAAAATAGGAATCTACAAATTGTGCACCATCTAATCTACCTCAAGCGGTTAATATTTTCATCGAGGAAATAGAGCTTTGATACCAATTGTTGAATTGTACAAGACAAATGAGAGGGGGGTGAATCAGTTGTATCAAATATCTTTACTTCTAAATTTAATATTTTCACTTTAACTTCAATTTGTTATTAAGTGTAAACATGAAATCAAAATAAGAAAAAGAAAACACCAAAGAAACCAGATTTATGTTGAAAAGCCAAGGAGGGAAAAACCACGGTGAGGATTAACTCACAATACAGTAGTAATGCAAAAATGGATACAAAGGCTCACTACTAGAGGGCTGACTGCCCAAACACAAAGGCTCACTACCAATAAAGTACTTATTGTCCAAAAGGAGGCTCACTACCTACAAAAAGAAGAAGGATAAATGAATATCCACTAGAAGCATTCCACACATTCACAACTTGATTTGAATATTTTAGACACCATCAGCTTACTTCTTTCAGTAATCTAACACCTTAAAGTGTTGTTGCCTCAATTCGCTCTTCCACTCTCTATTTTTCACACTTTTTCACACACTTCACTTACTTGCTCAAATTTTGGATGGATGGATATCAAATTTGCTACAACTTGATTTTATTTTATGCCATCTTCAACCCTAGAAACATTCTCCAAGGTCGGCTATACAATTTCATTTACAAATTCAAACTAGGTCAACTACTCAACATTCCTGTGGTGGATAAGAATGAGAGAGGACCAATTAAATATTTAATTTAGGACCCAAAAAAATCTTGGATCAATCACATGATTCCTTAAATTGATGTAAAAGCTTAATGTAATGTGTAGACACCAGGTCGGCTAAACCTAATAAAAACACCAATGATCTTTGAAGTACGTGCATCTCCAGAAAGATGATCACACATGGATCACTCAACATGCTTCACCAGACATTTTACCATCTCTAAGAATACCTCAAATACATCCATAAAAATTTCAATAGATTTCATTCACAAAAAATTCTTCAACAGTCCAACTGGACCAAACAACAAAACACAGGAGCTCTAGAGTAGGTGTTTCGAATTGCCAAACCACAAGAAAATTTGTTAGAACACGCAAACCATTAGAAAGAGTTATCTCCTAGATCCTCAAGATCTGAAACCAAATATCAAAATACTGCGGAGCAAAAATATTTCTCCCAATCCACAAACATATAGTTCTGTCATACCAGTTCACACACCGGTGAACATATCTTTTACTCTCCATCAAACCAAAAGCTAAAACTCAGGATATATTATCCATTGAAGCTCATGAACACACTTACAGATCCACACAAGCATATGATCAACATAGAATAAATCCATAGGACAATACCATAGAAAACTTAGAACACACACTTCAACACTACCTTCATTATTTAGAAATTTTTCTCAAAAGCACTTGGCAAAACCACAACTATAACTTCATAAATATAGCTCCATGTACTCTAAGAACTGCTACAGTATCTTAACTATACAAGTACAATATGTATTCAACCTAAATTATGCTGACATCAATGACAAGATTAATGACAACACCATCAAACACATCCATACTTGCAACAATTACTAGTTGTGAGTTTAGAAAAAAATTATGAATCTCCTAAGAATAATCTGAGAAAATATAGATTAATGATTAGTAGATTAATATACCTAACGAATACTAGAATAGATATCATGCATGTAGTTCATCTTGTATCTAGGTTTCAAGAGGACCCAAAATAATATCATCTTGTCATTGTGATGAGGATATTTAGATAATTGAAGACACTCTTGACTATTGTTTGTGGTATCCAAAGGATACTAATTTCTCCTTGAGTTCATATACAGATGTAGATTGGGAAGGATGTGAAAATCATAGAAGAATTAAAATTAGTGATACTTTCTTTCTTGGAAGCAGTTTGGTATCATGGTTGAGTAATAAGTAGGATTTAGTTTCATTATCTACTGTAGAGGTAGAATATATTGTAGCAACATCATGCTACATATAGGTGTTATGGATGAAGTAAAGATTAAAAAATATCAAAATATCATATGATGAGCCTATTTATAACTTATGTGATACTACAAGTGCTATCAATATATCAAAGAACCCAATAATGCAATAAAGAACAAAATATATTTGTATTTGGCATCACTTCTTAAGAGAGAAGGTTGTAGAGAATAAGGTGAAGCTAGAATATGTGCCTACACAGGATCATGGTGCAAATATATTTATAAAGTATCTTCACAAATATACATTTGACTATCTTTTGTAGAAGTTAGGGGTTATAACCCCTCCTTTCACTTAGATACATAATTTGGTCCATCTTTTGAGGTGAACATTCAAGATACATTCTTGGTCATCGATTAATATTGAAGTATACCTCTGAGGGGGAGTAGGTAGTAGTGTTGTTGATGTAGTCAAATGAAGCATATTTTGTGCCCCTAAGGGGGGAGTACAAACAAGTGAGTGCAGTGAAGAGAGAGTGTAGTTGTCTACTGATGTTGCAAGTGGTGGCTAAATTTTTGTATGCAGATTGTTGGTTGTTTTTACTATAACCAAGTTTATCTTCTATTCTACCTATAGAATTGCCAATTCTAATCGAGGGTAGCTCAAAGCACCTAGACCAACTAATGAGGATTTTAACAATAAACCTCCTACACTTCAGGCTCTGCAAAACCTAGGAGGTTGGTCCCTATAATGTGTTTATAATATCTGCACCGAACTTATAAACAATCATTAAGAATTAATAGATAATCCCATTTAATAGCTCAATAGAATAGGATAATACTGAATTGAATTATCTTTTCATCATTAATACCAAGTACTTGGAGCATGAGATAATTACAACAATATTTCACAACTTAAGATAGTCATTTAATTTTCAATTTGGTAGCAAGCTCTAAGTAGAGACAAATAGACACAAAACCTCACAAACACATATGATTTAGACCAGTGCAATATACCATTGGGGAGTCAAGTTCACAAACATTTGAAATTCCATGACAGGTTCAAACACATAGCATATAATATCTCTTACAAAAATTGCCTTACAACATCATCAATTTATATCCTAACCCAATACTTCTTACCAAAGCCCTTTATAAACATATCCATCTATAACTCCAATCAAGCATTTTAATTAATTCTTTGAATTAAAGCCAAAATGGAAGTCATACACACCACAATAGTGATATGAACACAATAACCCTTGATTATATTATTCAAAATTATGATACGCTTATACAAAGGAGAGACATGAGATTGAAATGAATCATTATAAATCAAATGCTAGTACTGTTATGAAACATCAAACCTTCATAAACTCAAAACCCGATTATAGAATGATACAAAACCTAAATTGCATTTACACTAAAACAATCAGGCTTTACAACTTGCTCTACAACTATGCCTAGACTCGACCTCAAAATATCTAACTTGCCAACCCTTATTTATGGCCTTGAAATCCTTCTTATAGAGAATGAAGGATAAAACAAGCATCGGGCCAGAAAATACACATGTCACCAGTCAATTGGACCACCTTGTGACATTTCAAAAATATGATTACAATCACCAAGTCCTGGAGCATCTTCTTGTTAATTCCACTCATTAGGGAATAGCTGCTGCATTTGCCAAACCTCAAAACCTGCGCCAAAAAACCACCATGGAGAAAAAACCATAATCAGTTATAACCATAACCACTAAGCTGCTAGTTGCCGGTACTAGACACTGTTTTAATTCTCTTCGGTTAAGTACTTGTACACCCATTTCTGATACTCTTCATCCATTGGCCAGTCAAAATTCACAACCTCATTCACCTTAATATTATAAGGTGTGTATTTCACTGCAACTTGATTGGCCTCTCTTTCAAAAGACTCTAAGAATGTGCTGGTATTAATTATTTTGTCCATGCTACTTACCAACAAGTCATAATCAGAATCATCACAAATCCATTTGATTTTTTTCATTAATAACTTCTTATTCCCTTTCCTACCACTGCTACCATGTTTTAACATTTCCTTGTGCATCAGTGATGTCTAGAAAAAATGTATCACTCTAGTCATCAAAGCTCTTTACCAGCTCCCTAATTCTTCTACTCAAATCATCAGGTAGGGCCTAGAATCCATTCAATGATTTCACAAATATTTGAGTAGGCTTCAATGATTGGGGTGTATTGTTCGCATCAAAACTAGAAGCCCTATACATAACATCTAGATCATGGCCCTAGGGATCCACTTCTCAGCCAAAGGAAAAACTATTTCCCAATCCCTATTGATATTTTTTATTCCATCCAAAAATAAAGAATACAAAGAATGTACAGAAGGTAATCTACCATCCACCTTCTCATTTAAATGCCTCAAAATTGTGTCCACCACCTCATTTTGTTTGGTAGTTGCACCATCCTCACTTTCCTTTAAGGTAGCCTATAATTCTATGATCTTATTCAACATTTTCTTCTTGATGGGATCCACAGAATACTCAACCTATTCTTCAACTGGCCCTGGTGTAGGACTGAGAAAAGGTGTCTAGATGAGAGATCCCGAAGTAGAAACAATTGGAGTAGTAGGGGGGATTGATCCTGAAGTAGGAGATAATTTCTTAATTGTAGGAGCATAGGAGGATTCCCCTTCCTATCTATATTTCAATCTATCTACTTCAGATTGCAGTTCAACATTCCTTTGATGCATCCTACTATATTCTCCAATTATTATGTTGTACGTCTCCATCAAGCTTTTCTTTTTAGCCTCTTCTCTTTCAGCTATCTTCTAGGCCAATTTGGCCATATTTACCATCAGGCTTGTAGCTTCTGTTGTTGAAGTTTCAGAAGCTCTCTTGATAATTAGCCCTCCCCTTAGGTTTGGACTAATATTAGTTACATTTGGTTTTCTTCTTTGGGGTGCCAATGCCCATATGGCTAGAATTTCATACTCCTCACTGAAGGAAGAATCTTGCAAAGCTTCCTCAACCTCTTCTTCACTTTTTTGCATAGGATGCTTAGACTGTAGGATAGCATTGAATGCTAAAGCATTGGTTATGTCACACTCAAGAAAAATTAGGACACCAGCCTAAGTCACAAGTCTCCTTCCTTCCTTAGGAGTGATGTTCTTGAATTCCTCCATTAGTTCGGCCTTGACCTCATCATCATTCTCCTACTCAGACCTATTAGGTCTTGATTCTCTCCTTCTCTTGCACTTAAGTTAGTATTCCTCTAGTTTCATCCTCCAAATTAGTTACAAGAATACAAGAGTCTTCACAAAGGCATCATCATCTAAGAATGCCTTGCAAGCCTCCATCCTAGCATCTTGTACACACTGCCCCTTTATATCCATATCAGAAAACACCAATTGTGTTGATCTAGGATGGGAAGGGATACCACCTTGCATGTATTGATCAGTCACAATTATTTCATCCATCAGAGCCTCTTGTGTTTCCTCAATCCTTTGCCTCTTAGGGTTCGGCTCTGATGGTAGCATTGTAGGATCACTTCTTGGTGATGAATCTAGATCCGCAATCCTTATCCCTCTAGGTACTCTAATCCTTGGGGCTAACTGTGATGAGGCTTTCACTATTTGTTTCCCCTTCTTATCCCCCTCATCCTCTTCACTACTATCATTCCTCTTTGTCTAATATAGAGGTTTTTCAACTAGGGGCTGATAAGTTTGCCTTGTTTCCTCAGGCCTCACCTCTGGTCTCTGGATTCCAAAGTCCATTTCAAAATTGACCTTCTTGGTCATCAAGGTGCCCATGATCTCTATAAAATTATCCAACAAGAAATAAATTCTCTTATGGAATGGATTAAACTCCATTAATGGATCATATTTTGGATCCATTTTATGCACCATGGCTAGCAGCTCCTCATAGGCAATCCATTTCTCTTTATTCAATTCCTGTCTATTCAAATCAAACTCATTTTTTATTAGGTCCTCAAGAAAGTTGAATTCATGTACAAATATGCTACCTTTAATTTATTTCTTAAACAAGGCAAAGAATCCCTCAGGGTCATGCTGCCTCCTAGATCCACTCTTCAAATGATAGTCATCAAAAAACCTTCCAAAGTGGACCCATCCTCCCTTGGAAAAGACAAAATATGAAACAATAGTATAATTAGGGAACAAAGTCCCTTTTCCTCTCCCTGTTAGGTTGTCTTCATGAATGCAACCTAGCTGCCACATGACCTCAACAAATCCCATCCTTGATGGTAGATTATATGGGAGAATTTGAGGGGATCCCTAGAAACCAAACACCCTTAGGACAATGCTCATGATGTACAAGATGATGTCACCCCAACTGTGGCAGACCTTTAAATCAGGCTTCTTCACCTTCGGTCAGAGGAGTTCATGCAAATCTTCAAGAAATCTTGGCACATTTACCACCAACCTTGCTCTGAGTCTGAAGGCAAAGCAGTTATCAAACTGAACAAAGCTTGAACCTCCCTTATTGTAAGAAAAATCTGCACTCCACACCTATACTAGTAACCTTTCTCCATTCACCTCTTGCCTCAACTCCATATTCTTTGAGAAGAAGTCAACATTCATGTACAAGAACATATGCATTAACAAGGAGTACCAAAAGAAAGGAGTGCTAACATCCCCCACATGCAACTTCAACACATGTATCTTTTCTACTAGAAAAGATGCATAGTCATACACCATGGAGAAGTTGGGATGCTAAACTCTAGCCCCCATGAACATATATGGAATGGACATCACTGTATTTGGGCTGAATCCCAAAATATGGCACAATGAATAAAATGTTGCCAAAAAGTGATTGGAAAAATAGCTTAGCCTGAAAGGCTCCTGGTGATTTGGGCTTAGATGAATCATTTAACTACCTGCCCTGGCGAGGTGAGGAGGAAGTAATTTTAATCTAAAAAGAGGCTTTGACCTCTCATACTTCTGCTTCGTCTCCTCTAAATCAATTTGGACCAAGAATGAGCTAGACTCACTCAAATCAAAAACTTGTTGGATCTCAACTAAACTTATGCTTAGCAGAATCCCACCATCATTATCCCTGTTACCCTTGTAACCGGGTCATAATGTATTGCCACTGCTCTGAGTAGGTCCACATTAGGAAACACATTCGACATTGCTAGTTCCCCCATGTCATACCTCCAGCCATTAGAAAAGGGGTGGGGTAGGTTCCTTTGTCCATACCAAAGTCTAAACATTTCCAGACCTGTCATTGGAACCCTAGCATTTGCAATATTATAATTGTTGCACACTACTCCCTCGCCTAGGGTTCTTCCATTCATTAAAACTAAACCCCTTCTTTTGTCATTGGTTGATAATGGGAGTTGATCTAGAAAATCATCATATAAATTCCTCTGTAAGTAATCAACATGGCCAGAGTGTTTCTTCGGTGGTGCCATCTCAAACAACTAGGGCTACCCAAAAAATGAAATTAGAATAGACTTATGCAATTTCCAACAATTCAAACGAACCAGTAACCCTATAACAATAATCAACAACCCCCTGACCAACACACTACAACCTTTCACAAGAATCATAGTCAAATTAAACCAGTGATACATAAATTAACTCACGGGATTTCACGCCTTGCAGAGAAGCAAACTTTTGTTGTGATTGCTTGAAAAACTTTATCTCTGGCTTTGAACCACTTTGAAAATGCTTGAATGATTTTGTGGTGAAGATAGAATGAAATCAAATACTTCATGTTGATTGAATTTACCCAGTAGACGTCTCATCCGCCATTAAAGACCATTTGCATGTTGTACCAATGGCTTCAATCACATTTGATGTGAATTTAAACCTCAGTCATCGATCTTTTGTTTTTTCTCAGATCATTGAACAACCACCTTCAAAAGGGTTGATGTAATCTCCATGTCAGCGTCGAGGGCCCACCACAATACGTAGCTCCAAAGGGATACACATGGCACCCACCTATGATATCTTAATCACTAAACACCTTGCATCTTTGGATCACGTGATGGCAGGCAATCGTTGATTCCCACCATTGATTATCGTGTTCACTCACATTAGTCAGCAGCACCGAACATAACCGTCGAGCAACTTTTCATCAAAATTAAAACACCGTCGTCGATCTCGAGCACGTTCATCTCACAACTCTTTTAGTAACCTACCTTTTAACATATTAAAATTCGATACATATATTAAACACTTTATTAATCCTTTTTCGGCATCAGCAACTGAGACACGTGGCGCTCGCCTGTGATATCACAATAAATTGAAACCCAACAGTGATATCATTGTGAGATTGTGGGGAACGGTCAGGATCAACCATAAGAAGATCAATTCTCATTAAAAACACTCCCCGCAAAATAAAAATAATTAGTAAAAGGGGAGAAGGGGACATCGTCTAGGCCGATGACAAACAATGGCATAAAGTTTTTCTTAAAATGTGGGGCATGGGCAGACCTAGACTTAGGAAATAATAAAGTCAAGTGAAATATTTAGCACAATTTATAAAGGGGCCTGACCTAGACGAGTCAATGGGGCATAAGTCATTTTAAAACCTCCCTCCAAAAGGTAACGACGAAATAGATTTGACCTAGGGTATAAGATAAAACATTATGATTTCACGAAGGCAAAGTAAAACCCCAACCATAGGTTTCTCTAGAATAGCATAATAGACTAGTAGTGTTGAAAAATAATAATGGAACTCAAAGGAAAAAATTTGAGGCTCCATCATAGATATCAAAATAAAAATTCAATGTAGATGACGTCTGAAAAGTGTAGGTTTTTCCCTCTGAATATTGTCAAAGGAGGAGAGAAAAAGAGTACCATAAAAAAAGAAAAAGAGAAAGAATAGTGAAAAATGTCAAGTATTCAGGAAATTTGGTTGAGTGTATGGCCCTTTTCTATTGATGTCTAAGGGAGAGACGTTCGATTAAAAAACCATAATTCAAAGGAGTACTCTAGGATAAAGAGCTAGAGTTGTTTGGGAGAGATTTAGTTGAATATGGTCTAAAGACCATAGGGGGGAATAGTGTTAATGAGAAAGAGAAAGACTCTATGAATATTTGTTGAGTTTCTTTTATTGTTGATGGTTTTTCAAAGAGCTAGTATTTTCATACAAGATACAGGGGGTTACTGTTATAAGTACGTTTTTTGTTGTTATCAATGATATCAACAATTGTTGGTGTTGTTCATTGACGTCAATTATATGGAGATTATGTGTTGGATTTTTTGGAAGGATGTTGGTGTTGTCATAGTTGGGGAGATTGTTGTCAAGTACTAATACTAGTATATATGTATTGTTGTACTTACATTGTTATATTGATGGATAAGAGTGGAAATTGTAGTAAATTCATTTTGTTTCCAAGTGCTTTTGATAAAATTTGAATAAAAGAGTGAGTAGTGTGACAAAGGTGTGTTCAGTATTGTGCTTCATATTTCTTCGAGATTAACTATATGCTTGTGTAGTTTGGATATGATTATTAGAGGTGTTTAGAGGTTATATATCCATTGTTTCAAGTTCTAGAACATTGTGGAGGAAAAGGTATTTATGTAGTGTTGAAAGTATGGATGTGTTTGGTGGTGTTTTCCTTGATGTCAACACAAATAAGATTGAGTAAGTTGTGTTTTTTCCAAGTGCTTTTGCAAAAAATTGAGAAATAATAAAACCAGTGTTGAAGTGTGTTCTAAGTGTGCTTTGATATTGTGGTTTGCATTTTCTTTGTATTGATCATATGCCGATGTGGATCTATGAGTATGTTCATAAGATTTAGTGGATCGTATATACCAAGTTTTAGCTTCTGGGTCAATGGAGAGTAGAAGATATGTTCACCGGTGTGTGAAATTGTTTTCCTGAACTATCTGTTTGATGATTTAGAGAATTATTTTGGCTCCACAATCCTCTAGTATTTGGTTTCAGATACTACAGATATGGGAGATGACTCTTTTTTTTAGTTTCTATGTTCTGAAAAACTTTCTAGTGGTTTGGCGCTCCAAAAGACTTACTATAGAGCTTCTATGTTTTTGTTCGTTGGTTCGATTGGACTAATGAAGAGTTCTCTACAAATGAATTTTTTTCCAATCATTGTAGATATACTTGAGATGTTCCCAGAGATGGTAAAATGACTGGTGAAGCATGTTGAGTGATCCACATGTGATTATCCTGTTGGAGATGTGTGTACTTCAAAGATCATTGGTGTTTTCATTAGGTTTGGCCGACTTGGTGTTTACACATTACATTAGGCTTTTGCATCGATTTGAGAAAAAATAAATTTGATCCAAGATGTTGTTTAGATTCTAAATTAAATATGTAATTGTTCCTCTCTCATTCTTATCCATTATGGGAATGTTAAGTAGTTGACCTAGTTTGAATTTTTAATTTTAAATTGTATAGCCGACCTTGGTGAATGTTTCTAATATTGAAGATGGTATAAAAGGAAATTAAGTTGTGGCAAATTTCATATTCATCCATCTATTATACACAAATCAAGCAAGTGAGCGAAGTGTCTGAACAAGTGTGAAAAGAAGAGAGTTGAAGAGTGAGTTGATGCAATAGTACTTTAAGGTGTTAGATTCCTACAAGCAATGAGCTAATGGTATCTACAATGGTCTGATCAGGTTGTGAATGTGTTGAGTCCTAGTGGTGGATCTTCATTTGTTATTTTTGTTTATTTTCTATAGGAAGTGAGCCTTCTTTCTTGACAATGAGTTCTTCTCAAGGCAGTGGGCTTTTAAACTGGGTAGTGAGCCTTTGTATCTAGGCAGTGAGCCCTCTCACAGTGAGCCTTTGTATCTAATATTGAATTACTACTATATTGTGAGTTAATACTCACCATGGTTTTTCCCTCATTGGGTTTTCCATGTAAATCTGGTATCTCTAATTTTTTCTTTCTGTTATTTGCATTTCATGGTTACACTTAATAACAAACTGAAGTTAAGGCATAAAGATTAAGTTTATAGGTAAAGGATATGATACAATTGATTTACCCCCTCTCAGTTGTCTTGTGCATTTCAAAAATTTGTATCAGATCTTTGGTTCCTCGGTGAAAACCTTAATCGCTTGAGGTAGATCTGATGGTGCACAAGGTGAAGATTACAGTGACTAGAAAGAGCATATGATAAGTTATCTAATTTAACTAAATTTCAATACCTAGAAAGATGTGGAGAGAAAGTATGTGTTACCATCAACTGGACCTTCCTGTGTTGATGAGTTTGCAGCCTGAAGAGAATAAAAGAGCAAGGTATGATATCTTCAATGCTTTATCTAAAACTACAAGAACAAAATTTATTTCTCTACCTATTGCTTATGAAGTATGGACAAAGTCGAAAGAAATTTATGAAGGGAATGATAGAGTAAATTTCTCAAGGAAACTACCTACTAAGCAAACAATTGAGAACTTGAGAATGGAAGATTGAGAAGACATTGCAAGCTATTATTAGAGAGTTTAAATTATAGCAACAAAAATAAAGAATCAAGGTGGTACCATGCTAGATGAAGATATAATTGAGAATATATTGATGACCTTACCAGATAATTACAATGACAAAGTCTTTTCTCTTGAAGAACAATATGATCACAAGAAATTTACTAAGGAACATCTATTTGGTGTCTTGATGACATTCGAGGTGAGAAAATTTGTAAGAGATAAGGAGAAGACTAAAACAACCTTTAAAGCAATGAAGATAGTAGATGACTTGGATGATGATGATTCACAAAATTTGGAAGAAAATTTCACAAGGAGATTAAAGAAAGGTACTGGTAAATAGAAAGGTAAGTTTCCTTTTAAGTGTTTCAATTGTAGAAATATTGGTCATTATGCATCAAGATGTCCTAATTGAGCTACATAAAAGGATAATAAGGATGGTAATAACAATTACAAAGATAAGAAGGATAAGAAATTCAAGAAGTTGTATTATGCCAAAGAAGATGCAAGAATTTTTTAATGTGAATTTGACTTTGAGGAAGATAAAGATGAATGTTTATTTCTAGCCCTTGAAAATAAGTGTGCAAAGGAATCTAGTCTAGAGATCAAGAAGGATGAAACAAAAGGTACTCTCGTAACTACTTTTCATGCTAGACAAGAGGAAGACTTTTGGGTAATTGACAATGGATGTTCAAATAATATGACTAGAGATAAGAGTAAGTTTACTAAACTTGAGAAGTATGATGGAGGTATAGTCATGTTTAAATATGACTCTGATACTAATATTGTTGGTAAAGGATTAATTAGTTTTGATGGAAAAAATAATACTGATGATGTTTACTATGTAAAGGGTTTAAGGCATAATATTTTAAGTTTTCTACAAATGTGCAAGAACTGTTTTAATCTTGTGTTTCAGGATAACATGTGTGAGATCAGGAAAGAATCGAGACATGCGGTAGCAGCTAGAAGAATAACTCATGGAAACATCTATCAACTTAAAGGTCTAGATGGTCAATGTTTTGTTTCTTAGATTAATGAGAGTTGGCTCTAGCATCTGAGGATGGGACATGTGAATATTGATAATATGATCAGGATCAGTTCTAGGGAAGTCATTAGATATCTTCCTAGAATCATAAAGCCTTCAAATTCAATCTATAGAAGTTGTCAGATAGGAAAATAGACAAGGAACAATTTTAAAGCAAAGGATCAATCATCTACTAGAATGATAGAATAAATCCATACATACCTATGTGGTCGTACAAGAACAATAAGCCTAAATGGTGGCAGGTACTTCATTCTCTTAATTGATGATTACTCTAGGAAGACATGGGTTACATTTCTTAGAGAAAAATCTCATGCTCTTGATAGATTCAAAGTATTTAAGGCAAGAGTAGAGAATGAGGTAAATCTAAAAATAAAATGCTTAAGGTCTAATAGAGGAGAAGAATTTACATCTAGTGAGTTCAATGCATTTTGTGAAGAGCATGGCATAAACAGACATTATTCTACTCCTAGAACCCCTCAACAAAATGGAGTTGTGGAACGAAAGAACTAGATTGTTCAAGAAGCTTCTAGAACTATGATGAAAGAAGAAAATGTTCCTGATGTATATTGGAGAGAATAAATCCACACTATTGTTTACATATTTAATAGAGTTTAGATCAGAGGAAACAACCCTAAGACCCCTTATGGTGTATGGATTGGTACGACTCCTTTTTTAAAATACTTTAAGGTATTTGGAAGTAGATGTTATATTAGAAGAGATGAAGAAAATCTTGGAAAGTCTAATGCTATATGTGATGAAGGAATCTTCCTTGGATATTCAAATAACAACAAGGCCTAAAAATTAATTAATAAGAGACTAAGAAAAATAATTGAAAGTGCTAATGTAAAGGTTGATGAAGCTATGTATAGACTAGTGGAAATAAATGAAGTTAAACTTGATGATCCTATTTGTGTGCAAATACAAGAAGAAGAAAAGGAAGAGAAAGAACAAAGTGATGAAATAGAATATTCTTCGGAGCCTACACCTAAGACTCCTAAATATATTTAGAGAAATCATCCGAAGGAACATATAATTGGAGATAAAATTGAAGGAGTGGAGACAAGAATAAAATTGGTAGAGGTAAACTTTTGTTACTTTCTAAGATATAACCTAAGACTGTGAATGAAGCATGTAATGATGAAAGTTGGATTAGAGCAATGGAAGAGGAACTACATCAGATAGAGAAGAAGGAGACATGGGAACTAGTCCCTAGACCTACAAACAAGAATATAATTGGTTCAAAATGGGTATTTAGAAACAAGATGAATGAAGATGGTGAAGTGGTAAGGAATAAAGAAAGAATTGTATGTAAAGGATATCCACAAGTTCAAGGAATATATTTTGAAGAATATTTTGCACCTGTAGCAAGAATGGAGGCTATTTGGATGTTCTTAGCATTTTCAGCTCATAAAGACTTCAAAGTATATCAGATGGATGTCAAGTCTGATTTTTGAATGGAGAACTAGAAGAAGAAGAGTATATGGAGAAACCAGTAGGTTTTCAACTGTCAGACAAAATAGACATGGTTTGTAAATTAAATAAGGCATTATGTGGACTAGAGCAAGCTCCCAGTGCTTGGTATGCTAGATTGGATAAATACTTGACAAAGAAGGGATTCAACAAAGGGTCCACAAATAACAATATTTACTTCAAGGGTGAGAAAGATAAGATTTTGATAGTTGTGGTATATGTTTATGACATCATCTTTGGTGAAAATGAAGGTATGTGTAAGATATTTGTAGAAGAGATGCAAAAATAATTTGAAATGTCTATGATTGGTAAACTAAATTTCTTCCTTTGACTTCAAGTAAATCAAACTAACAAAGGGATATTCATTTCACAATCAAGTATGTGAAGGAATTGTTAAAGAAGTTTGGAATGGATGACTCCAAACCAGTTTGTACTCCTATGGTAATTGGATGTAAGTTGAGTAAGAATGTTGATTCTTCTAAAGTTGATCAGAGCATGTACAAATATATGATTGGTGGACTAATGTATCTTACTACTACTAGACCTGATATCATGCATGCAATATGTTTAGTTGTAAGATTTCAAGAGGAACCAAAGGAAGCACATGTTACAATTTTGAAGAGGATATTTAGATATCTTAAAGGAACTCCAGACTATGGATTATGGTATCCAAAGGATAATGATTTCACCTTGAATGCCTACACTAATGTAGATTGGGCTAGATGTGTAGATGACTAAAAGAGTACAAGTGGCAGTGCATTTTTTCTTGCAGGAGGATTAGTTTCATGGTTGAGCAAGAAATAGTATTCAATTTCTTTATCCACTACAAAAGAAAAATATATTTCAACAACATCTTGTTGTACATAGGTACTTTAGATGAAGAAAACCTTGATGGACATAGGTGTGGTAAGTGATGAACCTACTTCTATATTTATTTACAATACAAGTGCTATAAACATTCAAAATAATCTAGTGATGCATTCTAGAACAAAGAACATATCTATCAAGTATCACTTCTTGAGGGAGAAAGTATTGAAGAATGAAGTTAGACTTGAATATGTATCTACCAAGGAACAAGTTGTAGAATTATTTACTAAGGCCCTTCCGAAGGATAGTTTTGAGTATCTTAGAGGGAAGTTAGGGATTAATGCCCCTCCTTCTTTGAAATAAGTGCACATGGAGGTGCATTAGTCCAATGGATTCATAGACTCTTTTGTTCTAGATTGATGATTGAGCTCTACTCCTCAGGGGGAGTAGAGAAGTGCATTTTTGTAGTATGTGATTTGGGTGTACTCATAAGGGGGAGTGAATAGATATTTATATGGAAATAATTTCATTTTCCATTGATTTCAAAGGGGGAGAGAGAATCATGTGAAAATTGTATGCTTGGCACGTTGTTGCCTCTGGAAATCATGTATGTTGTCTTTGATGGTTTTCCACATCATGTGTTGCAATCAATGACAAAGGGGTAGGTTGTTACAAGTATGAATGTGTTTGGTGGTGTTGGCAATAATTTTTTTATTATTGTCAACATAGTTCAGGTTGAGTAAGTTGTACTTTTGCCAAGTGCTTTTGAGAAAATTTGAGAAATAATGAAAGCAGTGTTGAAGTGTGTTCTAAGCGTGCTCTGGTATTGTGCTCCACATTTTCTCTATATTAATCCTATCCATATGCAGATATGTAAGTATGTTCATAAGATTCAGTGGATTGTATATCCTGAGTTTTAGCTTCCAGGTTGATGGAGAGTAGAACATATGTTCATTGGTGTGTGAACTAGTTTGTTAGAACTATCTGTTTGAAGACTGGGAGAAATGTTTTGGCGCCATAGTGGTCTGATATTTGGTTTCGGATCTAGGAGAGGACTCTTTTTGTTAGTTTTTGTGTTCTAACAATATTTCTTGTTGTGTTGTGCTCTAGAAGACCTACTCTGGATCTTTTCTATTTTTGCTAGTTGGTTTGATTGGATTGATAAAGAGTTCTTTGTGAATGAATTTTGTTGCAATCATTCTAGATGTACCTAAGACGTTCTCAAATATGGTAAAATGAATGGTTAATCATGTTGATTGATCCACATGTTATTATCTTGCTAGAGATGTGTGTACTTTAAAGATCATTGGTGTTCTCATTAGGTTTGGCTGACCTAGTGTTTACACGTTACATTAGGCTTTTGCAATTTGAGAAAGCGTGTGTTTGATACAATATGTTGTTTAGGTCCTATATTAAATATGTAATTGGCCCTCTCTCATTCTTATCCACCGCGGTAATGTTGATTAGCTTAAATAGTTTGAATTTGTAATTTAAAATTGTATAGCTGACCTTGGTGAATGTTTCTAAAGTTGAAGATGGTATAAAATCAAATTAAGTTGTGGCGAATTTTATATCCATCCATCTATCATCCATGAATTGAGAAAGTGAGATAGGTATGCAAACAAGTACAAAAAGTAGAGAGTGGAAGAGCGAATTGAGGCAACAATACTTTAAGGTGTTAGATTCCTGAAAGAAATGAGTTGATGGTCTCTAGAATCTTCTGATCAAGTTGTGAATGTGTGCAACCCTAGTGGTGTATCTTCATTTATTATTATTTTTATTTTCCATAGGCAGTGAGCCTTTGTATTCAATATTATATTACTACTATATTCTGAGTTAATCCTCACCATGGTTTTTCCCTCATTGGGTTTTTCATGTAAATCTTGTGTCTCTGGTTTTTGCTTTCTGTTATTTTCATTTCATGATTACACTTAATAACAGACTGAAGTTATGGTGAAAAGACTAAGTTTATAAGTAAAGGATTTGATATAACTGATTCACTCCCCCTCTCACTTGTCTTGTGCATTTCAACATGTATTTTATATATCGGTGTAGAAGGTTGTTTGGGAGAAATGAGATTGCTACACATTTCTCCATAGTAAGGTTTTCTGTCTTACGGATTTCAAAACATTCCTATAAATTACTTCCCTTTATGTTTCAAGTGATAAGGGGTCAGTGCAAGATCATGGGGGTCCAAACTAGGCCCTTAAGTGGTAATGAAAGCTTAGAAAAACAAAGTTAGGCAACTTGACGGAAAAATACGAAATGGTTATTAACACAATTTTAAAAATATATAAGAGAATTTGTAGAAAATTGAATTTATTTTCTATGATACTAGTACTTTTTTTTTTAAAAGTAGAACTTTTTGGTGAAAATTTTAAATTTCAAAGTAGTAGTATTAAATTTTTAGAAAAAAAAAAAGCAGGTGCATATCTAACCAACCTTAGTACAATAAAGTAGTATCTTTTTGTTTCAAAATTTTAAATATAAGTAGAGGACACATGCTTGGATATGCTACATATTTTTTGTTATTTTTTTACAAGTAAATAAATAGTTATTATTTTTTATTAGACATTTTTTAAAATATTAAATCTTGTTTGTCTGACCTCCATAACTTTGTCAAAAATTTATGAAATTCAATTTTATTTTATTTTATCCTATAGTGTGGGAAGCATATAATGTGCCACACCTTTCAAATTTAAAAAAATTGAAATCATTTGAGAATTATATACATTCTTTAGTCAACCTATCAATCAGGAATTTAGTCATAATACATGTAGAAAATCAATAATAATTATCAACTAAATTCAAAATAAGGCATATCTTATATTGGTGGAAATATGAAAATTTTCTCAATAAACCCTTTTCGTTTCATCAAATTTGGATTAAAAAGGTCATCAATTTTTTTTGTCATATCACTACTTTTTGGACCCCAATGATCTTAGAATCACTTTCAGGTGTTATGAAAGTCTTATTAGTGAGTTGTACTATGTGGTAGTATGTTTGGTTGTAAAAAATGATGATGTTCTCATTTTTTTGTGGTTGTGGTAGAGATGTCGAATATTCTAATGATTCTAGAATATTTTGAGATATTGTGTTGATGTTATGAAGTGTTTTTTGTGTGGTTCACATGATCTAGAGAAGCGTGTATATTGTCAATTTTAGTGTTAGTTCAAGTTTGTCTAACCTAGCATACTAGAGCTATTTGTGTAGGTACCTCATGGGTTGTGAATTTGTTGAGTAGTATGGAGATATGGATTTTGGGTCCTAGTTAACCTTCAATGTGTTTTTCCTTCACTTCTTTCCATCATCGAGGTGTTTAGTGCTGACCTATTTTGGGGTTGCACATTTTAGGTGCATACATTTAATTTAGTCTAACCTAATTGGGATTATTTAGTTCGTGCATGATATATAAGTAATAAAAATAGTTGGGGATGAGTGTGGATCTATAGAAGGTGCATGAAAGATGGAAGTTTTATTAAGTATAATGATTTGAGTGTGAGATTTATACCTATGACTCTAATGCAGTTAGTAGAAGGGTCCAAAATTTTAGTGTTCTTGAGATTGCTAGAGGCAGTGAGCCAAATATTTCAGATGGCACAAGGTTTCAGTGGTGGATTTATCCTATTTCCTTTATATAGTGAATTCCTTTGTAATAGTCTTTTTCTATCTTCTTTTTTCTTAGCAGTGAGCCTCTTTTATTTTTCTAGGGAGTGAGCCTAATTATTTTTTGTGTTGCATTTCATATATATGTGAGTTAATCCTCACTTTGGTTTTTCCCTTCTTAGGTTTTCCAAGAAAATCAAGTTTTCTTATATGTTTGGATGTGTTTACATTACTGTTTCATATTTTTGCATTCTACTAATGCATGATAAGGGTTTAAGGGCTATCAAGGGTTTGGATGATATTAAGGGATTTAATTTTTTTAAGTATACAATTGATTCGCCACCCCCCTCTCAGTATTCATGTACATCTAATAGTCTGGTGTCTTGGTTGAGTAAGAAGTAGTAATAAATATCACTATCTATAATAGAATCATAATACATTGTTGTAGGATCATGTTGCACTTAGGTGCTTTGGATGAAGTAGAATTTAAAGGAATGAATATTGAGTTTGAAGACCCTATCACTATTATTTTTGATAGCATCAATGCAATAAATATTTCAAAGAATCTAGTGATGGGCTCAAGAATGAAACACATTTTGATCAAGTATCATTTCTTAAGGGAGAAGGTTCCAAAGAAGGATGTAAAATTAGAATATGTGGATATAAATGAGAAAGTTGTAGATATATTCATGAGGCCACTTCCTAAGGAGAAATTTGAGTTTCTCTAGAAAAAGTTGGGGGTTATTTCTCCCTCCTCTTTGTTGAACACCCAAAATACTGAGAAGGGGGGGGTGAATTACTATTCTATTAAAACATTCACTCAAAATCCATCCAAAAAATATCACAGTTCTGAATGAAACAACAAGAGAAAACATGGAATCAATACAATGCATCAAAACATATGAGCACTAGTATTTTTATGTGGAAAACCCAAAATGAGAAAAAATAGGGTGAGAGTTAACTCACAGTATAATATCCAGATATAGAATATTACAATGGATCACTGCTAGGACACACTTTCCTTAAAGGCTCACAACCAAAGATAATTAAAAAAGAGAGTGAATCACTATCGAAATGATGAACTGATGAAATACACCTTCTATGTGTTGAGTTCAGTTTTGGTGAAGAACAGTACATGAATAAATTTTCTATATACAACACATATGTATGCTCATCTATACAATTTCACACATATACAACACACACACTCTCTTCTCTACCTTCATGTATCTCTCACCTTTTCTTCACTCTCTCCGCACCTCAAAAGTGTTTTACATATATACATATATATCCATGTTCACTAATTAGGTTGGACTAATTAGAGAAACCTTAGGTATTTCAAATCAAAAACCAACTTTGTCAGAATTATCCTAAAAAAAAAATCATATTTGCATATAAATAGTTGGCATGGACCTAAGATAGATCACTTTATCATTTATAGCACATATTAAAACTTCTTAACATTAATACATAATTAGGTCAACCAGAGCTAGACCTAATATACAAAAACTCCAAACATGTATACAATCCATAAAATATGTAACACAAAAACTTGTTAACACATTGAATTCTCCTTTAGACGACATTGAACTACTTTTCTTCAACACCACATGGCATGATAAAAAAATATGAGAAAATGCAGAATCTCCCACATCAGTGTACTGTAGAGGAATTCACTATAGTATTCAAAGTAGAATACTATTGTGTTCAGTGTTATTTACTATCCTAAAATATGGAAAACATAAAGAAATTCAAGGAGAAACAACACAACACCACCTCACGGTTAACATAAGTTGAACTTGAATAAAAGAAAGATGAAGCAACAAATATACCTTATCCAAGTTGATATTTTTGGTTGGACCTTTGATGTTGCTTGAATGTGTGCTCCTTGATGAAAAATATGATGAAAATGATATGTAAAGTGATTTAGATTCCAAGATGAATGCAATGAAATATGTGGGTATTTTGGTAGATGAATGAAAATGGAAGCTTGATAAATGCAATAATGGAGGTTGAATGCAAGTATTCCAATGCTTGAAATATTGTTTGCTTGAGAGTATAATGCTTGAATGAAAATTATGTTATGAATGTGATATGAAAAAATAAGACGAATCTTCCATTTTAAGGGAAGAGTCTCTAGATAATTCAATGGCTAGGATTTAGCCAACATGGCCAAGATGGAGGGATGTGGTTCAATTTGAGGACTCACAATCCCTCACATCTTTCCATGTGGAAGATGAGGTGTCAAAAGGACAGGTGATGTGGAAAGAGGACATGTGAGGTGGAGAGAGGACATTTGAGGTGGAGAGACTTGCAAGTACCCTGGGATTAGGGAAAAATTTCCTCAAAAAGGAAGTTTTTGTCCCCATATGAGGATGATGGTGAAAAGTGAGGAATTTTATAAAGTCCTCTCTTATCATCATGGGGATGAGAGAAGTTGTTGGGGGAATAAATGTGAATTTTAAATTCACATGATTGGGAAGTACCTTGGGGATATGACAAGGTCCTCATAAAGGAGGTCCTTGTCCCATGTGACTGATGTGACTTATGAAGGAATTTAGAATTTCCCAACAACCTACATGGGGAAGAGAAATGCATTGAATGAGTAAATGTGAATTTTTAATTCACATGGGGAAGAGGTCAATGGTTAATAAATAAATCACTTATGAAAGGTTGACTTGGAGGACATACCAAAAATGTCAGGTGATTAGATTAAGGTTGTACAAACATGTGATTAGGAAGATTAATGAAGTATTAAAGACAAGTGGCCAAATATGGAGGATGTGACATTAATCCTAATTAAGTATGTGCACATCATAATCATTGATTAATTAAACTAATCCAGATTAGAAGAAGATTATGGAGGATGTGACAAGGAGAGAGAAAAGAGGGAATTTAAAATTAATTTAAACTCAAAAAGGTAAATGAATAAATTAAATAAACTGGTATATTTATTTAATTTAGAGAAGAAATGATGAAAGATAAAGTATTTAATCATTAAATTAAATACTTTAGAAACCTTAGAGGAAGGGGAAATATTAATTAAATAATTCATTTAATTAATATTGATGAAATATATGAATAAATGATACATATTTGACCATATGGGAGTGGTCGAATTTGGATGTCTATAACTGTCATTCATATCTTCCAACTACCTTCATAAACCATTATGAAACTTCAATGTAGAATACATCTTGTAGTCTCAAATCTATGTACAAATTCCTTTTGTGATATATTTTTTTGAGATAGAATATGAACCAAAAAAATGACATATAGATCCAATGCATAAGCATTACACTATTACCCAAGATACTGGTAATTGTAGCTTTCCAAAAATACAACCAAGTCAACTAAAATCTTGTTAGTGGATGGAATTGAAGTCAAGATAGACAATAATACATGCTAATGAACGAATCCTAGAAAATAATATAATCCAGATTAAACTACCAAATCAGTAGACTTCCATTACCGGAGTAGTTGAATACTGACAAACATCAAAATTCCATTGTCTATTGACATCAATGACAACCTATCAATTTCCAAAAATCTCCCCCTTTGTCATTAATGGCAACACACAATGTGAAAACCATAGAAATAAAATATCAAAATGCTTCTTCCTAACTTTTCATTTTTCTCCCCAAGAACTATTCACAAAAAATTTCAATTTTCACATACCTTTTCTTTATTCCCACATGATACCTTTATTTTCACATGATACCACAATCCCCCTTTGACATAAATTGAAAAGGAAAAATAATTTAATGCTTTAACAGTTCCTTTTGCATACCTAAATACTCCCCCTGAGGAGTACATCAAAAATAACATCTGTGAGTAATCAACCAGAGGTTGTAGAGTCCATTGAAGTTTGCTAAAGATACCTATCCATGAGGATCTCCATTCATCCCAAAGAATTTTTGCCTCTATCAATGCTCTATATAGTTAGTTGAGATCAATTAATATGTCTTTTCCTTTAATCATAGTTTTGGGAGTAACATCTGATTTCAGAGTTCTATTATAGAAGATAGGTGTACACTTAATCTTGATTAGGTCTCTAAACATCCCATACTATTCAACCATCTCTCCTTTCTCTTTATGCAATAAAAGGTATTATTCATCCAAGTAAAGAGTAGGATCAAATATGTTAGATGAAAACTTGATTTGGGTTTCAATTGTGTTTTCAACATTCTTAAGTCTTTCAATTGCTTCAAGCCAAGGCCAACAAAATGTGAATAAAATATTGAACTCTCTCACACTCTCGAACTTCCTTGAGTCTTTCAAGTATCATGCTATGAGTAGACTTGCACTTCTCTACAATTTGCAACAATCCTTTATCTTCAATCCAAGTTACTATGTCACATACTGCTTTACTTTTTAATTCATTGAATCTACTAGTTAATGAGCTTGTTCTTTTCTTAGTGAGTTGTGAGGAACTAGTGACCACACTAGGAGCTACCTGAAAATGTGTCCTTCTTCTAGCTAGTTGCTTAAGCCTTCTTCAAGAATGTTCAACCTGAGAAACTATTGCGTGAACCTCTATGAATTTTCTCTTTTCTTTGATGGAAAATATTGATTTACTAGAGGTTAAATTAGACTTTTCAAGAGTGCTAGCTACTTTAGAGTAAGTTCCAAACCGAGGTCTATTTGGGTCTTGGGGGTTCTTAATCAACATTTCAATGCAACTAGTAGCATAGTCCTTCTCAATCTCATATCCTAACTTGAGAATCTATGAATTCCTTGGTTCAATTGCCTTGATAATGCAGCTATCAGTAGTTACCAAAAATGTTATATCATTCTGTAAGATAGAAAAATTTCTTTGCTAGGGTTCAGGATGTATTGAAAAAAGCTTTCTATGCTCCACATTCAAGGATGCCCTAGAGATCTCAATAAAATGATCATAATGGGAGAAATATATATACTAAGGGACTATCTTAGGGTCTAATTATGAATTAATTAGGGGTTCACAACCAATCTAGGGCTTGGAAAAATGTTTGAAATGCTATATCTAGTGATTGAACTTAATGATGGATAAAACCTCACTAAATGAACTATAAATGCAAATAGATCAGAACAATAAACTAGAAAATTATAGAGGAGCACTTGGAAATCTAAGAAAGCTTGAATGAAAACCTAAAATGTTGAATAACCTAAAATTTAGGCCTACTAGGACCCATTCAACAAGCTAGGTGAATCAGTCCTAGATATGGGTTTCTTTACAAGAATAGGTTTTCGAAAAAAGGGTATCCAAAACTACAAAAATCTCAAAATTGACCTAAATTGGGATTCATTTGCCAAAATTGGCGAATGAGTCCAGTTAGGGTTTTCTAGAGCTTCAAAGTCTAAATCTAGTCTTCAATGTCTACTCTTTCTATTCCTCTTTGTTTCTGGATTTAGAACTCTGATTTTGGGGTTGTAGGTGACCTTTTAGTGAAGATAGAAAAACCTTGTAAATGAGGGGATAATTCCAACAAATTTTTTCAATCTTGTAACTTAATATTCAAAGGTCCTTCATGCTCCAAGATACCTAGATTGTTAATCACATAAAGAGAGAGAGAGAGAGAGGTGTTGATTGTTAGGGAATAATGCTTTTCCTTAGTCAAACCCCATTTAGGTAATTAAACCAAATGATGAGACAATGAAACATGAAACATGGGACATGAAGCATGAAGAATGATACCTTGAAACGTGCCTTGTAAATCATGTCTTGTAAATTTTCATTTCAACATAAATGGCCATGAAGGATGTAGATCTTGAATTTGACAATAGGTGTAGAACAATTCTTTATTATAGATCTTCAATGCTACATCACAACTCTAGCTCAATAACATGCTTGATGCTTGATATCCTTGACATGATGATGGATCTTGAATTGCTACAACAATTGATGAAGAATTGTGCCCTTGAATGCCCTTGAATGCTAATGTGAACTCAAACTTGCTATATTAATGCTCTCACAAAATTCTTAGGTGAAAATGAGTGAAATAACCTTGTATTTTTACTTAATTATGCAAGAATTCTCGAAATTACAATACTACTAGCTAACATCATATCTAGGAGGGTAAAATCATGTCAAGAATTTAAATTAATTTTAATTTTGGGCCATATGCAACTCATTCACCGAAGGTGTTGAATGAGTCCCATTAGGCATAATTTATCGAACCAAATTCCAAAATTCTTAGAAAGGTGTGAAACTAGGAGATCAGGACCCAAAAACCTATGTGGGTCTCATTCACCCAACATGGCGAATGAGTCCTAGATCACTAAATCTAGGCCACACAACCTAAAAACACTTGAATTATGATTGGATGTTGATTTGTGTCAGGATTATCCTCAAAAAGATGCATTAAATGAGGCTTGTGGATGAAAAATAAGGCCATTTAAAGCATAAGAAAGCCCAATTATTAATGATAACATTAGAAAAGTGTGAAAGTGTGTTACAACACTTTACAAAACTTCAAATAAGGAATGCTTAAAGTACATTTTGATTAAAAAGAGGTTTATTGGGTTTAGTTAATTGATAAAACCTTAGACAAGTGTGAAAGTGTGTTAGAACACTTCACAACACCTTAACAAGGTATAATTTAAGTTCATCAATTCACCAGGGCCCAAGACCTAATACGAGCATGTTAAACACATTACAACACTAATTCGAGGCATATTTAATCCCAATTTCACAAGGAGGGCCCAAACAAGTGTGAAAATGTCATCGACAACATTTTTCGAGGTTATGCATTCTTATATCTTATAACCAATTCTCTTGGAACTCTCCTCCTTTTTCTCATTCTCCTCTGGAACTTTCTGAAGAATGCAACAAGGGAATCTCCTTGTGCATCCAAATATCCATTATTTGTCATTAGTTCCTTGATCTAATGAGAGGTCGATCTAGTAGGTTCTCAACTAACTTAGCCTATTCCACAAATCTCCTTCATAAAATAGAAGATTAGGCATAAAGCTGATGTGCCCTACTTTAATGCACATTTCTTCTTACTGATATCTCTCAGATTCTCCAATTGTTATTTCTGAAGCAACCCATAAACATCATATTTTTTTTGTTCTCAACCATATCCAATGCAAGGTCAATTGCAGCGGTGGAGACATCATTGTTACCAAAAATTAGTTGTGAAATGACTAGACTTGCATGTTGTACTATTGGGTTAGTGATTCTAGCATGCGTGTTCTTTATTAAACCCTTTTCTTTGTCAAAATTCCATTCAAGAGTTAGTTTGGAGGATGATAATCCAATAACATCTCTAATTACTTCTTTGTATATCATATATGATTTGTCAAGCCACATAAAATAACCATGAAATCTGCTAAGAGCCAATCTAATACACCTTTCTTCATTACTAAAGTCTGAAAAATGATTCCATACATCCAATTTTATTTTTGTGAGTATGTTGTATTTTGGTTTCAAGATAAGATCATTTCTAGTTAATTCTTCAAGCCACAACATGTGATACTTTCTATAGATAGATTCTTCCAATTCTATATGAATGTATATCCCAAAATCTTCAATTAGTTAACACCAAGAGGGATATCCAAAAAAGAACCCAAAGGATTGAGTTCTAGAGTTTTAATAGGGTACATTTAAAGCAGCCGCTCCAGACTGACTAAATTTTCTATGATTTGAGGTATATCCATCGCATTCAAAAAAAATTGACAAGTAATTCAGATGAAATAGTGTATAGTAATAGTGACTTACCTCTTCTCTACCCACCGAAACTAAAATTTGAATTTTTTATGTATGGAATTTCTTTGGTTTCTTCAAGCTTCCTCTACACACTTTTCTTCTTTCACAAATTCTTTCATCGAATACATTCTCCTTAACATATTCAAATTTATTTCTTTCATCCCAAATGCTCCTACAATAAATGCTTTATATGGAAAATAGATGACCTTGAAATTTGTGTATACTTCCATCCTTTCATACTCCACTAAATTCATTCTTCACACATGTGTGTCTAAAAATTTCTTTTACATGAAATCTTGAATTCATAACCTTAATAAATGTGTTTATATCATGATGTGACATCATATATCAAAAGAGGGCCTATTAAATTTTATAATTATTGCTCTCCCTTAGCTACTTCCTAGATTAAATTGTGATGAGAGTAGCTGCACCAGAGGATGACACAGATGAAATCAATACTTATAATTTTTCTTTCTTTTTAGATTTTCCTTCCTATCTCCAAATCCTTTACATTACCTTCTTAACTTCTACTGTATCAATCTTAATGACCGGTTCATCTCTCTTTACCAGATTGTTCTCATATTTTTTCTTCTATAGTTTCTAGAAAAGTGTTCTAGATTGTTGCACTTATAACAAACAACATTCTTCCAAAAAAATCATACTTTATCCAATCTATATTTGCACTGGTTAGCCTTATGTTCAAATGAATTATAGTGATAACAATACCCATTGAATGGATAAATTATCTTGCTCAACTTCTTATTTCTGCATTCTTTAGTTTTGTGTTCAATCCTCTTTCATACAAAACTTTGAGAAGAGAAAGATAAATTATTTTCATTCATTCCATCATTTTGTTTCATTTCATTTTCATAATATTTTTCCCTATGTCCAATTTTTTTTAAAAATAAAAAACACCATTAAAATATGTGTACCTTTGACCATTAGGTTGCCTGATAGGAATCCTTTTGGTATCTCTTCTTAGATTGTTGAGTTTTCTACCATTACTTTGAGTCTTCATGTCAAAATATTGATTCACCTTTGAACTAAATGTCCTTCAAATCTCAAACCACTTTTGTCCTTAGAGGGTCTATGTCCTATAGTTAGTTCATCCAACATTGTAGAACTTGTAACAAACTTATCCTCATGTCTTTTTTCCTTTTCTAGATCTGATTTCTGAATTACCACTTCTTTCTCAAGCTTTACAAATTCATCCATCTTCCTTTGAATTTCAACCATCTCATAGTCTTCAATTTTTTTCTTCTCCTCCACTTGTATTTTCAGTCCAACGATGTCCTCATTTTCTTTCTTTAATTGATCACTGAATTCTAAATATCTTTCCTTCAGTTTCTTAATGAAATCATTTTATTCCTTCAATATTTTCTTCAAATCTTCATTTTCTTTTGTATGTTCAGTAGGGATCACTTGCAAAGGAATAATTTTTTTTTTATCTTTCATATATCCAAAATTTTGGACCTTCCCCAAGTTGTTAGACTTCTTGAAAGGAACCAAGATCTAATACCAATTGTTGAACACCTAGAATATTTAGAGGGGGGGTGAATCAATATTCTATTAAACAATTCACACAAAATCCATCCAAACAACATCACAGTTCTGACTGAGAAAACAAGAGAAAACATGGAATTAAGACAATCCATCAACACATATGAATACCAATATTTTTTATTGGGAAAAACCACAGTGAGGGTTAGCTCAAAATATAATATATTTGAATATAGAATATTACAATGGCTCACTACTAGGACAAAATTTCCTTAGAGGCTCACGGCCTAAGTTAATTACAAAAAGGAGCACGACTTTGCCAAAATGATGCACCTTTTTTGTGTTTGGTGAAGCACATTACATGAATAACTTTTATGTATACAACACATCTATCTACTCATCTATACAATTTCACACATATGTGACACACACACTCTCTTCTCTACCTTCATGTATCTCTCACCTTTTCTTCATTCTCTTCCACACCTTTAAAGTGTTTTACATATATACATATATATCCATGTTCACTAATTATGCTGGGCTAATTAGAGAAACCCTATTTCAAATCAAAAACCAACTTTTTTGGCATTATCCACAAAACACACTCATATTCACTTATAAATTATCGGCATGGACCTAAGATAGATCCCTGGGTAAGTGCATGAAGATGGTTCCCAAAAAGGGGACTTAAGTGGCAATTTTTTTCTTCTAAAATTAGGAAATACTGACCTTGGACATGAAATTGAGGATAGTTACACTCAAAATTTTTAGATGGAACAAAAACAAGGATTGAAGTGCTTCGAGTCTAATTTCTAAACTACTAATTTATTTTTAAAATGGTTGATATTAAGGGGTTCAAAAGAGGGACGTACACAAATTGGTGATGTTTTTTTCAGAAAAAACATAACATAACAACTCTTGTTTGACCCTTGTACGGTGAACTTTTTTTTAATATTTTAAAAATCGCAATAGTCAGAAGTTAGCTAAGAGTATGTAGTTGATGAATGATTTTTTTGATAACTTTTTAATGAATATTTGATTTTTTACTAATTTTCAAAGTGGACACTTCCCGAAAAAAAGAATTTTGGTGGTACTACCCCTACAAGTTTTGGAAACTAATTTTTTAAAAATTTTTTATTTTTAAATTTGTAGAATGGTGTGTAGTTTCTAAAAATTTAATTTGTTTGAAAATTTGATGAACAGTTAATTTATAACAAAAAAAACCCAAACATTGATTTTTGGAAAAAAATCGACATACAAACAAAAGAAATTATGGATGAAAGGCTTAACATTGTTAGAAAGTGAAAAAAATTACACCGTTGGATAGCTAAGAGAGAACCCAACATTACCCATGTGTTCGATTTTTTTGATATTGAACCACATGCAATCCTAATGGTGAGCATGAACTCGATTATGTGAAATATGGTAGATTTTGTAAAAAAACGTCTCTAGTCGTTGGGAATTCCCTCCAAGCATTTGGGTTGGTATTCCAAGGAAAATACCAATCCTAAGGCTTAGAGATTCCCAAAGCAAGATATAATGTGAGCGTGCTATAATGCACTCGCATTATATTTTAATTTTGATATGGTTTTTTGCTTCTGTGAGAAACATGTTAAATTCCAATCTATTGAATGTATGCTAATATATTTGTATATTTGTATGTACATGTATGTTTGAATTTCATTTATGTATGCATGTATGCATGCTTGTATGTATGTATGTATGCCTATATGTATGTAAGATTGTATCTATACATGTATGTATGTATGCTTGTATGGATGTAGGATTGTATGTACATATGTATTATGCTTGTATGTATGTATTTATATATTTCTTTAGAGGGAGGGATAATTTAGAGAGAGAGTGTCTAGAGAGAGGGAGAGGGGTTGGAAGTGAGTTTAAGAGAGAGGGAGTGGGAGAGAAGGGGTTGGAGTGAGAGGGAATTATCTAGGTAGGGTGGGAGGGATAGAGGGACGAGAGAGAGAGAGGGGTGGGAGAGAGAGAATTGAGAGAGAGGGAGAGAGAGAGAGAGGGGGTAGACAAATAGACAAAGAGAAAGAGAGAGTTATGTAGGTAGGGTGCCAAAGGGGGAGACTTGAGAGTGTGAGGGGGTGAGAGGGAGAGACTTGAGAGATAGGTAGTTGGAGGGAGTGTGAGAGAGATGGAGTGTGAGTCAAAAACATCAGAGAGGGAGAGGGTGTGGGAGGGAGTGACCTGATAGACGTAGAGAAAGAGGGGGGTGGAGTGAGAGGGACTTATCTAGGTAGGGTGGGAGGGATAGATAGAGAGAGGGGAGAGAGACAAAGAGAGGGTTACCTAGGTAGGTTTCTAGAGGGAGAGACCTAAGAGAGAGGGGGGAGAGGGAGAGACATGAGAGAGAGGGAGAGAGAGGGAGTGGGAGAGAGTAGGAGGGACATATAGAGAGATGGATAGAGGGAGTGAGAAAGGGTGGTATGGATTATTTGAATGAGAGTTACATAGAAAGAGGGCGAGGGTAGATAGAGACAATTAGAGAGGGTAAGAGGGAGGGATGGAGGGAGAGGTGAGATGTATAGATAGAGAGAAAATTATAGGGGTTGAGGGTATAGGGTTGGGGGATTAGAGTGGAGGACCTATAGGGTTGATGGTTTCTAGGGTATTAGGGTTTAAGGGTCGATGGTAGAGAGTACTAGGTTGATGGTATAGGGCAGAAGGTTTAAGGGTTTAGGGTTTAGGGTTAAGGGTTTACTTGTTTGAGGGTAAAGGCTTTAGGGTTTTAGGTTTGAGGGTATATGGTTGAAGGATTAGGTTCAGGGTCCAATGTAAAGGGTAGAGGGTATAGGGGTTGAGGTTTTAGGTTTTAAGGATTGAGGGTTGAGGGATTAAGGGTTGAGGGTTGAGAATTGAGGGTTGAGGGTTTAAGGGTTTAGGGTTTAAGGGTTGAGGGTTGAGGGTTGAGGGATTAAGGTTGAGGGTGGAGGTTTGAGGGCATAGGGTATATGGTATAGGGTATAGGGATGAGGGATTGGGGTTGAGTTTCCAATGTATAGGGGTTGGGGGATTAAGGGTTTAGGGTTTAGGGATTAGGGTAGAGTGTTTTCTTGGATTAAATGGTGTAAGGGTTGAGGGATAAGGGTTTAGGGTAGAGGGTATTGGGTTGAGGGTTGAGGGTAGAGGGCAGAGGGTCAAGGGTAGAGGGTTTAAGAGTTTAGGGTTTAAGGGTTGAGAGTTTAGGGTTGAGGATTTAGGGTTTAGTGTTTATGGGTTTAAGAATTGATGGATTAAGGGTCAAGAGGGCTGAGGGATTAGGGTAGAGAGTTTAATAAGTGGTTTTAAAGGTTTAAGGGTTGGGGGATTATGGTTGAGGGTAGAGGGTAGAGGATTGCAGGTAGAGGGTAGAGGGTTAGGGTTTAAGGGTTGAGGGTATAAGGTTGAGGGATTAAGAGGTTATAGGGTAGGGGGTATAGGAGTTGAGGTAATAGGGTTTAAGGGTTGAAGGATTAAGAGGGTATAGCAATTGAGGGATTAGGGCTGAAGGGTTGAAGGTTGAGGGATTAAGAGAGTATAGGTGTTGAAGGGTTTAGGGTTGAGGGATAAATAAGGTATAGGGGTTGAGGGATTAGGATTTAAGGGTTGAGGGATTAAGAGTGTATATGGGTTGAGGGAGTGGGGTTTAAGGGTTGAGAGTTTAAGGTTTGAGGGATTAAAAGGGTATAGGGGTTGATGGATTAGGGTTTAAGGGTTGAGGGTTTAGGGTTGAGGGATTAAGAGGGTATAGGGGTTGAGGGATTAGGGTTTAAGGGTTGAGTGATTAAGAGGGTACAGGGGTTGAGGGATTAGGGTTTAAGGGTTGAGGTTTGAGGGATTAAGGGGGTATAAGGGTTGAGGGATTAGGGTTTAAGGGTTGAGGATTAAGAGGGTATAGGGGTTGAGGGATTAGGGTTTAAGGGTTGAGGGTTGAAGGTTGAGGGATTAAGAGGGTATAGGGGTTGAGGGATTGGGGTTTTAGGGTTTAGGGTTTAGAGTTCAGGGTTTAGGGATTAAGAGGGTATAGGGGTTGAGGGATTAAGAGAGTATAGGGGTTGAGGGATTAGGGTTTAAGGGTTGAGGGTTGAGAGTTGAGGGATTAAGAATTGAGGGTTTAAGGGTTGAGGGTTTGGGGCTGAATGTTTAGGGGTTTAAGAATTGAGGGATTAAGGGTCAAGAGGGTTGAGGGATTATGGTAGAGATTTTACTAAGTGGGTTTAAGGGGTTAAGGGTTGAGGGATTAGGGTTTATGGATTGAGGGTTGAGGGATTAGGGTTTAAGGGTTGAGGGTTGAGGGATTAGGAGGGTCTAAAACCTTAAACTCTTAACCCTCTACCCTCTATCTCTCTCCCACTTTCTCCCACTCTCTCTTGTTCCCACTCTCCCCCTCTATTCCTCCCTCTCATTCTCCATCTCTCTCTCTCTCTCTCTCCCACTATCTATTTATCCCCCTCTCACTCCTCCTCCCTCTACCTCTACTCCCCCTCTCTCCCTCTCCCTCTATGTCTCCCTCTATCCCACTCTCTCTCACTCTTATCTCTCTCCCCTCTATCCTTAACCCTTAAACCCTTAACCCTTTAAACCCTTAACTCTTAACCCTCTACCCTTTATCTCTCTCTCAGTCCATCTCTCCCCCCCTCTCTATCTCTATTTCTCCCACTATATCATTCTCCCCCTCTCCCTCTCCCAACCTCTCTCCCTCCCTCTCTCCCTATCTCTCTCTCTTTCTCCCCCTCTCTCCCTCTTTCACTCTCTCCCACTATCTCTTTCTACCCCTCTCCCTCTCCCTCCCTCTCTCCCTCTCTCTCCCTCTTTCTCTTTCTCTCCATCTCCCTCTCCCTCCATATCTCCCTCTCTCTCTCCCTCTATCTTTCTCCTTCTCTCCCACTCTCTCTTTCTCCCACTCTATTTCGTTCAACCATACACCCTCTACCTTTAACCCTAGCCTCTTAAACCCTAAAATAATTATACCCTCAACCCTACCTCCCTCTCTACTATATATTTATCATCTTTGTATCTCTCTCCCATACACACACACACACACTCACCTCTCTCTCCTCTACTATAAGGGTACAAGTGAGAGATATACAATTAGGATAGAGGGTATAGACAAAGAGGGAGAAAAAAAAATATTTAAAAAACCATATTTCATATAACATGAGTGCATTTTACAGAAGTAGAGATGTTACCACTTTAGCAAGAAATAACACACCCATGTTATAACATGAGCGCATTTTATCTTCCACTAGAAATGGTAAAAAAACTCAATATACCCATGATGTCAAGGCCCACATTCTGCATATTCTCCTAGTTCAGCATGTGCTCTGAGAAAAAGTAGGTTTTTGATGATGTTGTGAAGTGTTCAAGTATTCTATTCACATTCCACTACCTTTTCCATGATCTTTCTACCACCATTGCATGAAATAGTGGATTTTCGACATTTAAAGATATATTCAAGTTTGAATTCCATTGAAAATTGATATACAATTGAAGTTTGGAGGGGAACAAGCTTTTGAAAAAGTTAAATTGTTGTGAAGTTTGAAGAAAGAAGAAGCTAAGGCTACATAATTGGGTTGAACTCCTCCATTTGAAAGTTTGGTTTTTTAGGTATGTGAAGTCTTTACACATTTTCTTTCATTTTGTTATGGATTGCTTTAATTTTTGTTATGTTGCATATTCCATGTTGATCATTATTTATTTGTCATTATAACCTTAGGTTGTCAATGCACATTTTAAATTACACAATTATATACACTTGCCAATTACCATTTTAAACATGATGTGGAGAATCTACCAGGATCCACAAATCATCAAGGGTACTTCTAACCGTAACCTAAATTGAAGAAGATCAATTAACAAACTCAGTCATATTTTCATCAAAATCCTTCAATTTCACTTGACTTCATATTTCCACAAAACATTAGAACTTGGCTTCAACTCTTTGTTAGACTTAAAAAAATATTAACCATCATAAAATTGATTGTAACATAGCATAAACCTGATTAGAAACTTAGAACCATTCATTTCGTTCATGATTCACTAATTGACGAACTCAATGCTACAACTTACATGGAAAAATAACATCAAATCATGGAAGGTAACTACCAAACTTTATCCATACATCCAAGAGACTATAATCAGCATGTTATTGATTGAAATAAACCAAATATACATTCCAAATATCTCACCAAAATTCATCCTTTCAGCATGCTTCCCCTAGTAGTATTCCAAACCCATTCTTCCCCTATAATCAACCTATTTTTAAGTGCCTTCCATCTATTTTAATTTCATTTCCATTTTGGATGCTCTTTATTTTTCTCTTTTACTTTGCATAGTTGTAAGTAAACTGCTAAAAAATGATTGATCTCTCATTGTAGAAAATGCTGATTTATGAGCCATCAAAGAGAATCTCATCCAAAAAAGCAATGCAACATCCTTATTTTGATGATCTTGCAAATCTCAATTCTAATTTCAAGCCATTATAAAAGAGCATGTGAAGCTTAGCGAGGGAATCTCAGGTTACTCAATTGAAGTTAACCTCATAATGAGCACATATGATGTAAACATTTAAAGAGAATCTCGAATGTATGGTTGACATTATAAAAGATCTGTAAAACAAAGTACCCAAGGCATTGTAATGAGATCTAATTGTAATGGTATTTACTCCAATACTGTAAGTTTGGAGTTCATGTTTCGTGAAGTAGCACCTTGTTCTCTAAATGCCTTCAATAGGAAAATTTGCAAAATTTGAATTTTGAAATGTAAAAAATGTGAAAAGGTCATGTGAATGTCATATGTAATGTATTCAAAGTCTCAAAGAGGTCATTAGGTGATTATAGAGGTGATATAGAGCATGCAAGGTCAAGAAGAAAAAAAATATTTTGTAATCTTGAATATTTACAATCAATAAGTCCATATTTTAGTGATTTTCTAGGTTTAGAGCAGTGGAGTATGTTAGTCTTAGGATGTTTTAGGTGTGTGTGTGTTTATTTGTGTAGGGGAATTCAAGAAACAAAGGTGGAGTTGCTTATAAAAGGTTTTATGATGAATTTCCAAGTGAAAAGTGTGGCTCCAAGTGGTGTTTTGAGGAAAAATTCTCAAATGACTTCACAAAAAAATGACTAATCTAGATAGCTATTATTGAGTTACAACACATACTTCAAAATCAATAGTGACTATCTTGGAACATGTGCATAAGAAATGACTTTGTTCGATGTCCTCATTAGGCTAAATATGACTAATTTACAAAAGAACATACCTAAACATTCAACAACCCCTAAAAATTGTTGGGGCAGACATTATCATGTATCCAAATCCTCATATCCACAATTTGTCTTAGGAGAAACTCACTCCACCATGCAAAACCAAAACCCTTATTTTATGCTAGTATAAAGAGGGTTTATTGAAAGGAATGGTTCCACACCTTACTAGATCATGACACCACCTTAGACCTTCTTAAAATCACCTACACAAACTCAAAATACAAACACCGAACCTCTACATGTAATATTTTATCAAACCCTAGGGTGAAACATCATTTTTCATGCCCTTTTCCATCAAAATCTATAGGGGCAACAACACAAACCCCATAAATATTATTCCCTTTTACTTAGAAACTTATCATCTAATCATCCAAGATCATGTTGGGCCCCTCTACAGAAACCTCTCTCAGTTTTGGCTATCTTAGAGTGGTTTTCCTATGGCGGCGGATTTTCAGTTGATGGAAAAAGAATCAAATGCAAGCACTACAAAGTTGCAAAGCGGTGCAAATTTCATTCTGGAACTCGTGTGACCAAGAAAACTATTCCAACACATCCGTATAGGTATTTTTATGCTATTCATCATCCTCTTTTTCACCCAAACACGTGGAATCGCTCTCAGCTACGTTCAACCAAATCGATCCCTTAAGTGTCCAAAGTGTGAAATTGATACAAACTTCAAAATACTATTACTCAAATACTATGATGCTTAGAAAATTCTCATATGATCTTGTTGGATTGCATTGGGACCCTCTACAAAAACCTCTCTCAGTTTTGGCTATCTTGGAGTGGTTTTTCCGTGGTAGTCGATTTTCACTTGATTGAAAAAGTGTCAAATTCAAGCTGTGCAAAGTTGTAAAGTGGTGCAACTTTCACTCTGCAACTCGTGTGACCAAGCAGGCTATTCCAACATGTCTGAATAGGCATTTTTACACTAGGAATGGTCCTCTTTTGCACCGAAACATGTGGAATCGCTTTGAGGTACGTTTAACCGGATCGATCCCCTAAGGGTCCAAAGTGCAAACTGGCTGCAAACTTCAACATACTATTACTTGGATACCATGATTCTTAGAAACTTCTTGTTTGATCCTACAAGATCACAATGGGCCTCTCTACAAAAACTCTCTCGGTTATGGCTATCTCAGAGTGGTTTTCCTATGGCGGCGAATTTTCACTTGATGGAAAAAGCGTCAAAGGCAAGCAGTGCAAAGTTGCAAAGTGGTGCAACTTTCGCTCTGCAGCTCGTGTAACCAAGTGGACTATTCCAATGCATATAAATAGGTATTTTTACACTAGGCATGTTCCTCTCTCACACCGAAACACACGGAATCGCTCTGAGCTACGTTCCACCAGATCGATCCCTTAAGGGTCCAAAGTGCAAAATGGCTGCAAAATTTATCATGCTATGACTCAGCTATCATGATGCTTAGAAACTTCTAATCTGATCCTATGGGATTATGTTGGGCCCTCCTCCAAAAACCTCTTTCAGTTTTTTCTATCTCAAAGTGGTTTTCTTGTGGCGGTGGATTTTCACTTGATGAAAAAAGTGTCAAATTCAAGTTGTGCAAAGTTGCAAAGTGGTGCAACTTTCACTTTGCAACTCGTGTGACCAAGAGGACTATTCCAATGCATCTAAATAGGTATTTTTATGCTAGGAATGGTCCTCTTTTCACCGAAACACGTGGAATCGCTCTGAGCTACATTCCAACGGATCGATCCCTTAAGGGTCCAAAGTGCAAAATGGCTAGAAAATTCAACATCCTATTACTCAGATACCATGATGCTTAGAAAATTCTCGTCTGATCCTACAAGATTATATTGGGCCCCTCTACAAAACCCTCTCTCGATTTTGGCTATCTCAGAGCGGTTTTCCCGTGGCGGCAGATTTTCACTTGATGGAAAAAGTGTCAAATGCAAGTAGTGCAAAGTTGCAAAGTGGTGCAACATTTGTTCTACAACTCGTGTGACCAAAGGAACTATTTCAGCATGTCCGAATAGGTATTTTTACACTAGGCATGGTCCTTTTTCACACCCAAACATGCTGAATCACTTTGAGCTACATTCAACCAGATTGATCCCTTGAGTGTCCAAAGTGCAAAAGGGAAGCAAAGTTTGATGGGCTATTTCTCAGAAACCGTGATGCTTACAGCCTCTTCATTTGATCATGCAAGATTGTGTTGGGCCCCTCTATAGTAACGTCTCTCATTTTTTGATATCTCAGAGTCATTTTCCTATGGTGTCTAGTTTTCACTTGATAGAAAAAGTGTCAAATTGAAGCAGTATAAAGTTGCAAAGTGGTGCAACTTTCATTTTTCAATTTGTGTGACCAAAGTAACTACTCCAACACATCCCAATAGGTAGGCTTACGCTAGGCATGGTCCTTTTTCGCACCCAAACACGCAAAATTGATCTGAGTTGCGTTCAACCACCTTGATCCCTTATGATGACATTCAAAACAATGGAAAAGAGAAATATACAAATTACGGTTGAGAAGTCTAAGTATTCCACACAAAAAGTGTATGATCAATGCTGCCCAATTGGTGCAAGAGCACCTACACCTCACCCTCAATATTTAATTATTTGATAGTGAATAGGTTGGTCAGTAGGTTGTTGTGGGTATTTTTAGCATGTTGTCTTGAATAAGGTCAATTAAGACCATTAGGTATATTTTAAGGTGAGTTTTGGGTCTAGTGATAAAAAAAGTCTAAATTTCAATCTTGCACTAGAAGTTGTCTTTGTAGCCTTTGAAGGCAAATTTGTGAATTTGTATATGACTGTGTAGGAATGGAGCTTTTTTGATTTAATAAGGCTATTTATAAGCCATTTGTGTGGGTTTAGATGTCATTACTTGTAGTCATTAGGTTGGAGGAGTCTAAAGTTGCAAATTTGTAAGTTGCTTAAAGCAACAAATTTGAAATGCAATAGTTAATTTTTTTGAATGTTGGATTTTAGTTAGTTGAGGGCATCGATCAGTTAGAGAAGGGTGTAAAAAATTATGTAAAGCCTTGAGAGGCTCGAATGGAGGCTGTTGTTGAACTTTTGGAGAAGATCTAATAAGAATTATTCACACTATTCATTGTTTTTCTAATTTTTGATACAAACTTGCTAATGCAGTACTCGGTATGACTTGTAGCTTTCCTATACAGTCCCAAGGCTAAAATGGATTGAAAGAGGGCTGAGTTGGATTTATTTTGGTGGTGGTTTGGTGTAAAACCATAAAGGAATACGAGAGTTCTTATCATTTTTTTGCAAGTGGTATAAAACCCTCAAATACTAGGGATTTGAGTGAAATTCCGTGATATCTTCCATCTCCACCATGTGCTAAGGCTAGATCTAGGTGGAATGGAAGAGTACCATATATATTTTGATTCCATTTTTGTTTTAGAGAATGGATTGAAGGTGGGAGAGATATCTTTGGAATTCTAGGCATAACATCTCTATGTGACAGGCCTAATTTTGTGTAAAATCTAATTTTTCATTGTTTTCATGTGTTTTGTGACATAGGTTCTTGGGAGCATTTGATATGTGTTGGAAAATTTTGTACAAACCTATTTGTGGATGAGGGGTGTTGGGGTGAGAAAAGATACTTGATTCCTTGTGTGGAGTGTTGGGGATATGGAAACGGTTCTATCATCAAGATGTGCATCTAAGATAGCAGTGCCTTAGTGATTTCAATTCAAAATCACAACAAAGACATAAAAAACTGAACCAAAAAGTAGAAGTAGACATAGTTTATGCCCCATTGATCCTTTGAGAGAAGTGAATGCAAACAAATAGTAGATTCAACATGAATAGATAACCATGAAAGATAGAACTATGAACACACAGATATACGTGGGAAAATCCTTTTCAGGTAAAAAACCCCACCTCCAAAACATTAAGCTCGCATGTATTATTCAGTAACAAAAATGGTTACAATACAAGACCAGAGCTATGCTCTTCAGGATATCACATCTTGTCCATCTAGAGAGAGAATACAAGCAACAGAAACCAGAATATCACATATCTATAGTGTCACCCAAGTGACATACTATGTAGATTCCCTTCAGCTCCTCTGAAATGACTATCACAGCTAGACTCATAGCCAGCCTAGCCACTTGGCCTCACACATCATACCAGATCTAAGAGTCAAAGTGTTCACTGTAGAACACAGTTTGAACACTCTCAAGCTCTCTTTGATATCGCTCATCATCATCATCTTGAACTGCACACCAGATTATATATAATCTTGCACCATGTGCATACCTATTTAGCCCATGCCTGCCAGCAATGGTCATCCAGGATAATAAATTATCCTACTTGCAAGAGCACAACCATTCCCTAATAACGTGCATTGCTTATACAGCTGAATCAAACCACACAATCATTAACACTGGTTGCAAACAAGTCCATCAACCTTCCATCAATAATACAACTCTATCACAATTAGGAAATAACTCTCTGGCCAACCAGATCAAAAAGATCTTCCACATGTCGCCATACCATTCGCAGTCACACCTCTAACAGTCAATCCAACTTGGTCAAGCTCAGTCCAGCTCAGTCAACCGAGCTCCAAGCTCATACCACATTACCACAACCCCAGCCAAACCACCTCACCGTATGGTGGTAAGCCATCTGGGCTCACACCCTGACTCCACCATGCTACCACATTGAGCTCAAACACCTGTCCTGGTATGGAGGTGAGCTCGCCTGAGCTCACTCCACCGTTTACCACACTACTGCAGCATAGACCATGTCGCCTTGCAGTATGGTGGTACGCCATCTGAGCTCCCTCGAGCTCTGGCCCCAAACACCACCAAGATCTACCTTTTCTTTGACATTGACCAACCAGAAGCTGCCAAACTACCATGTGTCATTCTGTCATTTTCCAGCTGCACTGAAACCAACTCCAACTCGTTCAAACTTTGCCTCAAGATTATTCGAGCTCCTACCATGCTACCACAGTCCTATTGGACCCACCTCACGGTATGGTGGTAAATGCCTTGGCAGACCGCTAGCGGTCTTACCATAGCCACCGTGGTCAAGCATAACACTGGCTGCAGTATGCCGGTAACCACTAGCCAAGCTGCTAGCGATCTTTTCGTGGCAACCGTGGTCAGCCAAAACACTGATCGTGGTATGGCGGTAACCACTAGCCAGGCCACTGGCGGTCTTACCGCGGCCACCACGGTCTACCAGAACACTGGTCGCGATATGGTAGTAACCACTAGACCCAACCGCTGGCGGTCTCATCGCACTACCACGGTGAGTCGACCCACCACCTACGATATGGCGGTAATCGCTAAAGCCAAACCAAAAGAATGTTATCGAGGCCACCGCGGTGAGAATGGAGAATGAGCACAGTATGGCGGTAACCACCATAAACATGAAGGAAACGCCAAGGCCAAAGAAGAAACATGTCGGGAAGCTAAGTAAAATATCCCAACAATCTCCCACTTGATGCAAGCTTTCAGACATCCTCCAAAATGCAAATAAGGCCCAAAACATGCCCCCATGCTCCAACCAAGACCACTATAAATGACATTAAAAATGTCAACCATCTTAGGCAACAGCTCCAAACACAAGAACATGCCAAGGTGAAAAAGCACCAATCTCAAGAATGAAAGAAATTGATCCTTTAGGCAGAATAGGCACCAAAACAACAACAAAACACAAGGCAAACATTCTTGACCATGCAAAACCTACAAAACCATGGTGTTTCCAAAAAACCCATGCATCTCCATATTCACTGCTCATCTGGATGACTCAGGAGTCTGCACACAACCATCATAGTTAACCAAAATAATGAAAATAAACATGAATATGAGTCATAGAATTTTGAGGAAAATCTACACAAAACCTTTAGAGCCAAAGACATGAATTTGAACCATGCAAGTGCAAGAAACAGGCACACAAGAACCACAGGTCCATTTCAGACCAGTTCTAACACCACTGTCATGCACAAGCAAAAGAGAACCAGGCTATCTAGAAGTTGCAGACCACCAAGGTCACTTCATAGCCTCCATGCAATCAAATCACTAGAGAAACTGCCTACAGTGCTAAGTCAAAAAAACCCAGCACAAGCACAACACTCCATAGCTGATCAACAACACAAGCAAGTTCATACCACCAGGGAGCCTCTCACACAGACACCTAGTATGAACACCATGCTTCACTACCACACAACCACAAGCACATCTCATGCCCTTTGCATCAGGAACATTTTTGCGAGCCAAGAGCTTCAGACTATGTTGCAACAACATGACCAACTTGAGTCATCTCCAGTGTCTTTCAAACTGTGTTTTGAATCAATGAAGCATGCACTTCCACTCATCGAAGGATCAATCACCAACCGATTTCTCCAAACTTCCTCAAGCTTGCCAGGCTAAGAAATCTTCAAAGGAGAAAACATAGAGCTTCAGTAAAACATGCTATGATACCACTTGTTGGTATCACGAGCAATAAGCTACTAGCTCTGATACCACTTGTTGGGGATACAGAAACAATTATGTCATCAAGATATGCATCTACGACAGTAGTGCCTTAGTGATTTAAATTGAAAATCACAACAAAGACACAAACAACTAAACCATAAAGTAGAAGCAGGAACAGTTGATCCCCCATTGATCCTCTAAGAGAAGTAAATGAAAACAAATAGCAGATTCAACATGAACAAATAACGAAGAAAGAAAAAACTATGAACACATTGATGTATGTGGGGAAAACCTTTTCAGGTAAAAAACCCTACCTCCAAAACATTCAACTCACATGTATTATTGAGTAACAAAAATGGTTACAATACCAGACCAGAGCTATGCTCTTCAAGATATCACATCTTGTCCATCTGGAGAAAGAATATAGGCTACACAAACTAGAATCTCACACAGTTACAATGTTTCCCAAGTGTCATACTATGTAGATTCCCTTCAACTCCTCTTAAATGACTGTCACAACCAGCCTCACAACCAACCCAGCCACTTGGCCTCACAAGTTCACATCATACCAAATCTGAGAGTCAAAGTGTTCACTATAGAACATAATTCGAACACTCTCAGGCTCTCTCTGATATCGCTCATCATCATCATCTTGAACTACACACTAGATTATATATAATCTTGTATCATGTGCATACCTGTTCAACCCATCCCTGCTAGTAATGGTCATCCATGATAATAAATTATCCTACCTGCAAGAGCATGACCATTCCTTGATAATGTGCATCACTTATATAGCTACATCGAGCCACACAATCATTAACATTGGTTGCAGAAAATTCCATCAACCTTCCATCATTAATATAGCTCTATTGCAATCAAGAAATAACTCTCTAGCCAACCAGATCAAAAAGATCTTCCATGTGTCGCCATACCATTCATAGTCACACTTGTGATAGTCAATCTAGCTCAGTCAAGCTCGGTCTAGCTCAGTCAACCGAGCTCCGAGCTCATACCACGTTACCATAGCCCCAGCTGAACCACCTCGTGGTATGGCAGTAAGCCATCCAAGCTTGCACCCTAACTCCATCGCGCTACTGCATCGAGCTCAAACACCTGTCATAGTATGGAGGTGAGCTCGCCCGAGCTCACTCCACCATTTACCACACTACTGCAGCTCAGACCTTCTCACCTCATGGTATGTTGGTAAGCCATCTAAGCTCCCTTGAGCTCTGGCCCCGAACACCATTGAGCTATGCCTTTTCTTTGACATTGGCTAACTAGAAGTTTCCAAACTACCACATGTCATTTTGCCATTCACCAGCTGCACTGACACCGAATCCAACTCGGTCAAACTCTGCCTCCAGCGCATTCGAGCTCCTACCACGCTACCGTAGCCCTGTCGGACCCACCTCGTAGTATGACAGTAAATGCCTAGACAGATCGCTGGTGATCTTACCGTGGCCACTGTGGTCAGCCATAACACTGGCCGCGGTATGGCGGTAACCGCCAGCCAGGCCACTGGCGGTCTTACTGCGGCCACCGTGGTCAACCAGAACACTGGTTGCGATATGGCGGTAACCACCAGCTAGGTTGCTAATAGTCTTATCATGGCCACCATAGTCAGCCAGAACACTGGCCGGAGTATGGCGGTAACCACTAGCCAGGCCGCTAGCGGTCTTACTGCGGCCACCGCAGTTAGCTAGAACATTGGCCACTATATGGCGGTAACTACCAAACCCAACTGCGGTGAGTCAACTCACCGCCTGTGGTATGGTGGTAACCACCAAAGCCAGACTGAAAGAACGTTACCACGACCACCGCAGTGAGAATGGGGACTGAGCGCAATATGGCGGTAATCACCATAAACATGCCAGGAAGCTAAGGCAAATATCCCAACATGGAGTAGCCTAATTAGGCCTACCTTGTAGCATTTTATTTTGGCCTATCATGGCTTTGTCTTTTATTGTCAATACATGGGCCTTTCAGGACTTGTGGGAATTGGTATAAGATTCCTAGTGCCAATGTCCTTGGTCTAGTTAATTCCTTTTGAGTGGTTCTCGTGTTGGTTGTCCCAGTTGGTTAGGCTGCAAGGAATAGGAGGCCTAGTTTGGAAGTGATAGGTCAGAGGTGGTTCCCAAGCATAAGGTGAGTTGTGTTGAGTTGGGTTGGACATGTTGGCAAGTTTCCAAGTCTGCTCCAAATTCTGGTCATGTCTGGTTCGATAGATTCCATGGTTGGGTAGTTGAGTTACCTTGTTGAGTCAGGTGAATGTTGGAGTCTTAGTGGTTGTATTTGAGAGAAGCTGTGTCAAATCACAACTTGGTTGAGCCACTATGCATCGCCAATGGTTCTTTGCAATTGGAAGAGTGATTGAGAGCATGTTTCTTTGTTAAATAGACCTATTTGGGGGTCTAGGACAGTGTTGAGTCCATTTCTTATTTGTATTATAAATTATAACTTGATTTCTCGTGAGTCCATTTTGTATACAAGAAATAATATTGCAAAAATTTGACATATAAATATTTTGATGTGTTTATATAGTGACGAATCAAGAAAATATTGGAATCTTTTTATGAATCATTTCATGGAATACCAATTGAAAACATGTTCTTTTCTTTTAGATAAAGTCGTTTAGCATCAATCAATTAATATTCAAGACAAACCATGAAGGACAACAATGATCAATGCTAGGGCTAGCCAGTTAATAATTATACATGTGAATAACTCAACCATCTTTATGTGAATAAGGGAAGCACATGTACTCAAAAACACGTAAGCCTCAAGAAGTATACATACGAATACATAGTATACACAAATTAATACAAAGTATATGCATGAATACAAGGTATATGCATGAAAACACGTAAGCCACAAAGTAAAAATTGAAGCACATAAGTCACAAAGTATACACATAAGTTTTAAAGTATACACTTGAATACACATAACTCATATCTATTAAATCAATTTAGAATGCAAATATGGACACCATCGATAAAAGATATTTGTATTAACCAAATAGCCATGTAGGCATACATCAATATATGTTGATATCATTATGGAATATATGTACAAAATATCCATATAGTCTTACGAGAATTCCAAATAGGCATACAATGTCAAATATGTCTAATTAAAAATATGTACAAAATTTCCATGTAGGCATACAACAAAGGGCTCTAGAATCAAAAGTCATTGCTCTCCATGCTCTGGAAATAAATTGTTTCCCTTTCCTTTTTGATCAAATGGTGATAGGTCTATCACTCATTTTTGCTGTGCTCGAGGAGTGCTCCTGCTACTCCTCCTAGGGTTTAGTTCATGGTGAAGTTTTAACTATTATAATAAGAAGTAAGGACATGGATATATAGAAATTATATTATAAAAAGTGATATATTTGAAAAAATAATCACTTACCACCATCTCATGATCTCTCTCCATGAGGGAAATATTCTCACACCCATGCTTAGGCATGCTCAAGCCCTATATAAACCATATAAATAGAAATCAAACTACGTGAATCAATAATGGTATGATTTTTCACTAACTAACATCTATAACAACGAATGTAAATAGAAATTTACTAATTTACCTCATACCTCCCCTATCAGAGCCATCAAGGATGATAGAGCAGATGACACACTGATCTCCATTTCCCTCTTCACATTTAGAGGTGTTTCATCATGCAACATATTAAAATAAAACAACAAATTATTCAACATAATCAACGATGTGCATATAAACTACACAAATCTATTAAGTACAATTCATTAGTTAAAATATTTATTCTATTACCTCCTTGTAGGTTTGAGTAAATCCACTGCCACTAGGAAGTGTTCCCTCAAAAACTCTAATATTAGCCTGTTCAACATCCAAAATTGCATATTGAAATACCATTCGTAAAACAATGCTATTAACATGTAATAAATTTATAATTATTTACTAGTTACATACCCCAGCGATAGGTGTACTGTAGAATTAAGTAGGTGGGAGGCCGGTGTATCTAGTCTCAACACTCTGACCCTGCAATTTTAGTAAAATCATAATATATTTTTAGTTAATCTTGCATTTCAAAATCAAAATTTAATAAATTAAATTCAATGAACATGCCAACTTTTACTTGACTATCAATGCCATATGCCTCATACAATATGTCAGCTGCCCTCTCCATCTCCATAGCTATAGATGGATCCTACGTAGCAACCTCCTGAGTGTCGATGGGGTCATATGAATAGGTCTTCTCACAAGATTGACACAGATGGGTTCGAAGGCCACTACTCGAAGACTCCCCTAGATGTCACTGTAGAATAGGGCTAGTATGATGGATGGTAGTATGGGTCAAATTGTTGATCACCTGCAATGTCTCTATATCAACACTTTCCTTCATGATGAAAGGCATAAAAATGTGCTCACGAGGTAGCCTAAGCGAGAGCTCATCTACTTTTCCACATAGCATCCAGTTGTGCACAGGGTCTATCCTAAGCCGACCCCCCACCTCTCCCTTGAAAATCCCTCATATCAAAATAATTTGGGATTTTGTTCAATATGAACTCACTATAAAGTTTCCTAAGGAAATATTGTGGGACATTACAATTGTTGCACAGTGGGTAATCGAAGACCATGTACCACTTATCATAAAACTTGTCCCTAATCTGTCGGTGGCTCCAATGAATAGGAAACCTCTTCACATTGAGGGTAAGATTTTGATTTGTGCGTGGATCGGTGACTAGTGAGCATAAATCACCTTTTGTAATTTTTAAATCCTTTACATCTTTATATGATATTTTATTTTCATAAAATGCCTAGCCACCTACCTCTTATCTTGCCATCCATTTATTTGTTTTCTAATTGAATCTACATTTATGAGCATATCTTTCAATGAATTTGCTAGGTTCATTCTTTTTGTGGTTCTCAATTTCACTCATTAAATTTTGTTGTGCCAAGAGGGGGTTGAGTGATTGGTGGAGGAGGTTGTTGTTGTGGTTGATTTTTATCTTGAGGATTTGGTTGCTCTTCCTATTGAGGATCTTGAGGGTTTGTAGGTTGATTTGCATCTCCTAAAAATTCAAAGAAATATATATCAAATTTAACCTAAAACTAATAAATTCAACGTAAAACTAACTAATTCAAAACAAAAAGCAAACAATCCTTACCTCTCACACCTGCTCATCATCATGGCACCATCATTGCGAAGAAATAGCAATTGTTGGTGAAATTTTTTTCTGAATGGCTCCTCCTAGAACGTGAACACAAAAAAATGGGGGTTTTGGCTACGGGGAGAAGAAAAAATAATTCAAATGAAAATGACAACATTTCAATTTTTTTTTTTTTTTTACAAGCAATAACACGAGCATGTTATAATACACTCATGTTATAATTCTTTCACATTATTGGCTTGTTTTTTATGAGCCTCAGGCTTGACACACCGAGCCATAATGCGATCACATTATGACTTGATTTTTTTTAATGTGGGCATGAAATGGCTACCCATTTCCATGCACCTGTCCCCCTCTATCATTCATAGCACATATTAACAATTCTTAACATTAATACATAATTAGGTAGGCCAAAGCTAGACCAAATATACCAAAACTCTAAACATGAATGCAATCCATCAAATATGTAACACAAAAACTTGTTGACACATTGAATTCTCCTTTTAACTACATTGAAGTACTTATCTTCAACACCACATGGAATGAATTAAATTTGACAAATTTGAAATCTCCCACATCAGTGTACTATATAGGAACTCACTCTAGTCTTCAAAGAAGAACACTATCATTCATATCTTCCAAACACCATAAATCATCATGAAAAAATCAATGTAGAATGAATCTTGTAGGCTCAAATCTATATACAAAGTCTTGTAGTGATATCTTTTTCTGAGATAGATTCAAGACCAAAATAGCGACTTACAGAGCCAATGTATAAGCATGACATTGTTACCCACACATCTGGTAACTATACCTTTCCAACCATACAACCTATTCAACTAAAACCTTGTTAGTGGATGCAACTGATATCAAGATACACCATAATACCAACTACTAAATGAATCTTACAAAGAAAGATAATCCAGATCAAAATATCGGATCAATATATTTCCATTATTAGAGCTGCTGAATACTAACAAACATCAAAATTCCATTGTGGAAATTTTCCAAATTCCACTATCTGTTGATATCAATGAAAACCTCTCAATTTCCAAAACCTTTAAATTAAGATGGCTTGTTATCCCTATCACAATAAGGATTGGTTTTCTTCCAAAGTATTTTTAGAAGCAATGAAGGGTGCACTCAGGGGGATTTTATCTAGGAACATGTTTTTGATTTGAGTTGTGTTCCATAGATTCTAAGGAAGAAAAGTGGTGCATCCTTACTTGTGGAGTTAGTGGATGTCAACATAGGTATTGTTGACCCTTTTTCATTAATGTCAAAGGGGGAGAGAGTGAGCTCAAAATGTTGAATTCAAAAATGAGTCGACACAAAATTAAATGCTGAATTGAGAAGTGAGTGAGCTCATAATGATAAATTTCTTAGAAAGAATGATCTTGGAATGCCATAACATTGATATTCAGATAAAAGGGTACAACCAAGAAATTATTCTAAAATATAGTATGGTAGTGTCCAACATTTTTATGTTTTCCATCAATGGAAAAGGGGGCATTTTTGAACTTAGGTTTGTTGGAAAAACAAGGATAGACAACTGAGAGGGGGGGTGAATCAGTTGTCACATAATTTAAGAGTTATTTAATCTTATTAACCTTTAATATCAGACCTGATAAATAACAGTGAAAGCATGAATCAACAACACATCAAAAACACACACAAAACAAAGATTTTTTTGCATGGAAACCCTGTAAGGGGAAAACCATGGTGGAGGTTGTGTTGTTAGAATAAGTGGATTAATTAAAAACTAAACTAACACACCAATGAAACATTAGATTGAAAGAAACTAATTTAGAAAATACAAATGCGAACTCTAATTAAAAACAAATCCTTCAAATTCGTCTCATTGTTCTCTATCTCCAAGGATTTGATTAAAGTTACTGGCTCTCAATTGTGTAGGTAGCAGCTTGTTGAAATGACAACTTAGGAGAACAAGATTGACTGAAAACTCATGTCCATTGCTAATGATCTAAGCTTCGAAATTGAAGAGCTAAAATGATATGATATTGCTAAAATGCTGATATGCTGATTCGAATGCAACTATAGTAACTACGCATGAAATCTAGGATGAAATCTACTTACGAAAAGGTAGTATTTATAGATTTTCGAAAGGCAAGAATCTAGTTCGCAAGGATCAATAGTTGAGTTTCAAACCTGTCAAGATGAATGGTGTGAGATTCTAGAAGTTTAGAGAAAGATGGAAGGTTGAGAGAAAGATGGAGAATTTTTTCAACCCACGAAACTATCTTCATTCAAAAATGGAGATAAACATGCTCTTTTTCTTTTCATTAATTGAAAAGTTAGTTGAAAATTGAGGATAAATGCCAATTAAAAAGATAAATTTATTTAATTATATGTGACATGTGCAAATGGAAGCTTCCATAATTAAATAATTAATATTTAATTATGTGAGAGGTGAAAAAAATGAGTAATTAAATATTTTACAATATTAATTAAGTGAAGTGAAAAAGATATTAAATATAAGATATTTAATTTAAATGTGAAGTGAAGGATGAATATTCCATTGTTTGAATTTAAATGTTCAAACTTAGAAATAAAATGATAATCAAATAAATAAATTATGAAATTTATTTAATTTAATTAAGAGGAATAATAGCAATAATTAAATAAACTTATTTATTTAATTAAACTAGAAGAATTAGGAAAATGAATGATATAAATAAATAATTAAATTTATTTACATGTAGATGACTTAGAATATTGATTAAATAATTAATATTTAATTAATTAATAGGTTTGATTAACTGTGGCCATTTCTAGATGTATACATTTTGCCTCTCTTTGAAGTCATATGTTTGACGCATTACATTAAAGAATTTTGCCCCTGAATTTGGAAATTACTGATGCTATATGCCCCCTCCAATGATAAATCGTGTGATGTGAATGATGATGAGGATGATTCGAAAGAATTTAATTGATTTTTGGGGCGAAAATGGCGATTTAGCTCTCGAAATAGCGCTCTGTATAGTAAAAATTGAAAAAAACTTCCCTTTTTACCCCCTTAAAAAGTGTAAAAGGTGAAAAGTCATTATCATTTGAACAATAACTTCTTGTAATTTTTAAAGCTCTAAGAGATAAAAATGAGATACCGATCCATTATGAGCGCCAAAAATTCGAGCGAGCCCGCTATTATCTGAGACCAGCTGCGTATGGACCTCTGGTAAGTTGACTTGATCCTCCTTGTGAATTTTTTGATTGATTTTTATGATTTTTTTCAAAAAATTTAAATTTTTACCATTCTGCTTTAGCACATATGAGCCATAGTTTAGCACATATGATAGATAAAGTCACGCATACAAAGTAGCACATAGATGTAGAACAATAATGCATTGATATGTAGATTAGCACATAGCGTAAAATAGCACATATGATAGATTAAGCTGCACATACAAGAAATCTACCCACATAGGATGCTAGATTAGCGCATAGGCTATATTAGTGCATTGATGGAATAATGTAGCACATCTGCATGATAGAATCGTGCATGGGCTCTTTAGCACATCTATAGTCTATTCTAGCACATAGACTAGATAAAATCATGCATTAATGAAGTAATGCATTGCACCTCTGTTTTAGCGCATCCATGGATTGAAATTGTGCATACATGATTTAGCGCATTGATGGATTGTTTTAGCGCATCTATGAATATTTGCCAAATTTGAATTTTTGAAGTAAACTTGATATGGGCTTGATGATTTTTGCTAGATTAGCCAACTGATTTTATGCTTTTGAATAAAATCAAGATAGATTAGCTTGATTTGATAAATTTGTCTTCGTGTTTGAAGAACAAATAGTAATAAGTCTGATAAATTTGCTTTCCTGTTTGAAAGATAAATAGTAATGATGATTGATAAATTTTCTTTCCCAATTGAAAGAAAAATAGTAATGATTGATGTTGAGTCAATTGACTATTAAATTTGTTTCCATGAGATATGAAAAACAAATAAGATTAGGATTTATTTGTCGTCCTGCTTGAAGAACAAATAAGATATTGAATTGATTGTTTGATGTTGATATGATTGGATAATGTTAAATATTCCTTGCTAATTGATTTGCATGATTTATTTTAATGTTATAAAGGAGGATTTTAACCTCCTCCAAATTAGAGAGATATTTCCCCGCACGTGGGATTTGATTCCTTGACTGTCCCAAGCTGATATAGAAGTGATATACCAATGTGGGTTGAGTCCACTATTGAGGATCCCATAGTATAGGATCAATAGGGCATTGTTGATTATGCTAGTTGAGAGGTGGCATAGTGAGCATAACACCTTTCATCTACCTACAGGAGAGACTACCGTGACACCTGAGGATGTATACAGGATTTTGGGTATTCCTGTAGTTGGTGAGTTTGTGATCTATGATCACAAGGAGATTGGAGGGACTGATGCATTGGGGATGAGTCTTCCAGGATCCTCATGTAGGTGGGTATGATATTTCCTAAAAGGATATGGTGGAGAGGTATACCCCACTGCCTTTGGTGTTAACAAGATTCATTGGTGGTTTCCTTTGTCCTGATCATAGGTCAAAGGGACTATCAGTTGGTTGGGGTAGGATTCTGGAGGACACGCTTCTCCATCGGACTAGATATGCATGGGTTTCATGCATGCTTTCCCATCTATATCACAATCTTCATCAAGTAGTGTACACATATGGGAAGAGTCTCTCCTATGGGGTTACTTTGTTATAGATATGGGCATGGGAGCATTTCGCTATTACTCGCCCCATTGTTCGAAGAGATCACCCACTTGGTTTTCTATATGTTTACACCTACACAGGTCCCCTTGTCCAGCCGATGTTGGGCAACTTAGAGTACTGGTGACACATTTTAGATGACATGGATATAGTCTTCTGGAGACTGTATCTGGATTGTGATCCATGGGAGGTTGATGATATAGAGCTGCCCTGTTGCACAAGATCTAGGTATTTGATAGGATGTACCCCATTTATTATTGAGTGATTCCTAGGGATGAGGGTCTTGAGATAGTATGAGTTAGTACAGATGATGCCATAAGGTGTGGAACACTATGCAAGGCACCGGGAGGATGTACCTAAGTGGGGTCCATTTGTGATGATCGAGGCTACCAGAGAAGACTATGTAGATCTAAAATTAGACTATTGGGTGATACATCTAGAGGTGACAGATGTAGGGATGATATATGAGTACGTAGCTTACTTTTACACATCCCTTTCTAAGATTTACTAGCCGAGAGGAGCCTGCCCCATTATTAGGAGGACCAATTATATAGCAGGCACGATTGTAGCCACAGGCATAGGTAGCGACAGGACAGCCATAGGAGAAGGCACAGGCAGGGCAAGTTGAGGATATAGGTGGGGTAGCTATGGATGTTGATGAGGAGGATGAGGAGGATGATGAGATGGAGGAGGAGGATTCAGATGGCTTAGAGGACAGTGGTGATGACGGAGATGATGGAGACGACGAAGTGGAGGTCAGAGGTTATTCTTTGATGTACCATTTAGTACAAGGCCTTGGACTTTGAGAGTGGTGGATCAGCCGAGTACTTCAGCTCCATGCATCACTATCAGGGCTCCTTCAAAGGGATAGATGGATACCTTATAGGAAGAGGTTTAGACTCTTCAGAGTCAGTTAGCACAGGCACAAGTGACTATCAGTTAGCTATAGGCATAGGTTGCATAGCCAACACCTCCTGACCCACAGGTATCTCAACTTATAATAGAGTGAGATAGCTTCTAAGAGTGATGTATATAGGCTGAGGGGGTAGCTAAGAGACTCCTGAGGTTAGTCGAGAGTACCTCTATTGGAGAGGTTGTAGAAGAGGGATTGGAGATAGCTCAAGAGGCCAAGTATTATAGGATGATATATTTTGCGACAGTGCCACCCAAGAGGAGGATTTCTTTCACACAATCAGGTACTTGGTCTTGGACCCATTCATGCAGCCATACCAACAGTGCCTCCAGGAGTGTGGGTCAGCCAATCAGATGAGAGATCAGGGCTTATGGGAGCATAGATTCAGTGAGACCTACTACCTCGAGAGATAGGAGTAGCCAGGTGCCACAACCGAATGCCCCTCACTGATGAGTGATTTGACACATTTATTCATTGTATTTGATATATCTTGTTGAAACATTTGATATCCTTGTACCCCTAGACATTTGTTTTGATGAGATTTATGATATGCTGTGATGATTTGATATGCATGTGTTATGGATGCATGCTTATTTCTATATGTTATGATGTTTATGATGCAAATGATGATGTAATGTAAATGATGATGCTTTTATTTTATGTATGATGATGCAATGATGATATGATGTAAACTAAATGGATATTTGACCAATATGAATGAGACCTAATAATGATGAAAAGTGATATAAATAGATATGAAATAAAATTATAATGATGACCTAAATGAAAAGTTATGATGAAATGAGATGTAATGAATGATAATGCAATGAGATGATTATTTAACAAAATGTACTGATAAGTGCTACACACATAATATGACAATGGTATATATATGAACCAAAATGAATAAGGATGATAATAATGATAATGTAATGATATGAGTTGGTGAATAAATGATAATGATAATGATATATAAATGATATGAAACAAGTGATGATAATGATGTAATAATATGATAATGTAATGATAACCTAAATGATGATATGAAATGAATGAAATGGATGCAATCTTTCTTTTATCAATGTAGATTTATGTAAAATGATGTGAAACGAATGCAAATGTAAATGTTATGAAATGATATAATATGAGATGAATGATCAATGCAAATGATTGAATATGCACATGATATTTAAATATGGATACTGATCATGATAAACTAAATGAGATCGAAAAATGATAATGATAGTGAAATGATGTAAAAATGAAAGTATGCAAATGCAATGATAATGATAACCTGAATGAGTCATGGTAAAATGATATGTAATGAATGATAATGCAATGAGATGCAATAAATTTCCAAGTGTACTCAATTGTTGTCTAAAAAGATATACGAGAATTTTTCCAACCTTCAAAAATCTACTTAAACAACCCCCAAAATCCAAATCTAAATGAATCATGCAGTCCTAGAATGTAGTAATGAACCATTATCTTGCTTTTCATTCCATGTTGTGCTTGATTTTCATCATTGAGCCTTTTGATATGTTGAAAGTTAGTAAAATCATCAAAGGGTATGTTATCACCAATGATGACCTGAGTACTGCTTTCATGATGTTTGATATAGCAAGTTAATACAAGAATCGAGGTATAATTGAACCAAGATGACCTGAGTATTGTTTGCATAAATAGAAAAAAGTTAAGCATTTTCATATGCAAATTCTAAAATGTCATCAATGATATGTTGTAGAGCATGTCCCACGACAAATTTGCACAATACTAGTGGTTAGCTTACAGACAACAAGCAAAGAAAAATCATACTTCTTCCTTGTGATTTTAGTTCAGTACATCATTGAATCACTCCAAAGATATGATGTCATCAAATGTCAAAACAACAATTCAACTTACGCTTTAACTTTGTCATTCATTTTATTCAAATTAAGATCATCCAATTTGTTTTAGTTTTCCGTTAAATAGTCATGTAGACTCAATTTAATTGGACAAGTTTTTTGTTTCTAATATTCCGATTCTTGACACATGTTGTTGTTTGTTTTCCAAAAAAGCTCCAAGAAGCAAATTGCCCCCTAATGACCTTGCACTTTGACTCCTGCTAGACACAACTACTGCTAAGGATAACCCTAATCATCAAGCCATGATGAAATCCTTGTCGTTTCAAGGAGATGCTAGGATGTATGATACGAATGTGATGATGAGGCATGTATGTGATGTTGATGAAAAGTGGATATGCTGAATGTATCCTAATAGATGAGAAAGCCAAACAAAATCACAAACAATGCCTATTTGCCAAGTTTTCACTATTTGTTTTTATTGCACTTTTTCTTGATTTTATGACTTTTTTGTTGTTACCAAGATGCCTATTTGCCAGGTTTTCATCAAGGTAACGATTTTTTTCTCTTTTTGATTTTTTTTGTATTTTTTCAGGACTTTTTCTATTGTTTTTGATGTTTTTCAAGCATAAAAATTCTTCAAGTGAATTTTGTTGGTCAGATCTTCAAATAGGTCACCTTCTAATGTTGACAACTGATATGCCCCCAATTCATATGCTGCAATGATAATGAATGGGCCCAACCAATTAGGTTTGAACTTTCCTTTCTTTTCCTGATCCTATTGATTATGAGGGTTTTCCTTGAGAACTAAGTCACCCACTTGAAAATTTTGTGGTTTGACTCTGTGATTGTAGCTGCGGGACATAACTTGTTGATATCCTTTCAAATGATTAACTGCAGTTGGACGCAGTTCATCAAGCAGTTCTAGTTCTTGCAACCTTGATACTTTGTAGTCTTCATCATTCATTAACCCCTTTAGTGATACTCAAAGTGAGGGAATCTCAACCTCTAGTGGTAAAATAGCTTATGCTCCATAGACCAAAGCATAGGGAGTAACACCTATTGGGTTGTCAATACTTGTTTTGTATTCCCACAATGTTGGATTTAATTGGACATGCCAATCATGACCTACCTCATTCACTATTTTCTTCAAAATATTCATATTTTTTTTGTTTGAAGATTCACCTTGACCATTCCCTTGTGGATAGTAAGGTGTAGAGAACCTGTGTTGGATGCGAAATCTTTCACATAGTTCATCTACATCCTGATTTTTAAAGGGTCTTCCATTATCTATGATAATGGAGCTTGGAATACCATATCGACAAATGATATAGTTCAAAATAAATGAAGAGATTTGTGTTCCAATAACAGTTGTTAGGGGAACAACTTCAATCCACTTAGTAAATACTCAGTGGGTGTGATGATGAATTTATGCCCATTTGAAGATGATGGATGTATGTTGCCAACCAGATCCAATCCCCATTGAGAAAAGGCCATGTTGTGGTGAAGGGTTGTAATTCTTGAGTAGGATCATGAATGAGATTCCCATGAATATGACATTTTGCACATTTTTTAACAAAGATGAATGATTCCTTCTCCATGGTCGACCAGTAATAACCCAATCTAACAAATTTCTTGGCCAAGGTTAGTCCACTTGAGTGTGTCCCACAAATGCCACCATGTACTTCTTGTAAGGCCTTTTCCGATTCATCATGTTCAAGACATCTAAGGAGGGTACCATCTAGACCATGCAAGTATAAGACATCGATAATTAAGGTGTAATGAGAGGATTGACAGATAAAATTTATTTTTTGATTTCTAGACAAGTCTAAAGGTAAAATAGTATCCTTTAGGTAAGTGTAAATTTGGCCATACAAGGGAGAATTAGAACTGGTTAAGTGGCAAATGATTTGAGTTTCTGGATTTTCATAAGCAGGGGAAAACAATTGTTCCATTAGGAAAGCGTACCATGCTTGATTCTTGGCGAATTGGAGTAGAGATGCAATTTTAGCCATAGCATTTGTTGCTTTATTATCAATACGTGGAATTTGTATGAACTTTATATCAACAAAGTATTTCTTGAAATCGTCCACCATCCTTTTGTAAGGTATCAAATTTTCATCCTTAGTGTGATATTTTTCATTGATTTGATTTATAACAAGTTGTGAATCACCAAAAAATTGAAGTTCTGTGATTTTCCAGTCTACTGTAATTCTCACACCAATTAATAGTGCCTCATACTCAGCTATGTTATTTGTGCAAGGGAACATTAGCCGATAAGATTTTGGAATTGTATGTCCTTGAGGTGTAATAAAAATAATCCCTACTCCTAAACCATGTTGAGTGTAGGAACCATCAAAGTATAGTGCTCATGGCTACTTGATAGTTGTTGTGAATACATTGGCATCAAGAAAATCGATGTGTATTGGGTGTTCTTCCAGCATTGGTGCTTCTGCTAACTGATCTATGATTACCTGTCCTTTTATAGGTTTGCAATCCACATAATGAATGTCAAACTCACTCAAGATCATGACCCATTTAGCAAACTTTCTAGTTAAGGTTGCCTTACTTAGAAGATATTTGAGTGGATCAATCTTAGCCACAAGCTTTATTGTATGAGCTAGCATATACTGTCCTAATTTTTGAGAAGTGAACACTAGTGCTAAGAAATATTTTTCAATGAAGGTGTAATTTAGCTCATGACTTGTGAAAGTTTGACTGATGTAATAGATTGCTCACTCTTTTCCCGAGTTATCTTCCTATGCCAATAATGCTCCTAGGGACACTTCCATGGCAGAAATATACAATATGAGTGGTGCACCTTACACTGTTGGAATTACACTGGCGGACTCATTAGGTACTACTTTATCTGATTAAATGTTGCCTCACATCTGTCCTCCCATTTAAATGGAATATTCTTGTGTAAGAGATGAGTAAATGGTAAAATTTTATCTGCCAGTTGTGCAATGAGTCTTCTAATCGATTGTAACCATCCCTACAAAGAGCGTAGTTGACTAATGTTCTTTGGTGGTGGCATCTAAAGAATTGCTTGTAACTTAGTTGGATCCACCTCAATTCCCTTTTCTAATACAATATAACCCAATAGCTTTCCATATTTCACTCCAAAGACACATTTCTTTGGATTAAGTCTCACTTTGAATTGTTCCATTCTTTTAAAAATTTTAGATAAGATAGCTATGCATCCTTCCCTGGTGTTAGATTTGGCAAGGATATCATCAACATAATCCTCCATGAATGTATGCATCATATCATAAAAAATCGTTGTCATTGCCCGTTGGTATGTAGCTCCTACATTCTTCAATCCAAATGGCATTACGTTCTAGCAATAGGTACCCCACGGCCATGTGAATGTTGTTTTATCCTGATTGTCTGGTGCAATCTTTATCTGTTTGTATCCTGAAAATCCATCCATTAATGAATACATCACATGTCCAGTAGTCAGATCAATAATCATATCTATGTTTGGTAGAGGGAAATCATCTTTAGGACATGCCTTGTTAAAATCTCTGAAATCTACACAAATTCTGATTCTTCCATCTGGCTTTGAAATAGGTATGATATTGGAGATCCATTCAGCATAGTCGATAGAGTGAATGAATCCAACATCTACAAGTTTCTTTAACTCCTCTTTAACAAATAATGCAACATGTGGATGCATTTTTCTGAGTTTCTTCTTCACAGGATTTGCCCCTAGCCTGATAGATAGATGATGCATGATGAGATCTCGATCTAATCCAGACATATCCACTTAGAGCCATGCAAAACTAATTTGATTGTTCTTGAGAAATTATGTGAATCCCAGGATTTATTCTTCTATTAAAGATGTGGCCAATTGCAAGATTTTGTGTTGTTCGGTAGTACCTATATTGAGTGCCTCTGTTGGTTCTATTAGAATAGAATACCTTTCTTGGTAATGTTCCAAGAGAGTGTCAAGTTTCCCATCCTCTAGTGCCTTTAAAATGTTTTCACTATTGGATACACTTTTTATTTTTCTCTTTTCTTGATCTAATACTGCCTTTGTTAGGTTTTCACCATTAGATCTTTTTTTTATGTTATTTATTTCATAGCTGAGAAACTTGGAACTTTCCTGTCGAAAACTCTGATCTTGTGATTCCCTAGTAGAACTTGTTTCTGGTTGGGATAAACAAAGAAATTTTATGATGGTTTCGTCATTGGGAAAATTTGGGATATCAATGGGTGTGATTTTTTCCCAATCAATGAGTTCTAGATAGACCAAAGGAAATGGATCATTAGGATGAGTAAGGTCACTAGCCGTTAGGGTCATGTTGCTATTATTAACATCATTATGAGGGAGGTCTAGGATGGTGTCCTCTTGTGGATGATCTGTCGTACTTCGAATCGAGTCAGTCTCACTTGAGTCATGATTGTTTAGTAAAATGTAATCAAGCGAAGGCCTTGAGCTTTCCCCTTGTAGGAATGTGGGTGTGAATTTGTGTATGACATCCATCTTTTTATCCCTCTAGAATTGATCATCAAAGATGGTGTCCCATTCATATTCATTGGAGTCGGTGTCAGAATTATTGTCTTGAAGTCTTAGAATTGTTTCAACTAACTCTTCATTAGACATTCTTTGCACTACTTCTTCCTTTGTATCTTCACCATATCCTAACCTAGTTTTATCCTTTGGGTGCATTGTTTTCAGCTAGATAGGTTCAACAATACCCTCTTTTCTCTTTCCGATGGGGCCATTTCCTTCATAAACCATTTTCTGCATGATCGAATAACCTTTTCCATATTGCTTTGTGGGTAACTTGACATGTTGTACTAATTCTTCTTTATCTTTATAGAGCCAATCAAGGATAGCTCTATCTTCCATTTCATTTTTTTTGATAAATACTCCATTAAACTTGGTGATGGGAACTGAAGCTGAGGCTAAAGCTGCTATAGCCTATTGTATAGATGTTGATGGTTGACCATGAGTTCTTGGAGATATGGGTAGATTAGAGAGAGATAAGGAATATTCTCCCACCCCATTATATTTCAATTTTAGCTTGGTGCCAAAATTACTTATCATTTCTCGTGCTTGCTCATTGTTTTTGGAGGTAGAAATGGCCAAAGCCTCTCTATTATGTGGGATGAGTGTGTCATAAGTTGCTCTTAGGTTAGAGCAAGTTTCACTATTAATGTGATCAGAAGGTATTGTTACTTCTTATCCATCATATGGAAACTTCAAGCATTGATGATAAGTAGATTGAACAACTTGCATATCATGGATTCATGGACAACCTAAGAGTATGTTATAGGATAGATCTCGATCTAGAACTTGACAAAAGGTATTCTTCACAACAAGTCCCACTTTGATTGGTAGCATGATGAGGCGTTTGGAAGCTCTTTCCTCATCATTGTATGCCTTGATTGTAATCTTCCTTCATGGATCTATAGATTCTTCTGAATATCCTAAAGCGAGGACCAATTTTAAAGTACAAATGTTTAATTCGGCTCCCCTATCTATTAGGACATGTCTAATTTGGGCTTTATGAACCATAACCTCTAGGTAGAGTGATGAATTATGTGGATAGGTCATGGATCAGTCATCCTTCTCAGTAAAGGATAAACATGCAGATGAGGACAAGTGTCCCACCATGGCTTGAAATTTATTAATATCCAGATTAGGATGCATAGTTGTGTCAACAAGTGCCCTTTCTAGAATGTCCTTATGTGTGGGTGACAATTTTAAGAGCTCTAAGATAGAAATTTGGGCCAATGTTTTTCATAGTTGATCGACCAAATTGTATTGACTTGGAGGGGGAACTGTTGCTTTAGATGAGCTTCCTTTTACAATAATTTTGGCTTCTCCCCTTGTCATAGCATTGACCTCTCGATATTTTTGCTTACCTTTAATTCAAATAGCATTGATTTGTTGGTCGTTAGTATAAATATGATTGATAGTGGTATCATAGACATGATTCATGTTCTTTCCTTTGTCACCCAAAGATTCCCCTTTTTGATAATTGGGGAGAGGATCCTTAAACACCTGATGGTCATCATTGGAATTATGTCCCTCAATCGTGATGGTACGGTTATCAATCAAATCCTGAATAATATTCTTTAACCCTTGGAAATTATTTGTCTTATGACCTTCACACCTATGATATTTACAAAAGTGTGAGTCATTTCACGATGGTGGTTTAACTCAAGGCTCATAATCTATTTGTGGTCGTAATGTAATAGCATTTTGATTCAATAGTTCTTTAAGAATGGATTACAAAGACTGGCCCAAGGGAGTAAAACTCCGTCGATTTGAAAAATATGAAGATTTGGGCACATTTGAATTTTGATTATTGCCAAAATTATTTCCATGATTATTGGTCTAGTTCCCTTGATTGGAAATATTGCCTTGGGTACTAGAATTTCTAGCATTATTGCTACGTTGGACACTTGATACATTAAGAATGGTAGGCTTCACATTCACATTGTTAGCATCTACTACCCCATCATTCACAACACTTCTATTCTGAGTCCAAAATCATGACTTGTCATTCTTGTTACTATTGTTGTTGTTGTTGTTGTAGGAATTTGAACCTTCTTTATCGATTTTCAGAAATCCACGCTTTACCAAGCACCTTCAATAGTAATTATGTTTTGAATCAATTTTTCAAATGAATGAGGACAGTGAAGGTTTAGTCTGTAACTCATCTCTTGATTCAAACTATCGATAAAGATCTCCATCTTCCCTATTTTAGGAATAGGATAAGAGTATCTAGAAAACACCCTTCTCTACCTTTGTAAAAATGTGGTGAAGGATTCCCCTACCTTTTATTTCACTTTACATAGATCAATCCTGGTTATCTAGTGTTGGATGTTGTAGGAGTATTGTGATATAAATTTATTTATTAAATCCTCAAATGTTCTGATGGGGGGAGTGATCTTTGAAAGCAACTCCATAGATTGTCCACCCAAACTTTGTGGAAACAATCACATTAAGTAGGTATCTTCATGAGCGAATTCTAAGCTCATATTTCAGAAATCCCAAACATGTTCAATGGGGTCAGTTTTCCCACTATACCTATCAAATTTAGGGATTTCGCAATGTTTTGGAAAAGGAATCATTTGAAGACTCCTGTCAAATGGATATGGACATATATTATCCAAAACATACTTCTTTGTCATACCCCCTTGGATTTCTTTTATTTTCCCTTGTAATGCTTTTAACTATTGAGTAAAGGCACTAAAATCATTAGAAGGAGTTTTAGGATTCTCTTTAATCCATTATATGTCAAAATCGGTAGGTAACTCAGCTCCTTGATTAGCTAATGAAAGGAAATATCTTTCCTTATTTCATTCCAAAATCCTTTCCATAAGAGTATGGAATTGAGGATCCTGCTCTGCTTCTTGGAGCTTTTCTTTTGTTATCTCTTCAGTATTTGAATTATGAAAGAGATTCTCTTCCCTATCGCTATTATCAACCATTTTTCTTACTGTACTTTCCCTTTCATCTCTTTCTATGTGCTTTCAAGATCTTGTGACAACAAGTATAAGCTTTTGCCAAATTTCTACTAACTTTGATCAAAAGAATGAAATAGTGCAATTTTGATGATTATCAAAGTCAAGATAGAATGAAGATTCTATGATTTAAAATATTTCTAATCTTTAGCTCATGATTCCTTGATTGAAAGGATGAAAATATTGTTTTCGGGAATTAAACCAAAGATAAAAAATAAAGATGATTTTTCACTTTGTGAGGTTTGATCGTAGCTTTGTAAAAATATGGATTTGTAATAAATGCCTAATGTGCTTGAGTTCTCTATTGCATAAATTGATTAGGATGAGTAGAGTATACAATTTCAGGTTGGGGAATATAAGAGGAATGAATATGTTGACTGTGATTGTGCCTTTGAGAAAGGGCTCTTCTTTGAAAGAAGGCTCACGAGTATAAAGGTTCTATATCATAATCCTCAGTGAAACTTCTAACAAAGTTGTGATATCTATGAATAAAGATTCTATGTTCAAGCAAGACCTTTCAACTTTGGTATAAATATTTTCTCTTTTTCAATAAATTCTTATAATTGAGAGATTTATTTGGCTTTCTAATCTTTCTCTCTAGAGACTTCTTCGGCAAAGTTGCAAACTTCCAAACCCTAAGCATAGAAAAAGACTAGACTAAGATGACTGGTTTCTGAGTGTCAGAATATTACCTAGGCTCAAAACACAGATGTGCTAAAGTTTCTAGCAAATGCGCCAAAAGATCCAACCTATGCGCTGGACTGTTGTAGGTATATGATAAAATAGAGCACAAATGTGCTAAAACAAAGCATGAATGCGTTGAAACAGAGCACAAATGTGCTAAAATAGAGCTTGAATGCGTTGAAATAGAGTACAAATACCCTAAAATAGAGCATGAATGCACCAAAACAGAGCATGAATGCACCGAAATAGAGAACATATGTGTTGAAAAAGAGCACATATGTGCTAAAACAAACCAGTGATGCGCTAAACTATCCAATTATTTTTCTAATAGAGACATTTTTTGATAGTTTGATGTTTTCAGATGATCTTAATCTGATTTAAATGTGAAAAACACAACATACAATAGCAGACAGTTGTTTTATTAATTCTAAAATCTAAACAAAGAGTGTATGTTCTTAATATTTTCATGAGTATTGAACAAGATAAGCATTTCAAACAGACTCACTCTTAGTTTGTCAAATAGGTCATCATAGGAATCACAACCCACAACTTAAAATCATGTCGACTCACATAGTCGTGTCACACCCTAGAAGGTGCCCGTGTTTTTGTCTTTTCCAAGTGCATACTCAAGGTTAGATTTCTCAATGCCCAAAGCAAAAAATTCGTGGCGATTATATGGTGAGTGTTTTGGGGGAAGATTCTTCCCTCCCCTTGCACTATGATTGAAATGATGTTTGGATTCTGACACGGATGGATTTCTACACTATGGTTGGTAGTAAAGGTTTCTGCTCAGCATGGCAATAGATAAACTCCCTCAGGAGACCTCCCAATCTTTAGAACAAATATTTTGGGGATGGTTATCTTGCTCATTTCCATTGAATATGGGTCTCCCCAAAATTCACTTTTGATTAGAGTGGGTTGGAAAAACTGGCTTTGGTTGCTCCCACTTAGGTCATTCTCGTAGGGTGAGTACTTTTTCTCACTACGGAAGGCCTTCTAAAAGGATGTAATAAAGCATGAATTGCATAAAATAAAAAAGGTAAGTCTGGTGTTTTGATCACCTAGTAAAGGGGAGAGCATATACCTATTATCCAACAATCACAACAAACAAATGGTTCAATTTTAAATCCAAATGAAAATTTTCTATGCTGAGTGAAGATTTTGCTTCACAACAAACATTGGATTCATTTTAACCAGAATAAAATAAAGTTTGGTGACTATCCTAGGATTGATAAATTCTAGATTTTAAATGTCTATCCTAGGATTGCTTCATTTTACTTTAAAACCGAATTGAAAAATCCTATCCACTGATGGTGTCAGAATCAAGATTTGCTTTTAAAGCCTCTATATGTGCTAAAATAAGCCACCAATGCGCTAAATGAGCAGACAAAAATGCACTCAAACAAGTTGTCTATGTGTTAAAACGGTCCATGGATGCGCTAAAATAGTCCATGGATGCGCTGAAACAGTCCCTGGATGCGCTAAAATAGTTTGTGGATGTCCTAAACCGAGGCTCGTATGTGCCAAAGCATAACTCCAGTCTATCACTTGTCAAATGGGGGGATGCCCCACGGTGGGCACAAAAAATGTGTTGTTAGAATAAGTGGATTAATTAAAAAGTAAACTAACACACCAATGAAACACTATATTGAAAGAAACTAATCTAGAAAATACAAATGCAAACTCTAATTAACAACAACTCCTTCAAATTTGTCCCATTGTTCTCTATCTCCAAGGATTTGATAAAAGTTACTCGCTCTCAGTTGTGTAGGCAGTAGCTTGTTGAAATGATAACTTAGAAGAACAAGATTGATTGAAAATGCATGTCCATTGCTAATGATATAAGCTTTGAAATTGAAGAACTAAAATGCTATGGTATTTCTAAAATGTTGATATGCTAATTTGAATGCAACTATAGTAACTGTAGACACTCAAATTTATCCTCGCATCACATTATTCGTCTATTGATTAAAATGATCAATTCATTCAATAATTTCTTCTATTCATGCATTTCATCAAATCATTAAATCATTGCATTATCATTTGCATACGTCACATTATTGTTTTGCACTATCATTCATTATCATAATAGATTCATTATCATAATAAAACTATATTATCATTTAAATCAAATCATTTGCATAAATCATTCACTTCATATTGCATTTATATAAATTATTAAATCATTTGACCACATGATCATTCATAATGCATAATAAATAATATTCGTTCATAAAACATTTCATAGCCATTCATAAATTAAATAATTCCATTTCAACAAATTATCATTCTTACATAAATCATTCTCATAAAAACATTAAAATAATTCATGATAAAACATTAATAAACCATTTTCATCCACATTAAAAATATATGCATTTAATTATTTTATTCAATCCTTCACCATTCATTTAATCTATCTTCTTTATCATTTCCACTCATATGCATTTCATTTCACTACACCATGTGGGATTTTAAAAATTCATTATTGCAATATCCGTTTATCCCACATTTCTCATTCTCAACCTCTTTGTCATCAGAGATTTCTATTTAAACATGAATCTCTTCTCATTTTGACCCCTACACGAATCTTGCACATGCACATATCTTCACAAATTTTCTTAATCCATTCACTAATAGCCTCTTGATGCATCTATGCTTGCAAAAATTTGAGAGCAAAAGTGCATAACAAGACTTTGATGATAGGATGCCAATGGAGACTGGTTTTTGTTTGGAAGCATTTTGATTATCTTTGGTAGTTTAGAATAGTTTCATTTCTAGTTTTAGCTTTTAAATCTAAAACTACTCCATTGTTGAGGTCTAGAAATGATGGTTCTCCTCCATAGAACCATTCATTTTTGAGAGCTTACAGTAACTATGCATGAAATCTAAGATGAAATCTACTTACGAAAAGGTTGTATTTATAGATTTTCGAAAGGAAAGAATCTAGTTCGCAAGGATCAATGGTTGAGTTTCAAACCTATCAAGATGAATGGTGTGAGATTCTAGAAGTTGAGAGAAATATGGAAGGTTGAGAGAAAGATGGAGAATTTTTTCAACCCACAAAACTATCTTCATTCAGAAATGGAGATAAACATGCTCTTTGTCTTTTCATTAATTGCAAAGTTAGTTGAGAATTGAGGATAAATGCCAATTAAATAAATAAAATTATTTAATTAAATATGACATGTGAAAATGGAAGTTTCCATAATTAAATAATCAATATTTAATTATGTGAGAGGTGAAAAAAAGGAGTAATTAAATATTTTACAATATTTAATTAAGTGGAGTGAAAAAGATATTAAATATAAAATATTTAATTTAAATGTGAAGTGAAGGATGAATATTCCATTGTTTGAATTTAAATGTTCAAACTTAGAAATAAAATGATAATCAAATAAATAAATTATGAAATTTATTTAATTTAATTAAGAGGAATAATAGCAATAATTAAATAAACTTATTTATTTAATTAAACTAGAAGAATTAGAAAAATGAACGATATAAATAAATAATTAAATTTATTTACATGTAGATAACTTAGAATATTAATTAAATAATTCATATTTAATTAGTTAACAGGTTTGATTAACCGTGACCATTTTTAGATGTATATAGAGGTTAATCCACAAGTTATACACTGTTAAAAGTATAAGAGAAATAAATAAGGAATGCATATGCATTTAGTCACACTGCCTAGAGCTCACTGCTGAAAGAAGAGACACTATCTTACATAAAACTTTTAGATTAAATCCATCTGAAGAGATTGAACTGTAAAAGTAGCTTCTTGAAAAGCTTGATTATAGTTCTGGTTAGGCACAAAAATACTTCTTCACACTTCACTCAAACTTCTTCATACTCTGCTCTACAATCGAATGATCTGATATTTATTCACACATAACACTTGCACACTTTGCATACACCACACTAATAAAAACTGTCAGCCCAATTCATGAACAAATCTCAATGCGTACTAGCTAAATTCAATCACAACATAATGAAGACCTAAAAAAATATCCTCGAATGTGCCAAGAATTCAAAAATTAATCCATGAGGATTCGCAACATGCTACAACCAACATGTTGGCCAAGAACATGAAAACCTAAAACACACAAAGGAAAAATCTTTGATCATGATTACACCGATCGATGTGGACATGCAACAAGGATAGAGAACAATCTAGAAACATCAATGAACATCGTAGGAGCATACACAACAACTCAAATTACAAGAATTACATTGTCTTCTTCCAGAAACACTAGCTACAGTAACTATAGGAACATAGAAAACCACAACTTGCTCCAATCTTGATGCGCACCTCTGAAACTTTTCAAGGATAAACTAAATAGTATCAGTAGCAAACCATTTAATGCACAACTTCTAAATACCAGTATATTAAACCTTTCACCTCATTGAATTTCATAGCTTCACAGATAGGCTCCAACATATATATTATAATTTTCTCAATATCCTCGACATATACAACCTTCAAGACATTAATGCTAATAGTGTTGACATCAATGACAACCACATATCAACAACATAACCAAAACATCCAACAATCTCCCACTTTGGCATTGATGGAAACACATGATGTGAAAAATATCATTAACACAACTAATTCTTCTCCAGCAATAGTCTCTGCCTTAGATATTGCACTCTTCTTCCCTTTTTATTTTTAGCGCTTCCAGTATTACGCTTCTCCCAAAGTTTTTCACATTACTCTTCTCCCCCTTTGACATCAATGGAAAAGGTACACAAGCTCTAAACCACATATGTGAATCATTTGACTACTCCCCCTGAGTAGAAGCCACTACAAAATCAATCTGAAACAAGATATGACTATGAATCCATGGACTGATGCAAAAACTATGCATCTTAGTTATAATTAGGAGGGGAAATCACCCCTAAATTCCCTCTAAGAAACTCAAAAGTATCCTTAGGAAACTACTTAGCAAAGATGTTTGCAATATTTTCCTTAGTAGGCACATACTCCAGTCTAACTTCTTTATCACTTACTTTATCTCTAAAGTGATATTTGATAGATATATGTTTTTTCTTTGAATGCGGCACAAAATTCTTGGAAATTTTTATGGCACTTGAATTATCACAAAATATAGCAATAGGTTCATCATACACAATTTTGATATCTCTCAGCATCTACGTCATCCATATTACTTGAGTACAATTGTTTGCAACAACAATATATTATGCCTCAACAATAGATAAGGAAATGGAGTTTTGTTTTTTACTTAGCCAAGACACTAGCTTCTTCCCCTAGAAGAAGGCACCACAACTAGTAATATTCTTGTCATCCACATCTCCTGCCCAATCTGCATCAGTAAAGGAACTCAAGGTGAGATCGTCATCTTTAGGATACCATAGGCCAAAATCAGTTGTCCCTTTCAAGTATCTAAAAATTCTCTTTACAGTAGTCGCGTGAAATTCCTTCATATCAACTGGATATCTAGCAACCATACATACAACATTCATGATGTCTGGTCTAGTTTGAGTCAAATAAAGTAATCCACCAATCATTGACTTGTATCTTATTTGATTTTCCTTGGGAGAATCATCATTTTGTGTTAACTTGCATCTGATTACCATGGGTGTACCAACAGGATTTGTGTCTTCCATGCCAAAAAAAATTAGTAACTCTCTTACATATTTGGACCAAGATATAAATATTCTATTATCTAACTAAGTAATTTGAAATCCCAAAAATAATTTTATCTCTCTAATCATTGATATCTCAAACTCACTTTTCCTTTCATTAGAAAACTTCATGCATAAGTCATCTCCTTCAAAAATTATTTCATCAACAAAGACTTCAATAATCAACTCTTTATCCTGATCCATCTTGAAATACAAATTATTGTTAGCAGTACCTTTATTGAATCCAAGCTTCAACATGTATTTATCTAGTCTAGCATACCAAGCTCTGGGGGCTTGCTTGAGTCCATACAATCCTTTCTTCAATTGAAAAACCATATATCCCTTATCAGTCAGTTGAAATCCATCTAGTTGCTCAACATATACTTCTTCTTCTAGCTCACCATTTAGAAATGTTGACTTTACATCCATTCGATAGACTTTGTAGTTCTTAAAAGCAGCATAAGCAAGAAACAATCTTACAACTTCAATTCTAGCAATAAGGGAAAAGGTTTATTTAAAATCAATACCTTCCATCTGTGAGTACCCTTTACATACCAATCTTGCTTTATTCTTGACCACTTCACATTGTTCATTCAGCTTATTTTGAAAGACCCATTTGGATCCAATCACATTTTTATCTTAATGTCTAGGAACAAGAATCCATGTATCATTTTTCTCTATCTGCATCATTTCTTCCTTCATTGCTTCCATCCAATGTTCATATTTACACACTTCATTGACATTGTTGGGCTTAGTCTTGGAAATGAGATAATATTCCTCTACAATTATTCTTCTAGTCTGCACACCTTTTTTCTTATCTCCTATAATTTTTTCTTTAGAATGATTTAACTTTACATACCTCAAAACTTTAGAATTCTCTCGAACATCTGGTTCTTTTGTTCTATCTTTTGCAATTTCACTAGCTTCTCCTTCTTGATTCACTTGATTCACTAGAACAATTTGATTCAATGTCTAAGCATTCATTCCTTTATCAATAATATAATGTTGGTTATTTGAATCATATCCACATTATCTGGATTATCTAGCAGTATCCTCATCAGCTCTAAATTTTCACTTTCAACCATTTTCTTCAATCTTCTATTATAGCATCAGTAGGCCTTGCTTTTAGTAGAATAAACCAAAAAGATTCCTTCATCACTCCTAGCATCAAACTTTCATATATCTTCATCTCTCTTGATATAACATCTACTTCCAAATATTTTTAAATATTTAATAGTAGGCTTATAACCAAACCATAGCTCAAAAGGAGTCTTACCAAAATTACCATTGACATTTACTCGGTTAATATTATATACAATAGTGCTTACAACTTCTCTCCAATAGATATGAGGTACATTACCTTCCAACATCATAGTTGTAGAAGCATCTAGAACTTTTATGTTCTTTCTCTTAGTAACTCCATTTTGTTGAGGATTTCGGGGAGTAGATAATTGTCTTTTGATTCCATGCTCTTCACAAAAATAATTGAACTCCCAAGAAGTGAACTCACCACCTTTATCTGACCTTAAGCATTTGATCTTCAATCTTGTCTCGTTCTCGAGCATAGCTTTGAAAATTTTGAACTTTTCTAATGCTTCATTTTTTTCTCTGAAGAAAGCAACCCATATCATCCTAGAGTAATCATCAATAAGCAACATAATGTACCTTTCTCCTTGTAGACTTCTAATTTCTGAGGGACCACATAGATCAGTATGCACCAACTCTAATACTCCATTAGAATGGTGATGTTTTCTCTAAAAATAAACTCTAGTCTACTTTCCCATCTGAAATTCCTTGCATATGGTGTTAGTAGGATTCACTAGCTTAGAAAGATCTCTAACTGGGTATGTGTAGGATCATCATGGAAAAAATAGGCCCTTAAGTGGTGATGAAAATTCAGAAAATCAGAGTTAGGAAAATTGACATAAAAATTTAAATAATTTATCTATATTATTTCAAAACTATGTAAAAATATAATCTATAGAAAATCGAATTTAGTTTCTGAACTATTAGGTTTATTTAAAAAATAAATAAATTTATTTGGTGAAAATTTGAAATTTTATTGCAATAGTACTTAAATTTCGGGAAAAAAATAAGAAGTAGGTGTCTATCTAACCACCTTAACCACAATAAAATGATAATATTTTCTAATAATAATTTATATGTAAGTAGAGGACTCATGTCCCGATGTGATGCATATTTTTTTGTAATTCTTTTTCAAGTAATAATTAATTATTATTTTTTTATTACAACTTTTAAAAAATATAAAAACTCATATGTCTAACCACCTTAACTTGGTCAAAACTTCATGAGATTCATTTTTTTTTAATCCTATAGTATGCAAAGCATAGAATGTGATGCATGTTTTAGATTCAAAAATGTGATACCATTTGAAAGCTATAGATGTTTTTCAATCAACCTATCAATCAGGACTTTAGTCGTAATTCAAATAGAAAATGAATAATAATTATTTATTAAATTCAAAGTAAAGCATAGTTTATATTGGTGGAAAGCTGGGAATATCCTTTTAAAACCCTTTTTCATTTCATGAATTTTAGGTTAAAAAAAAAAGTCGTCAGTTACATGGGCCATCATATCACTTACATATCGGCACTTTTTGGCCCATCATGATCCCGCACATACCCAACTACTTGAGTGGAGGTTACTTTGAAAATTTTATCAAAATTCACATGAAACAACATCCTATGCCATAACCATCTTACATCAAATTGAGCAATCAAACAAATTTCACTAGCAACACTTAGGTGAAAAATGTTGCCTCTTATCTTTGTACCTGAAGCAATTACATTTCCAGAACTTCCCAATATCCCTCATTTTCCATATTTGAACTGAAGATTGTATCACTTGTCGACCATCTATCGAAAAATCAATAGATTATGCTTCAATCCTTGTACATAAAGGACATCATCAATATTATATTTACCACCAAGAGAAATAGTGCCTCTACCATAAATCACACTAGCATTGTTATCTCCAAATCTTACAACACCACCGTCATATTTCTCCACACTTAAAAACTTAATTTTGTCATTAGTCATATGATGTGAGCATCCACTGTCAATCACCCACTCATCATTTTCTTCAATTTTGGTTGCAAGAGCTTTCTCAATATTCTTATTACTAGCAGATTCAGTGGACACCAAACCATTTTCCTTGATAGAAATGAGTACCCATCCATCTTCCTTTCAATTTTCTTTATTAGATACATCGTCAATAACACCTTCAACATAATAACATTTCTTTTGAAATCTAGGCTTGTTAGGTTTGGACCTAGGAACTCTTTCAGGACACCTTGATGCAAAATGACCTATCTTATTGCAAGAGAAACATTTAATAGGCCTTTATACTTACCTTGTCCTCTGGATTCTCTTTTCACAATCAATGCTTCCATCTCTTCTAACTCTCTTTCTTCATCTTCAATCTTTTTCATCTCATCTTCATACTTTAATTTCTTTCTAAAACTTTCTCTCAAATCATATCTCTATTGGTTTCTTCTGGATACAGTAGCTTTAAATATAGATTCTATCTTAGGGGTAGATTCACCAAATTCACTCAATTCAAAGGCACCAAGCTTTCCAAACCACATATCTCTTGTCACATTTGTTACTATCCTAAGCTCTTCAATAGCATGATCTTTCATTTTGTAAGAAGTAGGCAATGATTTGAGAACTTTAGCCACAATCTCTTCATCATCCAAGGTTCCACCAGCATATCTAATACCCATCACTAGTTCATTTACTTTTTGCATGAAAGAAATAAGGTTCTCATCTTTGCTCAATTTCATGTTTTCCCACTTTCCTTTCATAATTTGTAGCTTAGCAACATTCACTTGTGCATCTCCTTCATACAATGTTTCTAGGTTCTTCCAGATCTCATGTTTTTTTCTCAGACCCATCAAATTTTTCATCTTTGAATCTATCAGAGCAAACAATAATGCTTCTATAGCCCTGATATTAGTTTTAGCTTCTTTGATGTCATCAAGAGTAGAGGGACCATTCTAAGGAATAACATATATGTTCCTTGTAATCTTCCATAAGGGTTCACCAATACACTTCAAATGATATTCCATTATAGCCTTCCACAAAGAGTAGTTTGTTCCATCAAATCTAGGACTATCCTTCTTGTATGATGTTATCTCAGATCACCTCAAGCTATTAAACTTCTTCAAAGGAACCTTATCTGATACCAATTGTTAGAAAAACAAGGATATACAATTGAGAGGGGGGGTGAATATGTTGTCACATAATTTAATTTAAGACTTATTTAACCTTATCAACCTTTAATCTCAGATCTAATAAATAGCAATGAAAGAATGAATCAACAACACACCAGAAACATACACAACACCAAGATTTTTTTGCGTGGAAACCTTGTTAGGGGAAAAACCATGGTGGAGGTTAATCCACAAGTTATACCCTATTAAAATTATAAGAGAAATGAATAAGGAATTCACATACATTCAAGCACACTACCTAGAGCTCACTGCTCAAAGAAGACATAATGTCTTACATAAAACTTTCAGATTAAAACCATCTAAAGAGATTGAACTTAGAAAGTAGCTTCTTCAAAAGCTTGATTATAGTTCTGGTTAGGCACAAAAAAACTTCTTCATACTCTTCTTTGCAATCGAATGATCTGATCTTTATTCACACATAGCACTTCCACACTTCGCATACACCACACTCATACTCCTCAAATGAAGAAAAAAATTGCTCTTATATATCTGCTACATGGAATTACATCGACAACTTTGTCGGCCAAAAATAAATAATAGATGAATACAAACTGTCAGCCCAATTCATTAACAAATCTCATTGCGCACCAACTGAAGTCAGTCACAACATAATGAAGACCTAAAACAACATACTCAAATATTCCAAGCACTCAAAAATTAATCGACAAGGATCCGCAACATGCTACAACCACCATATTGGACAAGAACATGAAAACCCGAAACAAACAAAGAAAAAATATCTGATCATGAGCACACCGATTGATGCAGACATGCAACAAGGATAGAGAATGATCTAGAAACATCAATAAACATTGTAGAAGCATACACAACAATTCAAATTACTAGAATTGCATTATCTTCTTCTAAAAACACCAGCTACAGTAATTGTAGGAACACAAAAACTCACAACTTGATCCAATCTTGATGCGCACCTCTAAAACTTCTAGATGATAAACTAGATAGGCTCAGAAACAAACCCTTTAATGTGCGACTTCTGAATACCAACATACTGAATTTTTCACCTCACTAAAATTTGCAGTGTCATAGAGAGGCTCCAACATATTTATTATAATTTTCTCAATATCCTCGACATATACAGCCTTCAACACATCAATGCTAATAGTGTTGACATAAATGACAACCATATATCAACAACACAACCACAACATCCAACAAGGTTTTCATTGATGGTAAAGGATTGGAAAACTTTGCAAACAATTGTTATCATATGGTGTGAAGGTTGTCAAAAGATGAAAGAGATTCTAGGAGTACTAGAATTATCATTTGAGTTACAGTTCCAAAAGCGTGTTGTTTATCAATGTGTAGATTGTATAATCAATTGTATCATATATCAAGTAGTTCATGAATAAATTTTGTTGAGACATGAGTACCATTAGATATATGATGTGTTTATTATACCATGATAGGCATGTAGTCATTGAGTGTGGTCCAAAAGGATATTTTTGGTAGAGAGATTTATATATATGGTGGGATTTTCCCTACAAAAAAACTATCCCCTATCAAATGGGAAATTCCTCATCATTGATGTATTTCATATTTTTCCTTCTTCTTGCATCACCCATTAATTCATCTAAAATTTTATTATATAGACCAGTATTATAAATATTTCATACTCTTGTTATTTTCTCCTACTGATAAATTCACTTTCCTAAGGCCCACCTTCTATCCTATTACCTTTAGAATCCAATATTGCATCTCTTCTCTAATATGATTTGTGTTTCTTCCCATGAAATTTTCAAATAACAATATCTATTCAAATTCAATGTGAAAAGGTGTATATGATAGCTTATTTAGTGCAATAGAATCAACACATTTAATATTACATCTAAACCATATATTCATTACACATGCATGAGCTTTTTTATATAAAATAACAAATTTAAATGGAGGATGTGCCATAAACTTTATTATTATACCAATTTTTTTTTTTGGGGGGGATGGTATTGTCTCCACAATTAGTTTCATCGATGTTTATTTTATTTTATTTTTATTGTTGAAAGTGGTTGTGAAGGGCCACACCCTTTGGAGGCCATAAATGGGGGGCCTCCTCCCTAGCATGAACATAATTGATTATTCCAATTTTGTGAGCACACTCGCGTAGAAGGGGCCCTAAATCCCATGGGCACACCAACCCAACTTGGGATTGGACCTTAGGATAGAGTGCCTAGCACATGGCATGAATACCATCAACAACCTCAATATTGTGGGTCAAGCATCCAAGCACATTAGATTAGTAAAGGCATAGTGCTTGCAATCACAATGTGATGAAGAGAGGACTCACCCTCTTCTAGTTTCTCACCCAATTTCATAAATCATAGATAAGAAAAGACTTTGTAGAGGATTAAATCTTAAATCAATAATTACAATTGTTGATTTAAATTGATTTAAAATTACACAACATTACATTTCAATGTGAAATTAAATCAAATAACTTTATTGAAACTTCATGAAAGATATAGCTACAATTTTCTTGGGCAACTCCATCATCCCTCTATTCTATCCAACCCTTCATCTCCCCTGCATGATGGTTGGGTCTCACTTCCATCTTCAAGAAACACTTCAATGTAGTGCTTAAATTTTGTATCTCCCCGCATGGCTCAAATTCAAACTTTTTTCCAACATTATCTTCTTCTTTTTGTATCCATTTATCACGCTCAAATTAAATTCTTCTTTCCCACATGACCCCTTATGTTTCTCCTCTTCTTATGCTTCAATTATGTCCAAGAATCTCCCTAAGAATCTATTCACAGGTCTGATAATTGATTTCTCAAATTCAATTTTGTGCACTTAATCAACCCACTTTAGAGGTGTGGGATTTGCCACAATATTGAAATCTCAAAACAAAACAAAAATAAACCATCTTCTATTATTCTCCTTGCACAATATTTCCCTCTTAAGTGTTGGTTTAAAAACTATATTCATTGCCCCATATTGCATAAGACATCTCCTTCTAGAGGCACAAGCTTAAGTCATGTTTTCCATTTAACTCAACTCTCTATTTTTGTTCTTCTTAGCCTCCAATCTCACATTCATGGTGTACTAAATCTTCTTCAACACTACTCTCTAATATTTTTATCTCCATGGAATGAGTAAGTGGGGATTTCTCCATATTTTCCTTCCTATGCAACCCCTCTATCTTCCTTAGCCATGCCCCACTACCCCCTATAATTTTTCTTTCAATCTGAATTTTTATCATCCAAACATGTTTCCCCTTCACTATCGATTTCCTCATTACTTACACCTCCATTCACCTTTATTTTGTTGCATAAAATTTTGGTATTCTTAAAAAAGTTAAAATTAAATCATAACTTACAAAGAAATAGACTTACATTTTTCTCATCATGGAATCTTTGAACTGGTCAAAATTGATGTTCAGATCACAACTCTAAGAAATATTAATGAAAGAAGCAAATATTTCGACTACACCAAATGATATGATTCATCCATTCACTAGTGAAACTGAAAACCAACTTTTGCAATAACTTTTTCACAAGAATTTAGAAATAAAAAACTTACAAATATGGGGAGTTTGGCATTACAAAAAAAATCACCTAACCATTTCACCTCTAATCCCATAGATTTTAAAATTTTAAAAATTCACCAAATCATCAACTGAATTCATAAAATGATTAAATCTTCATATTCATTAACTATATCAATTTGAGACTTTTTCCATCAAATCTAGGATAGAATAAAGATTCTACCTATAAGAACATTTTCCATGAAACCTTACCAATATCTCAAAATAAATACTTTTTTGGTGATTTTTATTGGGTATTCGCCCAAGTGCTTGTACATCGTACATGCTGAGTAATAAATTTATGAGTATAGGATCAAAATGGTGGAGTTGGGTGATAGAATGACCCTTCGAGATTGTAGAAAATCTATAGGAAACTCCCTCACTAAATTTTTATGCAAAAAATTATCCCTCCTACTATGAAACCCTTTCTTATTCTCCCTCGTGGACTCATGTCAACCATAACTTGACCTCCTTCACCAAATAATTCCTTGTATTATCTTCATGCCTTCCTCATGGAACATTTCCACTTAAACTCAATCCTTGAAACCTCTTCATGTTGCACATCTTGCAATACATCTCACATCCATCTTTGTGATCCTTAGGATCTTACTTAGTCTTCTGTAATTTGACACTTGCATAATAATATCCTTAAAATTTATAGTTGTCAATCACTCAGGACTTTTCACACCTCCAATGATACTTTTGAGCTCTTCAATCATGATCCCTCTATATACAAGTCCTATCATAAGCCACCTCACATTCAATGATCACATTATGCACTTAGAACCTCTTCTAACTTCCCTCTCCACCCATAGGTCTTGATGTTGACTACCTCACATTCGACAATCTATCCACACACTCAAAAAATCTAGCTCTAATACCATTTGATGAAGAGAGGATTCACACTCTCGAGTTTCTCACCCAATTTCATAAAACGCATATTAGAAAAGACTTTATAGATGATTAAATCTTAAATCGACAATTACATTTTTTTGATTTAAATCAATTTTAAATTACACAACATTACATTTAAATGTGAAAGTAAATCAAATAAATTTATTCATATTTCATGAAAGATATAGTTCAAATTTTCTTATGCAACTCAAAATTATATCCAACCCTTTTCATGAAAATTGCATAGAAATTTGGAGAGAGAAGAAGTTGCACAATAAAAGATAGGTTGGAATCAAAATTCTTCATGTAAGAATGTTTTCCATGAAACCCTACCTATCTCTCTAAATAATATTTTTTTTGTTAATTCTGATTAAACATTAACCTTGGTGTTCCTACATCAGAATGGCTCAATGGAGGTTTGAACCCTAGTGGTCACAACAACAATGCCACCACTTAACCATTACACTATGGGATTAACTCCTAGTTTCATTGATCTTCTTTTTCATCTTCAATAGCTCATTTCGTAGACACTATATTTGCACCATGATTAATTTTTGTTAAGATAGATTATATTAGCAATGATTTATTTTTATTTCCATTTGAAATGATTTTTGTACTTTTTATTATTACTAAAATAAATTCCCATTATTTAGTTTCAATTCTATTTCAAAAATAAAATATTTCACTACTTTTTTCTACAAATCCACCTATATAGAGCCCACCTTCCAATGAATACCCTCAAGCTAATAACTAAGCATTTTCATTAAGGATAAATTGTAATGTATTTTATTCTTTCACCTTCCATTGATTGGTTTAAAATTAAATGATGTTGAATAATATCTTTAAAGTTTATATTTATGTTGGTATATAATAATAACATTAAAATGAAGGAGGGGCCAATACTACAAGGGATCGCATTAGATGTTTAATTTTCATAGAATTAATTTAAAATATATAATTTCATAAAAAATGATTTTTTTATTCCAATTGGTAATAAAGTTGTCTATTAATCTCACAATCTTACTTATTCCTAATTACTCTTACCTTACTGCTACTCTAACTTTTCATTGTTCGAACACACAATCTATTGAGAGGGGGGTGAATCAGTAGATATTTAAACTTAGCCCTTAAAACCTTTCCGCAAATACTTCCTCAAACCCTTAATGTGTAAATTGGAAACTTAAGATGTAGCAACATGAACATGCACACACAAAGCATCACATAATACATGATATATGTGGAAAACCCAAGATGGAAAAAACCACAGTGACAAAGGCTGCTTGAGTCTACTGCTCAAATCTAGTGTCACAAACAAATATTTTGTTACAATGTTTAAGGGAACCGACCCTAAGGAGACACCAATCCCTTGATTTAGGAGCACAAACTCCAAGGAAGTGCCAACCCCTTGATTTTGGAGCACAAAATCCAAGGAAGAACCAAATCCCAACATTAAGCACCAACTCAGTTATCTGCTAACAACAAAAAATCATATTTACAATGGAAATTAGAATTGATTCGCATGAATCCAGTTCTATGTTACAAGTATGATTTGTAATTACTCAAACCTTTTTTTGCAACTATGCAGACATTCTCTCTACTATTGATATTGCACTTTCAGCAACACATACCTCTACTCTTCTCTTCTCTTCTTTCTTTTCTCTTCACTTTCCCTTCTCCTCTACACTTGGAAAATTCCCTATTTTATCTTATTGCACTACACGAGAGAGAACTTTAGTGGTGAATCTTCACCAATTGGAGAATATTTGAAATCGGGACCTCCAAAAATGGCGAATAATAAAAGTTAGAAAGGATGTTGAATCCCTAGGGTTTTATAAAAAAAATAATTGTCTTGATTAATTCGCCAATGCATTATTTTTAAACGATGTGTCATTGGAATTGATTCGCAAGTAGTTTATACTGTAATTATAGATATTAATTATATTTTCCATTAATTTTATATTCATATAATTAATTTTTGGCAAATATCGCCACTAATAATAATTTACCTTTTCATTTTAGGGATATTTTAGCCTTGAATAGGTTTTTTATTTATTGCCATCAATTAGCTTTTTAATCGAATGGCTGCAATTCAATTCCATAACTTTATATCCACATGCCTTTGAAAAAGGTTGTTGAGGCCCAAAATTTGATCTCCACCATTCACCGTTTCCAATAGTTCATGACATACGTCATCATCATTGTATCGGCAAGAAATCCCTAAGTGTCCCACCGATGATGTTCACTCATGTCAATAAGGCTTCCATACTCCACCTGGGGTCCACCAAGGAAAAGGTACACCAATTGTGTAATTCCGGAGAATCATGAAGGGAATCTACAATATTCACACCAAGCTCCTAGAAAGACATCCAATCAAATCTTTGTTTGATCTCCACCGTTAATTGTTGCTAATAGTTGATGACATATGTCATCATTGTTGTATTGGCGAGACATCCCTAAGTGTCCCACCAATGATGTTCACTCACGTCGATATTCGCTAATGGAATGAACTTGCAGCCATTTGATTTAAAAGCTAATCGATGGTAAAATTTTCAAGTTTCATTTAGTCTTACTTTTCAAGTGAGATTTTTTAAAAACACTTAATCCGTGTGTGCTCCAATGCATTTTCAATAGTGAATTTATGCTTGGTGGCGAGGGGCTTTTCCCCTCGACCCCACTTGTATCACAATAGGAGTGCATCGAGGCCGCTATCCCCAAACCCTGTGAAGGGGCATTGCCCCCTCAACCCCCACAAGGGGCACTGCCCTTTGACCCTGCTGGTGGCTGCCACCTCCCGACCCCTACTTCAATATTAAAATTAAAAAATTAAAAATGGGGGAACCCCATTGAGCAACTATGCAAATTTTTAAAGGAGATATTCGCCATTATAATTAATCATTTTAGTGATTATTCACTAGGATTCACCACTATGACTATTTTTTTAAACTAATTATTCATTAAGATTTGCTAGGATTTTATAATTTTTTTAATAATGTGCATAAGATTCGCTACAGAAAATTACTATTTTTTTCAAATAAAAGGAAAGATTCTCCAGGATTTTACACCTTTGCGGGGTTCTTAAAGTTATCCCTGCACTACACCTCTCTATCCACTGTATTCTACACTTAGAACATTGTTTTTTTTATTCTCTGAATATTAACCTAAATCTGAATCTCTAATTTTTTGGGGGTTCTACTCATTCACAATTAGTGCATTCTCTATCGGCAACACTACTCACTCTTTGCACTCTCAAATCTAATAAATACTTAGCAATACATAACTCTATTCTACACTCTCTACCACTATAAACTATTCTATCTCACACTACTCTTGCAATCTCAACACTTAAGACAATTTTATGATTGTCTTCTTTCTTCACTGACTTACAAGTACTTCCTTGAGATTATCACACCTATTCAAATTGTCTAGAACTACTTATTATGGTTTCCTACACCTACTATCTTTACCAAAAAGATTCCTATTAATCTCGATCCTTGCACCACCATCCAACTAATATTGAAACACCTCTTAAGCTTTACTAGATATCTTCTTTGACATAAAACCTCTGCTTCAAGCCACACACACATTAAATTCAGATATAGAGAATTTTCTAAGAATAGAAATACGCATAACCCTAGGATTATCTATGCATTTAATTTATTCCTTTATTAATCTAATATGTATTTTATCTCAATCTCCTTTACAAGCTCTTTCACTGATTTCATGATCAAATCTCCAATGAAATAGTCATTGGAGTAGTTAAACCAATTAATTTTACCCTTTATGTTGATTACTAGTCGAAACCATTGTTTACATAGACTTAGTCATTTGTGATCTTCATCTTTGAATCTGGACTGTCGATCTCTTATCTTCATGCCATGATCCTCTAGTTCTTTGTTGATCTTGACAACTTTAAAACATATTCATTAGATTGTCTACTTTAAATGTGCTTCATTGATCTTTACTGACTAGCAATCACTGTTAGATCTTTTCCTTTTGATCTCCACTGTCAATATCCTACATAGACCGCTTTCCATGGATGGGATCCACCAAGACACATATCCAAAGCCCACTACCCATGAGATCTTATAATAGGAATATTGATTCTTAGTGGGTTGGTAGGATGTCACCATTTTTCATCCATATCATCACCACCCAATTCACAATAAAAATGTGAATTGGTATATCACTCAATCACCATTGGGACATGCTAACATATTATAATATTGGTCCTTGTCGAATGGGTGGTTGCAAATTTCCACATGTCATCCTTTTCAACACCATGCAACAAAAAAAACCTATGTGACATGACATATTGGTTTATCACATGTCACCACTTTTCATCACACATCATCATCCATCATCGACACCTCCCAATCGGGTCCCACCAAACACATCCATGGTCATCATCTATCTTTCATTGTATCAAAGGGACCAACATTTTGGTCCTACCAATATTTATCTTTCTCCCTGATGAATTCCCTTCATTGTCAAAGGGACCAATCATTCTATTCCATCGATATTCATTTTCCTCCTCGATGAATTACCTTCGATTGATCATCACCGATTCAATCAAGACCATTGTTCAAGTCCATTGCTCATAGCCCTGTTCGATGCAACCATTTGTTACCACCTTTTAATCATGACATCACCTTCCTTTCTCACCTTTCACTTAACCAAGTCCCACCTAACTCTGTAGCGAGTACCATTCAATCAATGAAATTTATTCCCTACTATTCTTTGCTATCCCACTGGACTTAGTCGAGACCCACCATAAACTCATTGAGCTAGTGGGAACTATTGATCTTGAAGGCTTGATCTCCACCATGGATCAAGCTTCATCTCTTTTTTGAAGGGAATTCAACACTATCTCTTCAAAAATCCATTGCCATTTTGATGCATCTATGAGGTGGATCATTTCTTCAATGGGACTCTAAAGTGACCCTTCCAATATGGTGAAGTCTTCTTGATGCAGGGCCAAATATTTATCGCTCAACATAGGAGATACTAAGGCCAATAAATATTTGTTAGGCCAATAAACATAAGGAAATGTGGTTGATCATCCAAATGAATCCAAAGGCTTAAGTCACAACTTAAGCTACCTGCAACCTATGATAGGAATTCAATGAAAAAATAGAATTTTTGTTTGAACACTATGACTAGAACCCTAGGGTTTATTTGATAAACCCTAAACCTTTTATATGAGGAAAAATAAAACCATTTTGAGAATATCCTTCAACTTTTGGACCTACAACTTATATTTATGAGAAGCTCTCAGAAAACCCATATCAAATCTACACTCTATTTTCACCTCTGTTATCTGGAAGAACCCTTTGCAACAATATGTCAACATTGTACATGACAATATTGCAACCATCTGAGCAACTTTGCAACATTTGTAGATACATTCTCCTATCTTCATCATTCTACATTAACTCTTCCAGGCATTGATCCTTTTGTCTTCATGATATCCAAGAAAACTATTATATTTCATTTTTATATCAATGAAACCTTTTTTCATCATGCCAACATGATACCTCTAGGATAAATTCCTTCTCACTTTTCATCTCTTCTTTGACATTCTATGAAAATTTTACTTGAATGCCAACATCCTCACTTACTCACTTACAAGATCAGTTCCATCTTACTTTTGATCCCTCTTTTGACATTAGCTCCATTTCACTTCTAATCTTTCCTTGGAAATAAATGACAACAATATGCCAACAATCTCCCCCTTTTTCATTGATGGAAAAACTAAATGATCAACTGGCAGAAAATGGTCCAATACTAGTTGTGTATAATATTTGAGCTAATTTTTTCTCTCCTTTGCTCACCCTTATGAACATTTTCATACTTTTATCCGATGCTCCACTTTGAGAATTTTCTCACTTTTCTCCCCATTTGACATCAATGGTAAAGGGTGTCACTCTTGAACATCTTGTTTCATGTCACCATGTTGTTGCAGCCTCTACTTCTCCTTTGTAATGAAAAAAGGGAATTTTTATCCCCCTTTGACTAGTACCAAATGATACAATTTTTTCGCTTCTCCTTTGACTACAATGAAAAAATTGAATTCTCCAAATTTTCTATACCAATTGAAGTGTAATTTCATGCCCTGAAACAATTAGGTCTAATACCAATTTTAGATGTTTGTACTTTACACTCTATACCAGTTGATATTCTAGACTTTAGTATATCAAGTATAACACTGATTTGATACCAATAGTAGCTCCCCCTTTGACCTTTCTCTATTTTACTTCCTGCATATTTAAGCACATGCTTCACTTTGGGCTATGTACTAACTAAACTATTCAAAACCAATTCACAATGGTCTAAAACTCGTTGTAACCACTCTATACTAATTATAAAAAAAAAAATTGAGTTTATTTAAAAAACAACTCCCCCTTAGACATATCTCCTCTTTTTTCAGACAAGAAGCATTTCTCTTAATAGAGCACTTACACAACTTCTCTCTCTCAACTACAAATATTCTTCCCTTTTCATAACAATTTTAGAGAGGAGTGTAACCATAAATCTACAACCATCAAGTAATTAGAAATTTGTAAAAATTATTTTACCAAAGTTGATCTATCCTTTGATTTGCAAGGATGAATAAGATACCAATTTAGCTCCCCTTGGATTTATGCCCTATCACTAAGATCTAGTGATGTAAGTCCAGAGGAACCACATTAAGTGCTACTTGATAACCTTTCACTCTCCAAACCTTCTTGGGCTTCTTCTCTATCTTGTAATCCTTCTTCTTCTCAAAAATATGTGAGCCATTGTTCATAATAGGGGACACATTCTTTCTTTCATAATGTGCTATTCATCTTACATAATTTTTTGTACAATATTTTTCTATGTGACAAAAATTATTACAGTTATAGCACATTACATTCATGTTCACTACTAGAGAAAATGAATTCTTATTCGTATATTTTGTGCTCCTTCTATGTTTAGATTTGTATTCATAAGCCCTATGACCAAACAAATTATAGGTGTAATAGTAATAATAAAATGATGAGGAGTACCTGGTCATATATTTTCTTTGTGCAAGATGAGGTGGAATTATTTGATTTGACATCTTGGCATGTATCATCCTTGTGAACCTTTCTGCATTGGCTCCCTTTGCATGCTGCTTCTTCAATTTTCCATGGATTGATTTTTCATCCTTATTTTTTGTAAGCTTATTCTCCTCATCTTGCTTCTTCATATTAGTAGAAAAATCCTTATCTGGTTTTCCATCTCTAGAGGCATTTTCATTGGAACAAATCGTGCAAGATTTCTCTTCCTTTTTGCAACATTTATCTTCTGCCCTAAATCTGTCATATAATTTTGCAGAAGTACTAGTAGAAGGACTCTTTCCTTTCTCAAATCTAAGGTGAAAATTTTCTTTAGGCTTTCATGGATTTTGTGATCTAATCAGTTCATCAAGTATTTTTGAGCCATCTTTAAACTTTAGGCCATTGTGAATCCTCTCCTTAGCATTTTATAAATCTCCTCTTAGAGAAAATATTTATGCCTCTAGATTCATGCATTGATTAGATTTATATTGTAGTTCCTATTTAAGTACATCTTCTATCCTCTTTGCTTCTTCCACTTTATTTTTCAAGCTAACTATCATTTGATCAAATTCTTTAAGGTTTTTTAGTTAACCTCTCTGTCTCCTTTTTGTATATATTTTTTTCTTCATTTTCCTTTCTCTAACTTTTAATCTAATCTAGAGCACGAAAATTTTTAAATTTTAGGTCCACTTCTCCTTCTTCTTGATTAGAGGCTTCAACTTCTTCTTTATTAGGCCTTTCAATTTATTCATCAAAAGTTGTTCCAAAATCTACAAACATGGATTCATTTCCCTTAATCTCATAGGTACTTTCATGTTTATCGTATGAGCTACCATAAACAACAAATAACCTATATTGTTTTCTTTCATGCAGATTCTTCTTTTTATTGTCTTCTTCTTTCTTAGGGTTATCCTTTTCATTATGAGGGAATTTCGTAGCGAAAAGACCTAATCTACCAAAGTTAAAACCTTTAAGGGGTAGCTTACCTCTATATTTTCCAAATCCTCTTCTCAATATTTTGATGCAATCAACTTCATCTTCATCAATATTCTTAGATGAAGATGTAGATGCTTCAACCATCTCCCTTCGAGCAACACTTTCTCTCATGGATGTATTTGTAATCTTCTCATCTTCACTTGTCTTTAGACTTTCAAACTCTCTTTCATATTTTTCAATCAAGTCCTACACCTCATCATCATCATCCTCTTCATACATCATCTTTAATTCATTCCAAACATCATGTGATATTTGGCCTTACATATCTTTGACAACCACATATCTTGGCAACCCTCGATAATAATTTCAAACATTGCCTTAGCATTGTCTTCATATACCTTCTTTTCAACAATATTAGAGGGAGCAATAATAGGAGCCTTGTATCCCTTCTCAAATGACATCCACATAGTAGACCCCAATGAATCTAGATGTGTCTTCATTTTGTTGCTACAACACTTATATTCTAATCCATCAAAGAGAAATTTTTTCTCTATAGATGAACCTTCCCGATTTTCCATTTTGTGTTCACTTATCCAAAATCTACCTGACCTGATTAAGCTTCTCCTAGGGAACCTAGGCCTCTGATACTAATTTTTGGAACACAACAATATACTAAGGGGGGGTGAATCTATAGATTTTAAAACTATCCCTTAAAACCTTTGTGTAGATTACTTCCTCAAACCATTAATGTTTAGATTGGAAACTTTAGATGTAGCAACATGAACATGCACACACAAAGCATCACATAATACATGATATACATGGAAAACCCAAGATGGGTAAAACCATGGTGACAAAGGTTGCTTGAGTCTATTGCTTAAATCTAGTGTCACAAAGAAATATTCTATTAAAATATCTAAGGGTACCAACTCTAAGGAGACACCAATCCCTTGATTTAGGAGAACCAACTAAAAGGAAGCACAAACTCCTTGATTTAGGAGCACCAACTCCAAGGAAGCACCAAATCAGCTATCTGATGGAACCAACCAATCATATTTACAATGGAAGAGGCAATTGATTCACATAAATCTAGTTCTCATGAATCCAAATCTCTATTACAAGTCTAATCTATAATTTCTAAAACTTTGTTTTGCAACTATGCATACATTCTCTCTACACCTAATGTCGCACTCTAAGAAACACATACCTTTTCTCTTATCTTCTCATTTTTCTTTTCTTCACACTTTCCCTTCTCCTTTTCACTTGGAAAACTCTTTGTTCAATCTTGTTGCATTGCACCTCTCTTTCCAATCTTTTCTGCTCTTAGAAATGTTTTTGTTCTACTCTTTGAATATTAACCCATATCTGAATCTCTAATTTTTGTTTGGGTTTTATTCATTTAGAACATTCTCTGTCTACTACACTACTCACTCTCTTCACTCTCAAATTTTATGCATACTCAGTAATACATAACTCTATTATGCACTCTCTTCCACTACAAACTATTCTCTCTCACACTCTACTCTTGTAGCCTTAACACTTAGAATTTTTTTGATTGTCTTCTTTCTTCACATACCTATAAGTACTACCTCAAGAATCTCACACTTGTTTATATCATTTAGAGCCCTCTGTTAGGGTTTTCTACACATGTTGTCTTAGCCAACAAGATTTTTTTCATCTTAATCCTTGAACCATCAACTAGCTCATCTAGAAATACCTGTTAGTTTTTTCGAGATATCTTCTTTGACACAAAACCTCTACATTGAGCAACACCCACATTGAATTTAGATACAAAGAATTTTCTATGAATAAAAATATTAAAAACCCTAGGATCATATATCATTTAATTTATTCCTTTGTTTATTCAATTTTATTTTGATCTCAATCTCCTTTGCAAGTTGTGTCGTCTCTTTCCCGATCAAATATCCAATCAGATAGTTAATGGAGTAGTTAAACCAATTAATTCTATCCTCTATGTAAGTTACTAGTCAACAACCTCATTTTCATGGAATTAGTTGTTTGTGATCTTCATCTTTAAATCTAGGCAATCAATCTCGCATCTTCTTTCCATGATCCTCTGGTTGTTTGTTGATCTAGGAAACTTTAAATCGTAGTCATTAGATTGTCTACTTTAAATGTGCATAGTTGATCTTTACTGATTGATGATCACCATTAGATCTTTATCATTTGATCTCCATCATCAATTTATTACATACACCACTTGCCATGGATGGGGTGCACCAAGAAACACATCCAAATCTTGCTATCCCACAAGCTCTGACAATGTTCCCATCGATTCTCAGCAGGCTAACAAGCTATCAGCATTTTTTATCCATATTATTTCCATACAATTAACAATAATAGTGTGAATTGGTCTTTTTCCCAATTATCCTTCACCATTAAGAAATGTTGGCATCTTATGTTGTTGGTTCCTATTGAATTGGTGGTCTGCACAGGCCACATATCATCCTTGTTAGCACTGTGCACTAAATAACACATGTGTGACATGAGATACCAAAAAATCACACACTGCCACTTGTCCCCACACAACATCATCGATCATCATAACCTCCTAATTGGGTCCCACCAGATACATCCATGATCATCATTTGTCTTTAATTGTATTGAAGGGACCAACATTTTGGTCCTATCGATATTTATCTTTCTCCCTAATGAGGTGCCTTCATTATGAAAAGGACCAATCATTTTTGTTCCACCAATATTCATCTCTCTCCTTGATGAAGCACCTTTATTAGATCATCACCTGTTCAATCATGATTATTGATCAAGTTCACTACTCATCGCCTTGGTCAATGTAACCATTTTTTACCTCTTGTCAATCATGACATCACCTTCCTTTGTCACCTTTCACTTAACCTGGTCCCACCTACCTTTGTAGTGAGAACCATTCAATCAATGAAATTTAATCTCTACTATTCCTCATTGTTGCGTGAGACTTAGTAGAGACCCACCATAAATTCAATGGGTTGGTGGGCACCATTGATCTTCAAGGCTTGATCTCCACCATGGATCAAGCTTCATTTTTGTGTCGAAGGGACTTAAACATTGTCTCTTTGAGAACCAATTGTCACTTTGATGCATCTATGAGAAAAATCTTGATCAAAGGTAATCTAAAGTGACTCCTCCCAATATGGTGAATTACCCCCATGTAGGGCCAAATATTTTCCACTCAACTTAGGAGATATTAAGGCCAATAAATATTTTTTGAGCTGGTAAACATAAGGAAAGGGGGTCGGTCCTCTAAATGACTCTAAATTATTGAGTCACAACTTAAGCTACCTACAACCTGTGATAGGTAGTCAATGAAAAAATAGAATTTATGTTTGAACACCATGACTGCAACCCTAGGGTTCAACTGAGAAACCCTAAACCTTGTATGACAACACAAATAAAGCCATTCTGAGCACATCCTTCAACTTCTGGACCTGCAACATATATTTTTGAGAATTATTTAGAGTAGGAGTGGAGGTTGAAAACTCAATCTCAATTGAACAATCTTTTCAACTTTGATACCCTAACTTGGTCCTTATCTCATAAATCCTTCATCTAACCTAGTATTACTCCAAACATGTAATTATCATTATATATTTCAAATAATATTTCAAACCTAGAATTGGGTAACCATTTCAGATACCCTTTATGCTCTTTGAAGACATATCATCTTTATAGGTGTGCTTGTTTTGTAATAACAACCTCTAAAATTGAATGCTACATTGGAAAGAGGCCTAATTAGGCTTGTTTTCCAAAGCAACTTCAAGAATAACTCTCTCCCAAATACAAAATTTCACTCGTAGGTTTCAACCAGGTCACATGGGGTTTGAAAACACCAATTTCATTCACTAGAACAATTATCCAATCACCTTTTTAGAAAAGCCTATGTCTAAACTACTCTCCTAGTCCTAATACATCAAGATATTAGGCTAGGGCTTGATCAAACTCTACCCTACCTCCATTCGCTACATCTAAAAACTCTAAAAAAATTTAAAAAAACTTAACTACTCCTGTTCCATCTATTTTTAGAATTTTCCACCAGTGGAATGGTGCCATACTTGATAGCTTTGTTCTCTAACCCTCAAAGCTAGGGGTTTTTTGGCTGATTTCAGAAATTAGCTTCTAAGTTACTCAAATCTCAATGAAAACCAATGAAACAAAAACCAAAAGATGGCTACTTTATCCCTCCAAAAATTTGATAGAATATTATATCATTTATAGATAGTATGGGGCCATACAACCTCTTGTAGTAGTGAAATTGAATGAAAACACATAGAAAATAGAGCTAATCTTTGTTATTGATCACCAAAAATGTCTCTAACAGAATACCTCGAACATCCCAAATCTTATCTAAATTCTTAAAACTAAAAACCAATAGTTCAAAATACTTTTAAAATGACTTGGTCATTCAACTTCCAATACAAAGAAAAAATGCAAAGTTGCATTGCAACTTTTGCAACATTTGATAAAACAAGACAACTTTATGTAAAACTGACCCCATATGACTAAAATGATTAGACACCATCTAAATAGAACTTATTACATAAAAAATTATTCAAAATCATCAAAGAATCACATTTGACCCTTATTTACATTATGAAGCTAGGTGCCCCTACACCATACACCTAAGGAGAACAACATGTCAAGTTCCACTTGAGATCAGATCTTGTATAGTTGTATCATGCTTCTATATGTCATCCTCTATCATCTAGGTGGCATCCTCCATGGGAATGCCTTTCCACTTTACTAGGTACCCCTTATACACCTCCTTCCTTTTCCTTTTAGCTTCCTTTATGTCCAAGATACATTCAAGCTTCAATGGTTGACTAGGTGGTAAGTCTTTAACTCAATATCCATTTGTATCTTCTGATGTACCTATACCTATACCTACAATCATAGATCCTTTAAAAGGATAATGTCAGAAACATTAAAAATTTGAGAGATAGCAACTCTAGGAGGGAGCTCTATCTCATAGGCATTTGGCCCAAATTTGTTGACCACCCTACATGGTCCAATATTCTTGATATGTAGCTTTGAATACTTACCTTTTTATAACCTTTCTTTCCTCAAATGAGCCAATACAAAGTTCCCCACCTTTGAACTAAACCTCTCTTCTTTTCAAATCTATATGTTTCTTGTATTTATCCACACTTTTTTGAGGTTCTCCCTAACTTGTTGAAGTATATCTTCCATGGAAACTGCAAAATATTCTCCTTTATCACTTCTTCTCTCCATATCACTCAAATATCTAAGCTCAAACACTCCCCTTGGCTACAATCCATATACAATCAAAAATGGGTTTTCTCCAACACTTTTATTCATATAGTCATTATATGCAAACTTAGCTTGGGATATGATCAGATCCCATTGTGTTGAATGTTTCTTTTTCAAGCATCTCAAGATATTTCCAAGAATTCTATTGACAAATTTAGTCTACCCATCTATTTAGGGATGATAAGCAGAGCTGAAGGTCAAGTTTGTTCCCAAATTCTTCCAAAGGGTTCTCCAAAAGTGACCCGCAAAATTACTATCCCTATCAGAAAAAATGGTTAATGGAAATCTATGAATCCTAACCACCTCCTTGAAAAATAAGCCTACAATGTATGAGGCATCATTTTTACTTTTACATGGTATGAAATGTGCCATTTTACTAAATTAGTCTACAACAACAAACACACTATCAAACCATCTCTGAGTTTTTCGGCAACCCCAACACAAAATCCATGTTTCTAGATTCCCATGGCCTATTTGGGATTGGAAATGGTTGATAAAGACTTGCATTTGTGCTACAACCCTTGTATTTTCAACAAACAACACACTTTTCAAAAAAAAATTGACATCACTATGCATCTTTGGCCAATAGTAATACCTTCTTACCTAATCCAAAGTCGTATCAACACCAAAATGAACCCCTCAACAATAAAATGCTTTTCTTTAATAAGATTAATCCTCGTAGAGAATTTGGGAATATATAACTAAGCCCCTTCAAATAATAAACCTTCTTGGAGAAAAAAATCAAAATTATCTTCATGGAAAGTGCCACTAAACTAACTACATGCAACATATATCAGTTTGAAATCATCATCTTTAGTATACATACCTTTTATGGAATCAATTTAAATGCTTTGCAATTGAACCTCTTGCATGAACAATGTTCTTCTACTCAAAGCATCTGCCACATTGTTTGATTGCCCTTTATTATGATTTATGGTGAAAGTGTAGCTTTGTAGGTACTAATGGGTGTCAAATTTGTTTAATTTTCATATCCTTTTTCCTTTATTTTTCCCATTTTAACCTTCTCCTAAGTCCTTCTTTCCATTAATTGTTAGGGAAATGAGGAATATTCGATATGTGTTCAAAAGAAGAAAATACTTTCGGAATGCTGAAATTGTTGAGGAAATAATGAATTTTAGATGGTTTTGCTATAGGAACTAAATATGGAGAAGGAAACTAACCCTGTAAACAACAAGTCCTGAGCGGTATAAGATGGGAAACGAGGGATGCATGTGAAAGAATTTTACCTATTTTTTTTCCTTCTTATTTAAAACTTGTTGTTTTAAACTATTTTTGGGTTTGTGGCCTATGGCCAACCCAAAAGCTACAATCATCCAATTTATTGGGCATCCACCATAAAAAAATGTGTTTATTTTATCATTTTTACTTGATGGTGGTTGATGAATATCTATGCCTATATATGAGTGTGTTTTGAGTTGAACTGATAGATATAATATATACATAATCCTCATAAACTTTTAGTCGATGTTATTATTATTGAATTTCGGATGTGTTGATCGTAGTTGTAAGTAGTTTAAACACTTTTTCATGCTCACCCTATGGACTAGATGAAGGGTGCTCTCTTGGGAAGCTTGGTGATATTTTTTTCTGGTTTGTTAGTTTAGATTTTGTATATCTCATAAGATTTAATTTTTGTTGAATGCGTATTCTATGGATCAATTTAATTTATGTTTAAGATTAGCTTGAGTGATTAATTTGGTATTAAAGGAATTGCAATGAATTATCTATGGAATATAATTGTGGTTTGAGGAGCAAGGAGTGTGTTTCAATTTCAGGTAAATTATCATATTTCTCATTTTAGACTATGTCGTGTTTCATTCTGTAGAACTTACAACCATGTTCCATTCTCTTTGCATGTCTTCATTGTTGTGTTCCAACTTCCTATCACACTCCATCTTCCTGTCGTATTTCATCTTCCTATCACACATCAACCTCCTGTCGCAATTGAACTCCTTGTCGCCTGCACTCTTTTAATACATCTTTTGAAACTCAATTATTTCCATTACTATTGAGAAGGTTGTTGTTAATATATATATACCATAATAAATTGAGTGTGTGTTATTCAAGTTTAATCCAAATAGATAGATTGGTTGAGGTAGGTAGGCAATAATTTAAGAAATGATTTCATTTATTTTTAAAGCATGCTTTTGAATTTAAGATTTAAGAGTGTGTTTTCGATTCTTAGATGCATCCATCCCCCCTTGGTTCATTAGCTTTATCCTTTATGTAAACTACCACAACATTGTTCAGAAGCTTACACCCCTAGATTGACACTCGAAGGATAAATTGAGGAACTTGCAAAATTATCAAAGATTGATCCAAATCCATTCACCCATTTAAAGATAGAATTAGAAGGATAGTTTTACCCCAAAATATAAACCATAGTTTAGACTGATTATTTTGGCATCATTGTTGGGAAATGGTGTTAAAGGCCTATCAACCTAGTGAACTAAGATAGGAGCATTGCGCTAAGGAGAAAGTCCATACGATAGTCAACTTCATTTGGATAACTACCCTTAGTTTGCTTTGTAATAAGTCATTTAGGTGCATGAGTCATAGTAGGGATAGTAGAGGGAGATTTATTAAAAAGGACAAAGGGTGTATTAAACAATTAGAAAAACTAGAAAACAATCCAAAAACATTAGTTGAGGGAGGTAGCTCACAAGGGAAATTGAAAAATAAAGTTCAAACCTTAGAGTTACCTGAACCCGATATTGAGAAATGTGTCATAGAGTCTACTACCATTGAGACACCTATAGGTACCCATCAAAGTTCTTCAAAAATATTGCAAAAAAAAGGTTGAAAAGATCTTTCAGGAAACTTATGGGCCAGAAGTTGGTCCATTCTTAGAAGAAACCCAAGAGCCATTTAAAACCTACATTATGCCTTGGGCATTAGAAATCATGGATCCCAACAATAATAACAACAACAAAAAAACACAACAATCATAATAGGGAATTGGCCAACAATAATTTGAATACCTTTGAGTTTCCAATCACACATCCCAAACAAGATCCTCCTATGAAGAACATTCCTCATTCTTCTTTGCCTATTTTTCGTGGTCTTTTGATTGAGGATCCTAATATATTTTTGTTTGAATTTGATGTGTTGTGTCACAATTATGATTATCAAAGAGACATGCAAAATCTCAAGCTATTTCTAGCTACATTAATTGATATCTCCCTACGATGATTAATAAACCTCAAGAATATCAGGACATGGGAAGTCATGAAGGATTTATTCTTGAACAAGTACCAAGAGTATCGTAAGACAACAGAGGTTTGGGATGAAATATTTTGCATGACATAAAAGGAAGATGAGTTTGTGGGGGACTACCTTGAGCGCTTCATGTTCAATCTTCAACAATCCAACCAACTACGACTAAATGATGATGTTAAAATGTTTTTTCCGGGGATTATTTTTAAGAACCCCCCCCCAAGCGAAGGTGTAAAATCCTAGTGAATCTTTCCTTTTATTTGAAAAAAATAGTAATTTTCCTCAGTGAATCTTATGCACATTATTAAAAAAATTGTAAAATCCTAGCGAATCTTAATGAATTATTGGTAAAAAGAAAATAAGAGTGGTGAATCCTTTTGAATAATCACTAAAATGATTAATTATAATGACAAATCTCTCCTTTAAAAATTTGCATAGTTAGTCGGTGCAGTTCCCCCACTTTTAAAAAAAATAATAATATCAAAGTAAGGGACCGAGGGAGGCAACCACCGGTTGGTTCAAGGGGCAGTGCCCATTGCGGGGGTCAAGGGGGAAGAGCCCCCTTGTGGGGGTCGAAGGGAAAACTCCCCCTTGTGGGGTCTGGGGACAATGACCCCTACGCACTCATGTCGCAATACAAGCGGGGTTGAGGGGTAGAGCCCCTCACCACCAAGCATAAATTTACTATTGAAAATGCATTGGAGCACACACGAAAGAAGTTTTAAAAAAAATTATCATTTGAAAAGTAAGACTAAATGAAACTTGAAAATTTTACCATTGATTAGCTTTTAAATCGGATGGCTGCAAGTTTATTCTTTGAGAAAATATCGGCATGAGTGAATATCATCGGTGGGACACTTAGGGATGTCCCATCGATACAACGATGATGACATATGTCATGAACTATTGGAAATAGTGAATGGTGGAGATCAAACAGAGCTTTGATCGGATGTATTTCCGGGAGCTTGGTGTGAATATTGTAAATTCCCTTCATGATTCTCTGGAATTACACAAGTTGTGTACCTATGCCTTGGTGGACCCTAGGTGGAGTATGGAAGCCTTATTGGCATGAGTGAACATCATCGATGGGACACTTAGGGATGTCCTGCCGATACAATGATGATGATGTATGTCATGAACTATTGGCAACAGTGAATGATGGAGATCAAATCTTGGGCCTCAACAACCTTTTTAAAAGGCATGTGCATATAAAGTCACAGAATTGACTTGCAACCATTTGATTAAAAATATAATCTATGGCAATAAATAAAAAACCTATTCAAGGGTAAAATATCCATAAAATGAAAAGGTAAATTATTATTAGTGGTGATATTTCCAAAAAATTAACTGTAGGAATATTAAATTAATGGAAAATATAATTAATATCTATAATTATAGTATAAACTACTAGCGAATCAGTTCCAATGATGCATCGTTTAAAAAATAATGCATTGGCGAATTAATCAAGACAATTTTTTTTTTTTTGTAAAAACCTAGTGATTCAACATCCTTTCTAAATTATATTATTCACCATTTTGGGAGGTCCCGATTTCAAATATTCACCAATTCGTGAAGATTCACCACTAAATTTTTCCCTAGTTATTTCTTAGAGGAATAAGAGATTATGTTATGGAGGCATTAAACTTAGTAGGAAAAGGGAATATTTCTAAAATTGAATTTGATGATATCTGTGATCTTTGCAAGAACTATTCTAGGTCTCAGCGCTCAAGAATGAACTACTCAAGAAAGTTGTATTCTATGGGAGCTTCAATAGGTATCACCAAGTGTGAGATAGGTAATCTACTTGAAGACCTTAAGACTGATTTGTTATATCATATGGGTAAACAGATAGAAACTTTATATACATGAAGGAAATAGGAGGTTGAAAAATCCTTAGTTGTCTTTTGCCCCATTCGTCAAAAGAAGAATAGTAGCGAGGAGTGTCCATTTAATAGAAAAAAGATATCTTCTTTAGAAGAAGCCAGTAGGAACACTACTCTAAAACCCCTTCCTGTAGGAAGGACCGAGCTAGAATACATAGACGAACCTGTTTACTTCATGGCCCAAAGAAGATAGTGGCAACCAAGAGCAATGCCCCCACCTGATTACCATGTTGCACCCCAAAATCCTTTTCAACATAATTCCTTCCCAAACTAGTCTGGATGGTATGGAAATGGGAAACACCCTCCATACTACCCTTAGTGGTCACAACAATATCCACCTACTCCACACTCATGGAAAGCATGGCGAGCACTACCTACACCTTATCCATAATATTAGTCATTTCCCCCATATCCACCACCTCCAACGATAAACCCGTATCAGCAATCCCAATAATTCTTACCACCTACTCATTATCTAATCAACCTTCTAGTTTGACCCAACCACCAAAAGACACACCAATGCCCACATAACTTACACCCAATCCAAACAATAAGGTGAATCAACTAGTTTATAAAAATGAAGTGACAGGATTCCCAACTTATCATGTCAATGCATTAGAGATTGAAGGTGTAAACCTAAGAACAAGGAAGAACCTTCAAGGGGAGACCATCATAGAAGTTGAAAACCATCTAGTTGAACCCAAAGAATAGCAACCAAAGCCTCCATTTCTAGAGAGGTTACAAGAGCATCCAAAGAAACAAGAAACATTTCAATTTGACTTTGATTTTATGAATGAATTATGCAATGTTAACATTAACATTCCTTTATTGTAGGGTATTAGGGATAATCTTGTTTACACGAACGTAGTCAAAGAACTTTGTGGGAGGAAGCAACAAAAGAAGCACGATCCAAAGACAATCGAATTAATTGAACAACTTGCATACTTGATGCTGGGAAAGATTTCAGTCCCTAAGTGTGTGGATCCCGGTAGTCGAATAATTAAGGTATGTATTGGTGATGTGAAAATTCTGAGTAAACTTGTGGATTTAGGAGCAGCTATAAATGTAATGAATAATGATACTAAGGAGAGGATACACCTTCAAGGACTAAGAGCTAATAAAAAATTCCTTCAAATGGATGATCATTCCCTCATAAAACCAGAAGGTATGCTCGAAGACATCATTCTTTCTATTGATTCTTGGGAGTATCCAATAGATTTTATGATTTTGCAACCAAAGATTAAGTTGGGGGGATACCCCTTGATTTTAGGAAGACCTTAGTTAGCTTCTACTAATGCCTTCATTGATTGAAGGTCTGGAAATATGGTGATTTTCAATGGGGAGCAAACAAAGTAGTTAACACTGTACCCTCCAACAGAATCATTACTGGAAATAGAGGATCCGTTGTGGGTTGATAGCAATGTAGAGGAGTCTCTACCTATTTTGAAAATAGATCATAGTAGGGAATTTGAAGAGGTTTTAGAAGACACTTTTATTAATCATTTATTACAGAATCGTTATTTAGTTGATAGTGATCTTGAGACAATGATCTTTCCTATGAAAATAAGTGATAATTTCTTGTTTGGAAATTTTCCATTAGTAGGCCGTTCATAGTATTTTCAAAACTTTATTACTTTGCATCAATTATTTCTACATGATTTATATACCATGCATTTTAAATATCTAGGGATACTAATCCATCTTCATCTAATTCACAACTACTTGCCATAGAGACCCCTGTACAATCAAAAGCTACTGAAATATTACATTGTAAAATGCTTAACATTAATCCTGGACTAGATGCCTACCAATTCAAAGAACTCATTGAGATATTTTCTACCCATAAAGAATCCTTTTCTTGGGATTATCAAGATAGGAGAGGTATTCATCCCACTACTTGTACACACCATATCTATGTATAGGAAGGGAGTAGACCTATGAAAAAATCCCAGAGAAGGTTAAACCTAGCCTTACGAGAAATGGTGAAGGAAAAACTTCACAAGTTGCTCAATGTAGAATCTATTTACCCTATATCAGATAGCCAATGGGTGTCCCCACTTGTAGTAGTACCTAAAAATAATGGGAAGTGGCGAATATGTGTCGATTATAGGGCCCTTAACAAGGCCACAAGGAAAGATCATTTCCCACTTCCTTTCATTGACCAAGTCTTGGAAACCTTAGCTAGGAAAAAGTTCTCCTTTCTTGATGGGTTTAGTGGTTATAACCAAATCTGAATTGCCCCAGAAGACAGAGAAAAAACCACCTTTACCTACCCCTGGGGAACATTTTCCTACAATGTCTTACCTTTGAGACTTTGTAACGCACTCACTACTTTCCAATGAGTTGTTTTAAGCTTTTTTTCTGATTTAACTCATGATTGTGTAGATGTGTATATGGATGATTTTACTGTTTATGGTAACACATATGAGGAATCTAAGGAAAATATTGAGAAGGTATTTAGATGATGCATTGATACTAATCTTTCATTAAGTCATGAAAAGTGGCATATCTTAGTGACTAAAGGTATTGTGTTGGGTCATCATATTTTTGAAAAAGGAATTAAGGTAGATCTGAAAAAGATCAAGATTATTCAAGAATTTCCTGTGCCTACTTGTCCAAAGGATGTACGTAGTTTCCTAGAATATGTTGGTTATTATCACAGGTTTATTCAAAATTTCAGCAAGATTGCCTCACTGTTGTTTTTGTTACTAGGAAAGGATGCAGATTTCTCATGGATAGCAGAATGTTAGCAAGCTTTCAATGAAATAAAATGTAAGCTCATCACAACACATGTGCTACAAGGACCCAATTGGGAACTTCCATTTCATATACATATAGATGCATCAGATACTTATATGGGAACCATCCTTGGATAGATGGAAGACACCCTCTTTTATGCTATTTATTATATCAGTAATAATTTTACTAGTGTAGAGGTAAATTATACTGTTATCGAAAAAGAGTTATTGGCTGTAGTTTATGCAAAAAATAAATTTTTCCGCTATATCATTGGATATAATTTTTTTTTGCACATGGACCATTCTACTATTAGGACGATTTATTCTGTTGTTGCTTCTTTTGTAGGATTTCAATATTACTATCCTCAACAAACCTGGGTGAGAGAACATGGTGGTCAATTTTCTCTCTAAACTGTAGCATGAAGATGAACCAAGTCTAGTTGATGACACCTTTCTAGATTAACATCTTTTTTTGATATCAACAAAGAGTCTGTGGTATGTAGATATGGAAAATTACTTGGTTACTTGCAGGTTCCCACCTCATTTCTCTCTAAGGGAACATCAAAATTTTGTGGGACTCAGTGGTGATTACACATGAATTAATGGGATTCTCTTCCACTAAGTCCTTGATAATATCATGCGTTGGTGTGTGCCCGAAGAATATGTATTTAAAATTCTACGTGCATGCCATACAAAACCTTGCAGAGGAAATTTTTCTACCCATAGGACCACTCATAAGATCTTAACTACTGATTACTATTAGACAAAACTCCACAAGGATATTAAGCGTTATGTTCAACATTGTGACAAATTTCAACATATGGGATGACCTATCCGCTCTAATGAAATTCCTTTACACCCTTAGTTATCCATAAAACCATTTGAAAAGTGGGGGTTAGATTTTTTAAGAACCATTAGCCCCCCTTCTCAGAATAACAAAAATATTTTTGTTTGTATAGATTATGTCACCAAATGGGTAGAGGTAGTAGCCTTAAAAAATGGTAGGATTACTACGGGTGGTAAATTCTTGTATTCTAATATTTTTACCAGGTTTGGTGTGCCTAGGGAGATTACTACATACCAAGGAGCATAATTCACTTATGATTTGATCTCTGAACTCATTAGAAAATACAAAATTAAGCATCAAATGTCTTCCCCATATCATCTGCAAGCCAATGGACAAGTGGAAGTAACCAACCGAGAACTAGAGAATATTCTCACAAAGATGGCAGCATGGCACAAGAAAGATTGGATGGAAAGACTTCCTAAAACTATTTGGGCCTATTGCACAACCTAGAAGACAACCACAAGGATGACACCATATGAGATCATTTACGTTAATATGACTATCTTGCTCATTGAAATCGAAGTGAAGACTCTATGCACTACCCTTTAGCTTGGAATGAACCTTCCTGATGCATAGAAGGAGAGGCTTTCTCAACTCCACTCACTTGATGAAATGCATCAAGAGGCTCTTTTTCATACAGAAGTGGTATAGAGGCAGAGGGCTCAATGGTGTGATCACTTCATTCAATCCTACACATTCCAACCAAGGTATTGGCCTTACTCTATGACTCACCATTCCATAATTTCAAAGGGAAATTACACACTCGTTAGATTAGTCCCTATGAGATTCAAACTTTGTACAACAATGGGGTTGCACAACTATGCATAATGGATTCTTAATGAAGGACTCTTCTTGTTAATGGACACTACTTGAAACTTTACAAGTGACCTATTTCAAAGGAGACCATATTCTGTGATGTGGAAAAGGAACTTACTGTTGTTCCTTTCGGCTTCCTCCGAGATTGAACAATTTAAAAAAAAAGAAAAAGAAGAGGTAATAAAAGGATCCAATAGTGAAAACCTTCATGTGTTGTTTGCTAGTTGGCATTTGCAAACTGGTCTTCGGTGAATTCTAACTGCTAAAATAACTTATAGGTGAAAATCGGGTTGTCGATGCCTCTAGGCAGTGGAAGACTGAAAACTAGGTCACTGGCTATCTATTGTTGTAAAAAAAACAAAAAAAAAAGACACAACAAAAGCAGACAACATTCGGTGATTAGTCAGCGATATCTCATGTTGCTACCTCTTCTATGGTGAGACAAGAGCTTCTTATAGTTCCTCACAGCTTTTAAGTGGATGGAAATTCTTTTCTTCCTATCGTTGTCTCTCCTCATAGGCCTTAGAGCCACTTTGGTTTGGCAGTAGGATCTTTTCTTCCTACCACTTTCTTGGCTCCTGTCACTTGACCTCTGTGTGCTCCCATGGGTTAGTTCAATTTTGTGGGTCCCAAAGTCTTGTCACTGTCTCCCATCTCCTCCGCATCGATGTATTTTCCATCACATCTACTCCACTTCCATTCAACCTTTCTTCTTTCATACTGTTGCATTATCATTCTTTATGGTGTGAATCTCTTCATATTTTTTGTGATGTCATCGCCAACTTGGATCATATGCCTCCATTCCTTCTATCATCCTATCACCAACCATTCACCTCACGGTTATCGGTATCAGGGAGTATTCTCTCTCTTTTTAAAAAGTTATTTAATATTTTTTATTTCTTTCATAATTACTGGCATGACCAAGATAGTTCACTATTCAGCTAGGGGCATATGGGTTAACCATTCATTATTATATGAGTTGGCTGAACTTTACCTGCTAATAATTCCACATCACCTGCCACCTCACACGGTTATCATACTCCTTTACCTTTTGTTACCTACTGTTGATAATTTTTGAGCTAATTGTCTCCTACTATTCTACTTGCCACTATAACTAGTGTTGAAGTTCCTGTCGCATTCTCAAGACCATGGGTGGAAAAAATACCAAGCATGGACCCTTATTTATGAAGAAACTCCTTGCCAATGAAGAAGCATATAAGATTTTTAAATAGGCTGGTTGGATGACATACTTTGAGAAATTATGTGGTTTTCATGAGGATGTTGCCATGTAATTCGTAGTAGGGTTTCATAAAAAGAGTGTTACTTTAAGGGGTTTGCAATTTGAGGTCATAGTTTAGGTAGTTGCTTCTATCAATAGTCTTCCCCAGACAAGAGATTTTTTCTTTCCCAGTTCCAGCACAAGGGTTACAGATCTTAAGCTCCACCATAAGAAATTTCTACAATGAGGATAATCCTACAAATATATGCAAGGCTAAGGACACAGACGAAAATATTTTCCATCTCCATGGGGTGGGGTAAATTTTTTTTTAATGTAGTATAATGCTTGTGAAGGTAGATATGAGTACATTCATGCACACAATATTTGTCTAATGTTGCATTTGAGGAATTCCCAGCTTGTTAATCTTCCATATTACATAAAATATTCACTAAAGTGTTCCTATAGGCAATTTCATAAAGGTCATATGAATTCCCTTTCCCATCATGGGTTAACTAAGCTAATAGTTATGCATGGCCTCCACTCTGTGCAGCCTCCGCTAGAATGGGATGCTTTTATGAGTCATGAACACACTACAAACCCTACTACACAAGAAAGCCTAGTTGGGGAGTCTTCAAAAAAAAAAAAAACACTAGCTATGGTAGAAACCCTATCTTATAAAAGAAAGAAATCAAAAGAAACTCTTGTCGGCAAAACCCCCATGAAATCTAGCCCTATCCCTAAGACTGCCTTAATCTCACCTACTATGGAAATCCTGATTACCATTAGGCAGAGCACAAGAAGAACTTCTAGTAGGTTGGATAAGTTAGTGGAAGTAACTCATTCCCTAACTGATGTGGAAATTATAGAGATAGAATCCTCTGGTAAGAGAGCTAAAAAAGCAGCTAGGGAACTTAGATGTCAGAATCAACATAAAAAGATACAGCAAGCTAAGAGACCCCAAACAAAGACTCTTCTTTCTAAAGAGATAGAGGAACTGCATTGACAAATGAATGTCCCGATGATAAGTCCCTTAGTCAAAAGCCACAAAGTAAAGACCAAACTAGTGAAGGTGAGGAGAACCCTGAAGAGAACTCTAAGGATATATGGAGGAACAAAGTCCTTAAGGGAAGTATATAAATGGCTTATAGATTAGGTGAAGAAACTCTTCTTGAAACATAAATGCAACATAATGAAGAAAATTTAGAGAATGATGAACATACTATGGGGGAAGAAGATTGTAATCAGGATGATACAAATCTTTATCGAAACAAGAATATTGAAGAAAGTGAAATTATGAAAGAAGGCCCTACTCCATCTTAGGAGATTTCTACTGAGCTAGAGGCATTAAAGTCTCTTTTTTTTCCCTGATGAAACACTAAAGGAAGATTTCTCTCAGCCATTCATTCCATTTGATCAACTCTACCAAATCATTGTAAATTTATAGAAAGAAAATCAGTAATTGAAGACCCAACTTCTAAGTGCAATAGGCAGCCAACAAAAAGTTAAAGTTGAAGGGGAGATAGCTAGGCCAAGTCAGGTAAACTGGTGCAAGTTCATTTGCCTGCTTGCATGAGGACATGCAAAATCCTAAAGTTGGGGGGGAATGATGGGTGTCAAATGTGTTTAATTTTCATATCCTTCTTCCTTTATTTTGTTCCTATTTTAACCTTCTCCTAAGTCCTTCTTTCCATTAATTGTTATGGAATGAAGAATATTTTATATATGTTTTCAAAAAGAAGAGAATACTTTCAAAATGCTAAAATTGTTGAGGAAATAATGAATTTTGGATGGTTTTGCTACAAGAACTAAATATGGAGAAGGAAACTGACCCTATAAATGACAAGTCCTGAATGGTATAAGATGGGAAACAAGGGATGCATGTGAAAAAAGTTAACCTATTTTTGTTTCAGGAAACTCTTCTTGAAACATAAATGCAACATAATGAAGAAACTTTGGAGAATGATGAACATACTATGGGGGAAGAAGATTATAATCAGGATGATACAAATCTTTGTCAAAACAGGAATATTGAAGAAAGTGAAATTATGAAAGAAGGCCCTACTCCATCTCAGGAGATTAATACTAAGCTAGAAGCATTAAAGTCTCTTGTTGTTGTCCTCGATGAAACTCTAAAGGAATATTTCTCTCAGCCATTCATATCATTTGATCAAATCTACCAAATCATTGTAAATTTACAGAAAGAAAATGAATAATTGAAGACCCAAATTCTAAGTGCAACAGGCAGCCAACAAAAATATAAAGTTGAAGGGGAGATAGCAAGGCCAAGTAAGGTAAACTAGTGCAAGTTCATTCACCTAGTTGCATGAGGACATGCAAAATCCTAAAGCTGGGGGGGAATGATGGGTGTCAAATGTGTTTAATTTTCATATCCTTTTTCCTTTGTTTTGTTCCTATTTTAACCTTATCCTAAGTCCTTTCCATTAATTGTTATGGAATGAAGAATATTTGATGTGTTTTCAGAAAGAAGAGAATACTTTCAGAATGCTAAAATTGTTGAGGAAATAATGAATTTTAGATGGTTTTGCTACAGGAACTAAGTATGTAGAAGAAAACCGACCTTGTAAGTGACAAGTCCTGAGTGGCATAAGATGGGAAATGAGGGATGCATGTGAAAAAAGTTTACATATTTTTGTTTTTACTTCTTATTTTAAACTTGTTGTTTTAAACTATTTTGGGTTTGTGGCTTGCAGCCAACCCAAAAGCTACAATCGTCTAGTTTGTTGGCCATTGGCCCTAACAAATGGTGTTTTCTTTATAATTTTTACTTGATGGTGACAAATGAACATCTATGCCTATATAAGTGTGTTTTAAGTTAAACTAATAAATAATATACACAAAATCTTCATAAACTTTTAGTCGATGTTATTATTGTTAAATTATGGATGTATTGGTCATGGTTTGAAGTAGTGTAAATGATTTTACATGCTCACCTTATGGACCAGAGGAAGGGCCGCCTCTTGGGAAGCTTCGTGAGATTGTTTTATGGTTTTTTAGTTTAGATTTTGTATATCTCATAAGATTTAATTTTTGTTGAATGCATATTTTTTGGATCAATTTAATTTTTGTTTAAGATTAGCTTGAGACATGATTAATTTGGTATTAAACGAATTGCAATGAATTCTTTGTGGAATATAATTATGGTTTGAGGAGCAAGGATTTTGTTTCTATTGCAAGTAAATTACTATATTTCTCTTTGTAGACTATGTCATGTGTAATGCCCTGCCAAGTAACCTTAAAGGAAGTTGCAATTAACATCTTAAGTGAACTAATTTTCTTTTTTATAAAGTGCATTTAACATACACATTCACTTACTAATTAACAACAACCTCTAAGGCTACAAGGTTAGGATTACTTAAACCCACATATACATATTACATATAACCATAGCCTTATGAACTTTATGAAGTAACCAACATACATCATAAGAATACCACATAACATAATAAGATAATCAACCAAGATACAATCTCATAAATATTATCTTAATCCAATAGTTACATCACTCATTATCAGAATGAGGCAATAGTACAAAAGATTACAATTACATAACTCCACCTCATAATCATCAGAGGGATAAAATAACTTATACAAGTTAAAATATTACAATGCAAGATAATACAACAAGAACCGCGAGCTGTCCATCTGGATGTCTCACCACCAAGTACTGAAGATTGATGGGGACCCAATGGTTTTGGTGCATGTTCCACCCAACCAATGTGGTACCCGAAGGCCCACCCCCCATGCTAGGAGATAGTAACAAAGTAACATGGACAAGGATCTACTACCTCTAACCAAAGGCAGACTCATACTGACTCATACTATTATAACCAACCAAACGAATTAACAAGTACAACTCATTCACTATAGAAGTACGAATCAAATACAACTCATTCACCATGCAAGTACAAATCCAGTACAATGCACATACAAATTTAGTACAATACAAGTACAAATCAAATACAATACATGTACACATCAAGTACAATACAAGTACAACTCCAACATCACTGACATAGGTCACATTGCTTCCAAACATAAAGTAGATCAAGTATGTTCAAATAACCATACACATAAAATAATTAACAACAGTTGTCATAGATAGAGTGTCATCGCAAGGTTTGTCATGAGATCTCCTCTAGGCATTCTTCATAGGCTCCGGCACAAGTAATCCTGGTGGCCTCAACCGAATCCCGGCACTCATACTCACTCATGCGGAATCAACTACCTCTCGCAAGAACTAGATAGTTGATCTTGCCATTCCAGGCCTTCTCACTCATCCCAAGTCTAAACAAGCCCTTGTGTCTATGAGTGAGGATTAAATTATCTTGATTAATGTGAACTGCATCCTAATCATCTAAGTACATTAATTTAATTATCACTTGATTAACTCACTTTTGAAGGTTACCCGGTTTACCACTTTGGGCTCCGGCCCCTAACAAAAGCCACTCTTCTATTCGACAACACACATCCAAACAATCCATCAAGGGAACCACAAATGCATACCAACTAGGCATCATAATCCACTCCAACACAAGGAGGATACAAATAATAGAAACTCACTCCAAACATCTTGGAGGCAACAACACATAGTCCACTCCTTTCACAGGAGGTACAAAAGATCTCACTCCAAACATCTTGGAGGCAACAACACATAGTCCACTCCTTTCACAGGAGGCAACAAGATGAAACCACATAACAAGGTCACTCCATACAAGGAGACACGGATCCCATAATCCGCTCCTAAACCAAAGAGGTGCAAACATGCCCGTTCATGAAAACCGGGTAAAACTAAAAAGACGCCATGCACTACCCAAGGGAAAACAACTGGATGGCATAAAGATTCAACAACCCTTATCCTCTAAGTTCTTCTGAAAGACTTATAATTTAGGACTAACACTAAATCCCAAAACCAACAATGCAACTTGACGACATAGCAACAAAAACATTCAAGTCATCAATCAAATCTAATATTTGGATTTCCTAAATCCATACTTATTCAATAGGTAGTGTAGAAAAGTCAAAGACACATTAACTAGATCATCTAAAAATAATCATAACCTCTATTTCCCTTTTCATTATTGGAATCTAAAACAATTAAACTTACTTCCCTTTACTGAATACAGAGAATTAAATCCTTTAAGATAATCATGAGACAGATACTACTCTTGGATATACTAAATCCATACTTTTTTTTATAATCCAATCACAATGATTCAATTAATCTAAATAGAAATTAATAAATAACATAATTGATTGTCTCATCAATAACACTTCTTAATTTACTTTTAAATCGACACAAATCCATGCAAGTAAACTTTTTCCATTTCCTAACCAAATCTTACATCTCATTCAATTTTCTATTTAAAACATTCAATCACTTTAATATAATAACATATTGTTTCTCTATCCATTTTCCATATACACTAATCAATCCATTTTTAAATCTCTATTCAATAATACATTACATACATCTTATAAAAATGAAATACGATAATGAATTTACCCTTGACATATTTTACATGCTCCATATTATATTTACAGCAAACATATATATTAATAAACTCAATTATATAGATTCTTTAATATTCCAATCACAACGATTAATTTGTTCTATGGAAATAAAACATAATAACTATTTGCCTTTTTCAATAGAGATAGTTCCTAAATTTACTTCTAATGCAAACTAACATTATTGCAAACAATCTTTTCAATTTTCTATCCGGAATCTATGTCTCTTCAACTATCTATTTAAAAACATGCAATTTCATCATTGTATAAAAATGTCTTTTGGCTTGTCTATTTGGCCACGCATTCATATTGTTTCTAATTAAATCTCATTAATTAAAACAAACATTTAAATATAAATATTTCTATAATTTTTCAATATATTTAAATATCTTTCTCTATACATTTTCTACACATACTAATCATTTCTTTTAAAACACTAATAATACCCAATTTGCAAACAACAGAATAAAATAAGATAAAATATTATTTATTCTCTCAAATGGATATATACCTTCAATATATATATACTAAATATAAATTAATATATTTAATCATTAACATTTCTTCTATTCTTTACAGAATATTAAATTGTTTAATTCAAAATAAAATATCCCTTATCACTAATTTTCCAAAATATAAATATATATTTATCCAATTAAATCAAATTAATAAGTGGACCTTTCACACATGAATTTAAATTCCACAACTAAATTTTAAATTATGCATTATCTAAATCAAATATTTAACTCCTTCAATTAAACTTTAACATGCCATTTTAAAATAAACAATAATTTCCCCATACGTTTATAATATTAATTCCACTAATCAAATATAAAAATTTTATTTAAAATAATATAAATAAATATAATACTTTAGTATTATAAATTATAATATAAAATATTATTAGATAATATTTTAATATTATAATAACAATACCTAAAATATTAATATTTATAAATATCAATTTATTATTATTTTATTTTCAGAACAGCCATGGGAAAATAATATAATAGTAGTCTCATGTTTCAAGCATAACTCAAAAAATACGATCTGGGTATTTCCCATTTTTGGACAGGAGTAAGAAAACTTCAAAATTCAAAAACCCTTTAAATTTCTTGAAAACCCAGTTTGTGAAAGTGAAGTTATAGGTGGCGCAACCAGACCATTTTACCATGAAAATATAACTATACTGCAGATTTTAAAATCCGATTTTTAAAAATAACAAAGGGTTTCATTTTCTAAAAACATTCTAAATGCATTGTTCAATCTCTATGTTTGATTTCAATAACAACAAAATTGATTTCCCCAAATAATTTTAAATTCAACTAAGGTTTTCACAATTTTCACTCAAGAATTTTCACAAGCAAAGGCTGTAAATTTATTTAATTATTTTCTTCTAATATCAAGCTTGTTTTCTAAAACAGATTTAACAAACAAATCTTTAATCAATATTATTTTAAAGAAAACAATCAAGAACAATAAAACACAAAGAGGAAAACCTGGTACAAGAAGCTACAGGAAGAGATGAATTTTTGATGCAAGCCTCCTTCAAAGATTTCCTGAATTTTCTTCAATCCTCCAATGAATCTAATCCAAAATCCAACAAATGCAAACAATCTTTTCTTCAATCAATTGTACAATCAAACTTTCTTCAAACCCTTGTGCAAATTTTCCAAAGTTTCTTTCCTGCTGTAAAAATGTATTTTTCTAAAAACTCTCTTCCCCTAAAATTAAAACATATATTCTTATAAATCAAAAATACCTAATTCAACCCTAATTCACATTACATGCAAATTAGATATTTCAATTTCAATTTCAATTTCAATATTTACAACCCTAATTCAAATTACATGCAGATTAGATATTTCAATTTCAATTTCAATTTTCAATTTCATTTTCACTTTCAATTTCAATTTTAATTTCAATTTCAATTTCACTTTTCAAAACCCACTTTCAATTTAAAATGAAATTTCAAATAATAAATTAATTTTCAAAGTAGCAACTAATTTTCCAAACAAACATTTAACTACAATTTCAAATTTAATTCCCACACATTGAAATTAAATTCCAAATTTAATTTTAATTCTTCTATTTCCTTTCATTCTCTTGCATCACGTTTAATTAATTAATTTAATTATTTAATAACTAAACTCAACCCCCCTTGGATTAAATTTAATTAATTAAATAATTTAAATATAATTAATTAATTTAAATATAAACTTTTATCCACATTGCATTATTTAAGTTAAATAACTATCAACCTGATTTAAAAGCAATTATTCTAAATATCTATTTCCACATCAAGAATGCTTCAGAAATAAATAACATTAAAATAAGATAAACAATAACTCGACACACACAACTGACGACACACTAAGACTAGGGTGTAAACTTGACACATGTTACCTAGCTACTATCTCCCTTTCAACTTAACCGTTGGATCGACACGCTCAAACCTGTGAAACTAGGTGGAGTCGATATCATGTACCTGCAATCCTGCAACCAAGTAAACAACATCATACAATATATCCAGCATATAATACATACCGTGAAGAAGGAATTACGGATTCATAGGGCGCTCACAAGCGAGTGATGCGAAACCGTCTTCTTCACCAATACACTCATCGAAACTGACACTTCCATCATAATTCCAATAATCTCATAATAACATCTTATGTTAACTCTACAACATCATTAATCCATAATGCATGTGAAACAAAATCAGATAACTACATCCCACAATAATAGTTGTCACTCAATAGTAACAATCAAAACATCATAACAAAATATATCCAGTATCAAAGTAACTGCAACCAAACATAGCATAAAACAATTTGAACAAGAATCAAAATGAAGGGGTGTTACATCATGTTTCATTCTGTAGAAATTTTGAATGTGTTTCATTCTCTTCGCATCTCTTCATTTTTGTGTTCCAACTTCTTGTCACACTCCATCTTCCTATCACACTCCATCCTCCTATCGCAATTGAAGTTCTTGTTGCCTACACTCTTTCAATACATATTTGGCAACTCAATTCTTTCCTTTACCATTGAGAAGGCTATTGTTAATATAAGTATACTATAATATATAAAGTGTGTGTTATCTAATTTGAATCCAAATAGATAGAATGGTTGAAGTAGGTAGGCGATAATTTAAGAAAGGATTTCATTTATTTTCAAAGTGTTCTTTTGAATTTCAGATTGAAGAGTGTGTTTTCAATTCTTAGATGCATCCATCTCCACTTGGTTCATTATTTTCAACCCTTAGGTAAATTATCACAACACTGTTCACAAGCTTACACCCCCAAATTGACACTTGGAGGACAAACTAGGGAACTTGCAAAATTCTTGAAGATTTATCCCAATCCATTCACCCATTTAAGGATAGAATTACAAGGTAGTTTTATCCCAAAATATCAACCACAGTTTAGACCAATTAGGTACTCCACCCACTTCACATGTCTATGGTTGATTTTGTATTGGTTTTTTAAGAACTATAAAGAATTATTATCAATAAAAAAAAAATTCTTTAGAAATGAGATAGTGTCTCCACTTTTTCAAGGCTTGCACCATGGAATACATCTCCAAATCATAAGATGAATACTTCTTCTTTTCCTCATTGAGCTTCTCATTGAAGAAAGAAAAATTTATGCCCTCTTGGCTAAAGACTACCCCAATTGCACACCCACTTGCATCACATTCAATTGTGAAAACCTTGTTCAAATTAGGCAAGGCTAGGATAGGTTGTTGTGCTACCCTTTGTTTTAAATATTGAAAGATTTTATCTGCCCCGCTAGACCATACACATTTCTTTCTTTTATCCCCTTCTATTATGTCAATCACAAGAGAGCAGATATGATTGAAACTCTTCATGATATTTTTGTAAAAGCTAGCTAGGCTGTGGAAACTTTTTACCTCACTAACTGATGTAGGATTAGGCCAACTGAGAATTGATTCTACCTTAGTAGGATCCATCTTCAAAGAACCTTTTGATATAAAAAAATCCAAGATAAACAAACTCTTCCTTTATGAATTCACACTTCTTGAAATTGATCATCAACTTTTCTTCATTCAACCTCTTTAAAACCATGTCCAAATGTTGCAAGTGTTCCCCTTTAGTCTTACTAAATACAAGAATATTGTAGACACTGAAAAATTGGTCTAGGTCTACAACACCATTTTCAACACATTTCTAATGTTCATGGTCATGATTAAATAATGTTAAATATTTAATTATTTTCTAAAGTCACCTATCCTCTATTAATTAAATAACTTTAATTATTTAATTCGTTCATTATGACCTTTACTTTTTCTTGATTAGTTAAATAAATTATTATTTAATTTACCCTTTTATCACATTTTTGACATTAATTAAATATTCATTTTGAATTATTTAATTATTCTTTAACCTTTTCGATAGTCAACAAAATAAATCTTAATTTAATCCCTGAATTTTGAATGTTGAATTAAATAATCATTTAATTCATAAAAATAATTATTCCTAGCATATTCTTCTATAATTAGATAATCTCTTAGTTATCTAATTAATCATTTACCACTTAAGTTGAGATTTAATTAAATCAGTCAATTATCTCCTAATTTAATAACTACGTATTTCTAATGAACAAACCTTCTAGTTTAATCAACAAGTTATCAAGTTTTAATTCTTCTACGTGCGAACTATTATTAATTAAATAACTTTATTTAATTAAATAATTCATTCATGCATTCGAACACAATGTGTCTTCTTTATCTTTTTCTTGCAATCTTTATTCTTCTGAATTTTGAATAGTCTCGACTAAAGATTAAATTGTTTATTCAATTTAATCTCCATCATGTAGATTTTTTCACTCATTTTATTACTAAAACTGAATCTCTATCGCATGGCATTCATTAATCTTAATCATTGATCTGTCTTTCGAATCTGAGTCGATCGTTCGAAAATCAATTTTCTATAAATTAACCTGACCTTTGTCATTATTCATCCTTCCAAAATCTTTATACTTTTAGGAAGAGAATTCAATAATCTTTGATATTTTTCTAAGTCAATAATAAATGGGCCATATTTGTGTACTTAAGAAATCTGAGGGCTACTATATTACACCGAAAAAATGTGAAGTGCAGTTGAGGTCATTCAAGGATTTATATAGATATTTTGTGAGGTCTTTCTTGTATTTGTATTCATAATTTTCCCTTTTCTTTATTGTTAGCATAGGATTAGATTATTATTGCTTTTATTAGATTAATCTTATTTGCAGTTTTATTCCAACATTACATTTGGTGAACTCAATTTGAAGACATGATATTCAAAATCTGTAGATTTTTTTTTTTGTAGGTATAGGTACAGAACGATGCATGTGCAGTACGAAACGACACATCTGACTTCTTGATACACATATGATAATACACGATGCATCTTCTATTCTGTGATGCATTTGTGTTATTCTGTGACACATCTGTGTTTTTCTGCAATGCATCTGAATGGTAATCAAATTTCTGAATTTATGTGTATTCGTTTTTAGTTTTAGCTTCTTTTTTTTTAACTAATTTCATGTTTTAGTGTGTGTTTTAGGGGAGTTAACGTAATGTTTGTAGGATGATTCCTAGAGGACAAGCGTTCAAAAACCTTTCTTTAGAACGATTGAATAAGATAGAGAAAATATAAACTACTAATCACATGTTTTGTAGAACCTTTCATGAGGAAATAAAGATTATACTACTGACGGGTTTTTTGCAGGACCAAATTCGAAGAGAAAGTTTAAAAAAAAAAATTTATTCAATAGATTAGATAACTGTTATTTGGGTTTTAAAAAGAACTAGTGTTTTTTGTTCTTGGTGCATTCACATATTTGTTAGATTAGATCCTGATTCGGTAACAAAAGTATCCTCTCCCCTTGTGCATTTGTGTGATCCTGGGTGTAAGAGAAACTATTTCTGACTCTAGAATTTGGGCCTGATTTGGTGGGAAAAAGTACTCACCCCAAAGTGACTCATAACTAGTGACGAGCTAAAGCCAAGCTACTCCCAACCAATATAGAAATTTTAATGTTGAGGAAAACTCAGCATTACAAGAACTCCCGCGGACCAGCAATTGATTCCCCCAGTACCCTAGTGGTGCGTCAAAACCTGTGGAGCGTAACCTCTACAAACTGGGATAATATTTCCTCTCTCGTGGCTTTCTAAATGGGCGCCCATACTAGATCACCAAAAAAAAATTAGATTAACCAAAAACACCTATTTGCTAGTGTAAGAGGTCAGACCTCTAAAGCTATCTCACGTTCATACGATTCTTAGTAGAGATGAAAATTTCACCATGGTCGAGTCATGGGAACTAAAGCTTGGCTAACCCAAGAAGTGTATTCCATGTAAGGGGGAGCCAATGTAGTCAAGCTTCTAGTCATCCACTTTTAATAAGAGTAGCTGGGGAATCCCAAGTGAGAATTCAACAAGTATTGTCATTTCCAGCCTTAGGATTCTACATATTTTCTTAAAATCTACACATTTATGATTATCAAACCAAAACAATTTTTTTTTAGATTATTTACATTTTCCAAAATTTTATCATGAAATAGAGTCAGTCAAAAACCTAGTTCATCAGAAAAATGCATCTTTCAAAAAAAGTCACATTTGTTAATTAGAAAACTACAACTCTTAATCTAAGTCACATATGTTAACTAGAAACTTGCAATAGTCAAATGAGAGTCCACTTTCATTGACCAAAAACATCTGAATCACATTTGTCATCTTGAGTTTCATGTGTTAAAGTGAGTCACATCTATTTAAAAGTTAGCCACATCTATCATAGTGAGTCGCATTTTCCTATCATCAAACCAAGACCTAATTTAGTACAAAATTGCATATGACCCTTCGAAACACATCTACTAAATTTTGTGACACATCTATAAACCTAAACCACATTTTCCTATCAACAAAAAAACTAGAATTCACTATCACAATATGAAACCAAACAATCATAACAGACTCTGATTTTCATAGTCACCCTTGAACATAAACTAGAAAGTATCTCAAACTTTGCATAATTCCATCTTTTAGGTGTCATTTAGTTTTAGTGATATGCATCCTAGTTATGAGACTCAGTTGCATATTAGGAATTTTAATATCTCAAAATAGACCAACTTTCCGCACTTTGGACAAACCCATGCTTCAACATACATTATTATTGAGCCTAGTCACTTGTCAACATATATTTTGTCCTACATGTGATTCCTTCTAGCTCATCAATCTAGTTTGGGAGTTCACCTTATCTTTTGGTCATAGTCCTAAAACAAGTTCTTTGACAAAATTAAATTGTAGCCTTGGTTAAGCTATAGATGGTAGGTAGCCTCCTCTTAGAATCATTTACGATCATTTACCTTCGGATTTCGCTTATAGTTTTTCATATTTTCATCCTAGCATATCATCATTTTAGACATTCCTTATTTGACAAAAAATACCAAAAAAATAGAATCTTCATTCATTATATCCAAAAAATCCTAGAAATATAGAATAGAACATATCATTCTTAGACTTAGTTTTGCATTACCCCATTTTGAGAAACATTTTTCATGGTCAAAACAAGGTCTAAAAAGAAACATAGAGAGATGGTCGATACACAAGACTTCATCAATCCCTTCTCAAACATGAAATCAGGCGCAGAAAAACCTCAGAAAGCCTTGCTTGAAAAAGTTGCCATTAGAGACACACATGGGAAATTTTTTTCAAAAGACATAGATGCTGCAATCCAAGATCCCGAGTTTGTATCTTTCGTAGATGAGTGTTTGGCACAATATCCTTAGAGATATCTAGCAAAATTATTAGTAGAAAGTGCCACTCTACCTCTAAGATTTGACATCCACACTTTGACAATGCCATCTACTCAAGAAACACAATCCATGACATTGAGTGTCTTTATTCCTTAGATTACTATAGCCATACCATCTCAAACTACCTCAATTGTACACATAATTCCATTTGGTATAACACATGGCCTAAAGTTTACTGCAGGAGCATCTTCATCAAACACCTTTAGTACAAACACCAAAAGTAAAAGGCTCAAAATTGGCAGAAACACAACACATGCTATACCACATATCAGCACTAGTACAACCTGGTATCTACTAAAATTTGCACCCTAGCTAAGTTGCATGACAAATCATGTTAAGCTACAACACTTAGCTTTTTAGAGAGAACATGGGATCTTTTCTGGGTTGTGGGTTGCCAAGATCTGGAAAAGAAAATTTGGAGAAGGCTGGCTTCCTAGTTGATTATCACCTACTTTACTAAATTTTGATAGGAAAAGGGAGAAAGATTGCATAAAATGATAACTAACTCCTAAGGTGATACACCAAAATATGACTTAGACTTTGGAAAACTCATATTTCATACACTTGTATATAATGACTGAAAAAAAAACAACTTGCATGACCTGTTTCTATGTGCCTTGCATAATTTTTTTATAAAAAGGCCTTATTGCTTGAGCTCTTAGGAGGGGAAGACCTCACAACTAAAAGCAACTTGAAATCTTGACACATATTATAACCTGCAAACATCACACTTCTCTAGAAAAAGGTACTAATGCCATGAGACAGAGTTAAGGGAAACAAAATACTATCTCACAATAACTTAATCAATCATGTGAAAATACACAATATTGCAGTAACAAGAAGAAAAAATACTCCATTCAATGATGCCCAAGGTATGTACTATATTCCATATCTAAATGAGTTACAAAACTCTACAAAATTCTGCCAAAGGACCTAAAAATCACTAAGTGCAGAAAAATTCCAATCTAGAACTAGTTACAATGAAGTCACATAAGTGACTATATCACTCAACTCCCAACAAGATCCATCAAAATAGAACCTAAAATCTCCATGGGTCGGATGAAACAATAAGGCCTAATTTTGTAGCAACTGATTCATCTCCAAAGAGGCTCCAAAAGGTTGAAAAAGTCACATTTGACCAAGTCCAAGATAAAAACATAATAAATTAATGCCTATATGCTCTCAAAATGCTCCAAAAGGAAAATAAAGAGGCCTATTTCTTCTCCATATGTTTGCAAATTGCAAATAACCTCCCTATATACCCTCTCCTAAAATGAAGACTCAACAATATCCCTCTCAAGGCATTTACAAAGGCATATACCCATTTTTGCATTCAAAATAACAATTAGAATAAGTGATTTATAATTTATCACTTAATATAATGTTTTACATTTAAAAGGTATGCAAAAGAAAGGACACGTTGCTATGTTGACTCCTCCAATATTTAAATGCAAAAAGAAAGCATGTAGAACTACATTTTATGAAGAATATTCCAAGGCTTAGGAACTTATAAAAACATAAGGCATAAGACACCAAGCCTTAGCCCACGGGTTGATTAGTGACTTTGAAAAAAATAAAAATAAAAACCTTATGCATATGTCGATTAAGACTTATGGTAAAAAATCCTAAAAAAGAACAAAGCAATGCATTGTATGAACATTTCATTTACTCCAAATTCTTTTGAAGAAGCCACTGCCGATAGCAAGGGTTTGATTAGGTTGTTTCTATGCGAACATGTAGGATTCTGGAAACACAACAAGATTTCATCATCATTTTACAGAGATAAAAACTCGGGTGAGCTATTGTGATAAAAAAACTTGCTTTTCCTTTATCAGTTGTGTTATCATACCCGCGCCGCCATTGTTTCTCAGGTTAATATGCTATGGGTTCTTCATGATTCTCTTCGATTTTCCGCATTTTGTAGTTATGAACACTTTCCTCTAGGTTATAGCCGAGGGTTTCATATTATCCATTCTCTGTAAAATCTTATTGTTTTCCTGAAACCATTGTCCATAGAATACATTTCTGAGACTGATAGTGTGGTGTCCAAAGCAACCTTTCAGTCTAGCCTCTACACGATTGGTGATGGTATTGTCTTAAAAACTCAACCTCACCACTTGTAGATATTTCCCATGCCATGACAGTCTTGTGATCATCTGCTTTATCCTGTTAATGGCCATCCTTTAAATGGTAAAAAGGAAAATCTGTTGATGCTTGTCACGATCTGTTACTTTACTTATCTAATTCTGGATAACTCTTAAGTATTTGGTTTTCATATGGTCACTGCAAAAATAGTAATAACAACACTATCCTTATTTTGTCAGTTTTATCTTTATATTGTTGCATTGTATCCAAGATGTACATTTTCCTCTTTTTACTATCACGCTCTTCATGCATTGAGATCATTATGTCTAGTAGATCATCTTTGAGATTCGTGGGGGTATTATTATCCTCCAACTTCATATGATCATGACTTCGATAGGTATTGACATCATAACCCACTATCATAATAGACTGGCAGCTAACTGGCAGTTAACAACTGTGATGTTACTGACCTATCAACAATGCATACCTATGATTTGATGTCCTTTACCTGCTAAGCACATGTTTGACAACTACAATTCATTATTTATCATGTTGCCCCTGACATAAATTTGTTCATTTTCTGTGCATTTACTCTACCTTATGCCATGAGAAAAATTACATTAACTTGTTGCTTCAACCCACATATTTGTTGCTTAGAAATAGTATAAGGCAAGGTAAAATGGTTCATGCACTCATCTCTTTATCATTTATATTCTCTCCCTCTATGTAGCTCATTCAAATCCATTTTCCATGATTTTCATGAGAATGGGTATTCTTCCAGAAACTATTTTTTAACAATACCTGTAGAAAACTTCATAAATTTATGGCTCTTTTAACAAATATTCTATAATAACAAGGTTGTTTTTTGAATATGAAAGCAATTCATTTAACTCAGTGACATTAAGGATTTAATTGATTTTCGTGTAATTACCTTATAAGGGTGAAATACTATGCAGACCTTATAATATTCAACCTACACAAAACACTTTATGAGTTGGGCTCTACCCTTATGGGAGCCGCATTTTACTCCACTCATATTGAAACTGATGAACAACAACATTGCATTTCCTATTTCTGCAGATGACACAAACTAATTAGTAAAAATAAAGCATTGTTTGGATTTATAATGTGAATGCATGCATGGGTGTAAAAGTGATAGGTTAGTTATTGCTTAGATCCTTTGGATCTAACCTCATTTTGTGATTTCATGATTTGCAGTTGGAGGATGAAAAGCGAGAGTAGCAAGGTAGCAGAAACACACAAGCAATAGCAGCACCACCAGTCATTCAGGAAATGACTGGCCCCTATGACTCTTATGCCTTGTTTTATATGTTCACACATGTATTCATGTTATAAATTCTAGCATTGAATTTATTTTCCTTAGCAAGTTTCACAGCTTGTGTGAAGCAATCTGAATACTTTGATGAATAAAGATTACATATTTTAGAAAAAATACTTGATAGTGTATCATTTTGCTTGTCTTTTCTTCATAAAAATGTAATATTTATTCATGAATCGAATTAAAGTAATATTTTTATACCATGGCATAAAATGCATGATTAGAATTTGTAATGAACACCACTTAGCAAAAGTGCTCTTCCTGATTTGAGCCTGTAGGTGAAAATTGTGTAACATTTTGCTGACTTCTGTGGAGTGTTTTCCTGCTAAACACTTGACCAGTAGCCTAGCTAATCCATTGGGCTTGTAGTCACTCAGAAACTAAGCTTATGACCTAGGTAACTCCGTAGTAATAACTCAAGGACACCCTGGAGACTTATTGAAAACAAGGAAATTACTGAAGGGAAACTATTTAACTGTGCTGGAACAACACTTCGGGAATTGAAAACTACTCTAACAATGAGACACTAACTCAAACAAAACCATTCACTGGAAGATTAAATTAACTGCCCTTTCTTCTCAATATGCAACAACTCTCAAGCCTAATGGCGGCTAAATAAAGATGGTATACTGAAAAATGTCTAAAAATGTAATGCACTGCCTCATGGAAGAGGGTAACAAGTTCATTTACCTCTTTAAATTAATCATATGTATTTGTATTCAAAGGAGGATAAGTGAATTGAACACACTCCTTTTCAACTACAAGTACATCCTTCATGCCACTTTCAGTTATGGCTCCATGAGTGAGTGCTTAGTTAACCATTAACGCTTTATTAGACTCCATTTGGGCTAAATTTCTGATCGGACAACCCCTTGTAAAGAAAAAACTTGAGCTTCCTTTGCTGATCTCTTGCCCATTCACTATTGTTTTATGGCTTTTCTAGCTGGAAAGGTCTACCCCCTGTGACTGACTTGGTGAGAAAATACAAAAATTCTTCAATAAACTCAAACTGTTCATGATTAACTTCATCAAGAAGTAATAGTTTAGCATCCAAATTAGTATAGAAGGCCTCTAAATCACTCCAAAACATATCCTCTTCATGTCTTCTTTACTTTTCTGAATAGAAGGACTAAACCCAAGCCTAATGCAGCTCTCGTCTAGCTTTCACAAAGCATCAAAACCACCCTCCTTGCAAAATAGTAAGTCTAGTTCAGGGACTTGTTCAACTTGATGAGTATTTTCATGTACATCAAAATGTGGCTCTCCCTGAATAGTGCTACTTAAAACTCCTTGTTTGCGAGTGAAAAATTCAAACTCACCTTCACATTTATGCAACTAAAAATCAACATTACCTCCATCAACCTTTTGTTGGTCCAATTATACATCCTTGTCAATGAAGCAAGGTAGTTCGTCAAATGAGAAGATTAACTCTACCTTTCAATTCTTAGCCATGTTTATTACAGCAAGCTACTCAACCTGATTCTCCTCATTTTCTTGCAAAAGTTTAGATTCCTCATTCCCCAGTAGTGAGAAAAACTCAGAAATCACCTCCTCTTCATTAAGCTAAAAGAAAGGAGATAGTACCTTATTCCAAGCTATAAATTGATCTTTCTCAACAACTACTTCCATTTCGTCTTCTTGTTGTCCAACCTGAACTTGAGAGATCTCCTCCTATCTAATTCTTTGTTGCTGCAATTGATGACACTTAATGGCTAAATGCAAAAGATTCACCTTCTTAAGCTTTTCCCAGATGATTAAGTTATCTTGATCAAGTAAGTTTTGCTTAAAACTTGAAAATTTGTACTTGGGAATCTCTTCCTGAATAAGGTGAAAGGCTGATTGAAACTCCTAGTTTTGTTTTTGTGCAAGTAAAGTTTTCATCTACTCTTCTGCAACCACAACTTGTCTAGCAGCAACATCCTATTCATACTCTTGCACCTCCATATCCTATTGGTGCTAAATATAAGCTTGACGAGCAAGCTCTTCCTGCTACATAACAAACTCATGCTCTCTCTTAATATCATCCATCTACCTTTGGAAATCAAGCAATATTTTATCAGTATCGCTAACTCCCCTATTAGCATTTTGGGGTTGGTTATTGAAACAACCATGTTTCTTTTGTGTAGAAATGAGTTCTTGTGGTTGAATCTGAGCATATGTTGGGTGACATTGAGATTGAGCAGGAGTGGGAGGGTGGGAAGCATGATAAAAATGCTGGAATTATGTTGCTACAGGGTCATTTGGAATAATGACAGCAAATTCCTCTATGTAATATGGTTGATAAGAGGACATATATGCAGGATTATCAAGGAATGGAGAGTGAGAAGCCATGTTTCCATGAAAACCTGACATCTCTTTTCCATTCAAACTATATTTCCTTCCAAAAAACTTGAAACATGTCAACACTTGAACTATTGAAACTAGAAAATTTCCACACTCTGAGTCACCAGGTATGTGATTAAACTTGCCTCCAAAAGGTTGAAACTACCACTGTACACACCAAACAGTAACATAAGGACAAGAGCGACTGAAAAACAGTTCTCAGTCCCACCGAGAATGCCAAAATTGTTATCCACTAAAATTTTCACCCTAGCTAAGTTGCATGACAAATCATGTTAAGCTACAACACTTAGATTTTTAGAGAGAGCATGCGATCTTTTTTGGGATGTAGGTTGCCAAGATCTGGAAAAGAACCTCTAGAGAAGGTCGGTTTCCTAGTTGGTTATCACCTACTTTACTGAATTTTGAGGGGAAAAGGGATAAATATTGCATAGAATGATAACTACCTCCTAAGGTGATACACCAGAATATGACTTAGACTTTGGAAAACTCAGATTCCATACACTTGTACATAATGACTGAAAAAAAACAAATTGCATGACTTGTTTCTATGTGCCTTGCATAAGTGTTTTATAAAAAGGCCTTATTGCTTGAGCTCTTAGGAGGGCAAGACCTCATAGCTAAAAGCAACCTGCAATCTTCACATAAATTATAACCTACAAACATCACACTTCTCTAGAAAAATGTACTAATGCCATGAGACAGAGTTAAGGGAAACAAAATACTATCTCACAATAACTTAATCAATCATGTGAAAATACACAATATTGCAGTAACAAGAAGACAAAATACTCCATTCAATGATGCCCAAGGTATGTACTATATTCCATATCTAAATGAGTTACAAAACTTTGCAAAATTATGCCAAAGGACCTAAAAATCACTAAGTGCAGAAAAATGCCAATCTAGAACTAGTTACAATGAAGTCACATAATTGACTATATCGCTCAACTCCCAACAAGATCCATCAAAATAGGACCTAAAAGCTCCATGGGTCGGATGAAACAATAAGGCCTAATTTCTAGCAATTGATTCCTCTCTCAAGAGGCTCCGAAAGGTTGAAAAGGTCACATTTGACCAAGTCCAAGATAAAAACATAATAAATTAATGCCTATATGCTCTCAAAATGCTCCAAAAAGAAAATAAAGAGGCCTATTTCTTCTCCATATGTTTTCAAATTGCAAATAATCTACCTATATACCCTCTCCTAAAATGAAGACTCAACCATATCCCTCTAAAAGCATTTACAAAGGCATATACCCATTTTTGCATTCAAAATAACAATTATAATAAGCGATTTACAATTTATCACTTAATATAATGTTTTACATTTAAAAGGTATGCAAAAGAAAAGGACACGTAGCTATGTTGACTCCTCCAATATTTAAATGCAAAAAGAAAGCATGTAGAACTACATTTTATGAAGAATATTCCAAGGCTTAGGAACTTACAAAAACATAAGGCATAAGACACCAAGCCTTAGCCCACAGGTTGATTAGTGACTTCAAAAAAAATAAAAATAAAAACCTTATGCATATGTCGATTAAGACTTAGGGTAAAAATCCCTAAACCAAAACAAAGCGACGCATTGTATGAACATTTCATTTGCTCCAAAAGCTTTTGAAGAAGCTACCGCCAATAGCAAGGGGTTGATAAAGTTGCTTCTATGCGATCATGGATGATTCTGGAAACACAACAAGATTTCATCATATTTTACAGACATAAAAACTAAGGTGAGCTACTATGATCACAAAACTTTCTTTTCCTTTATCAATTGTGTTATCATAGTTGCGCTAACATTGTTTCTCAGGTTAATATGCTCTGGGTTCTTCATGATTCTCTTCAATTTTCCACATTTTTTAATGAAGAACACTTTCCTCCAAGTTACAACCGAGGGTTTTATATTATCCATTCTCTGTAAAATCATGTGGTTTGCCTGAAACTATTGTGCATAGAATACATTTATGAGAATTATAGTGTGGTGTCCAACAAAATCTTTCAGTCCATCTTCTATGTGATTGGCCATGGTATTGTCTTAAACACTAACCACTTGAAGATATTTCCCATGCTATTACAATGTTGTGATCATTTGCTTTATCCTGTGAATGACCATCCTTTAAATGGTAAAAAGGAAAATGTGTTGATGCTTGTCATGATCTGTTACTTTACTTATCTCATTCTGGATAACTCTTAAGTATTTGTTTTTCATATGGTCATTGCAAAAACAGTAATAACACCATTGTTCGTATTTTGTGGGTTTTATCTTTATATTAATACATTGTATCCAACATGTAGATTTTCCTCTTTTTACTATCATGCTCTTCATGCATTAAGATCATTATGTCTGGTAGATTATCTTTGAGAGTCATGGGGGTATGAGTGTCCTCCAACTTCATATGATCACGACTTGGCTAGGTATTGACATCATAACCCACTATCATAATAGACTGGCAGCTAACTGGGAGTTAACAGCTGTGATGTTACTGACCTATCAGCAATGCATACCTGTGATTTGATGTCCTTTACCTACTAAGAACATCTTTGACAACTACAATTCATTATTTATCATGCTGCCCCTATCATAAATTTGTTCATTGTCTATGCATTTACTCTTCCTTATGCCGTGAGAAAAATTACCTTAACTTGTTGCTTCAACCTACATATTTGTTGCTTAGAAATAGTATAAAGCAAGGTAAAATGGTTCATGCACTCATCTCTTTATCATTTATATTTTCTCCCTCTAGGTAACTCATTCAAATCCATTTTCCATGATTTTCCTGAGAATGGGTATTGTTCCAGAAACTATTTTTTTAACAATACTTGTAGAAAACTTCATAAATTTATGGCTCTTTTGACAAAGATTCTGTAAATAACAAGGCTGTTTTTTGAATATGAAAGCAATGCATTTAACTCAGTAACATAAATGCTTTAATTTATTTTCCTGCAGTTTCCTTATAAGGCTGAAATACTATGCAAACCTTATAATATTCAACCTGCACAAAACACTCTACGAGCTGGGCTCTACCCTTGTGGGAGCCACATTTTACTCCACTCATATTTAAACTAATGAACAACAACATTGCATTTCCTGTTTCTGCACATTACATAAACTAATTAGTAAAAATAAAGCATTGGTTGGATTTCTAATGTGAATGCATGCGTGGGTGTAAGAGTGATAGGTTAGTTATTGCTTAGATCCTTTGGATCTAACCTCATTTTGTGATTTTAAGATCTGCAATTGGAGGATGTAAAGCAGGAGCAATATGGTAGCAGAAACACGCAAGCATTAGCAACACTACCAGTCATTCAGGAAATGAATGGCCCCTATGAATCTTATGCCTTGTTTTATATGTTCACACATGTATTCATGTTATAAATTCTAGCATTGAATTTACTTTCCTTAGCTATTTTCATGACTTGTGTGAAGCAATCTGAATACTTTGATGAATAAAGATTACATTTTTCAGAAAAAATACTTGATAGTTTATCATTTTTCTTCTCTTTTCTTCATAGAAATGCAATATTTATTCATGAATGGAATTAAAGTAATATTGTCATACTATGGCATAAAATGCATGATCAGAATTTGTAATGAACACCACTTAGCAAAAAGTGCTCTTCCTGATTTGAGCCTGTAGGTGAAAATTGTGTAACACAACCATTCCACAAATAGGGTGATACAAACATGACATATACCTACACCAAATCATAACCCGTCATAGAATATTGCATTCCAGAACACTTACATCGATCCTAACAATGCAACCAACATGTCTTTAACACATGTAGATGTTCTACAAAATGAAATGCAAGCACTCCAATATAAAATGGACAGTATGTCAATTGTAGGCAAATGAACCATTTTAGCACAAGATTTATGTCCATGTCCCTTTGACAAAGCACTATACATGACACCCTTCCAACACAGATATATTATACCGAATGTTCCTAGGTATAATCGAAAGATGAATCCTCTAGAAAATATTCAATAATTTTCCACAACATGCATGGACATATCGTATGACCGCACATACCTTATGAGACTCTTTTCATGAACCCTTATCGAGATAGCATCAGTGTGGTTCTCTAAACTTCTGTATGACATAAAATCATGGGGAGAATTAGCTAAAACGTTTGTGGACCATTTTTACTTCAGCATTGACAATGAAATCACGATAGCTACCTTGTGTCACACCACACAAGAATATGAAGAAAACTTCACCACCTTCTTCCAGAGATGGAGGAGTGTGGCTAGTCAATGTCGTCTTGAGATACCAAAGAAACAAAAAGTCACAATATTCCTTGAAACTCTTCATCCAAAATTGAGAAGTGACTTAAGAGTACATTATTGTACCTCTTTTCTAGACTTGGTGCAAAAAGGCATTATACTTGAGAAATCCCTCATTGACAAAGGAGAAATTAGGATTCCAAGAAGGAATCTAGTTGTTCAACACCAAAATGCTCCCACCGATAGAAAAAAATTTTGGTCCATAAACAAAAATGTAATAAATGATGGTATTGTTGATGTTAAAACCCTACACACAAGATCGATTATTACTTTTAGAGGACGTAACCTACCTTAGGACATACCCAACAGTGTTGATCAAACTACCAAATTTATCCAAAATTGATAGCAACAACAACAACAACCATAAAGGAGATTTCCAAAATGTGAGTTTACCCCCTTAGGGAAACTAATCAAGACTGTTTTCAAAGAAATGATAAAACAGAAACTCATACAACCTCTAGAGCAAAAACAGTATGATCCTGGATAGTTTAAACCCTCATGGTACGATCACAACACCTTTTGTGATTACCATCAAACTAAGGGACATAACCTACAACAATGCTGACAACTAAAGAACATCATACAAGATTTTGTTGAAGACGTAAAATAAGAATTCAATGGGAAAAAACATACCAAAAATAGTGACCACAAGGTCTTCATAGATCCATTATATGACCATGGGAAAGGAAAGGCCTCCATTTTGGGAACTAAGAATAATACCTCAACCAATTATGCCAATACCAAGTAGGACTATAAAAAAAGTACGATCATCAATCATATCTGAGTTGCTAGCAAAAATATCCATACCATTACAATAAAGAAGTGTCATGAATGTGCTGTCAATACAAGTAGAACCAAGATAACCCTTCCAAGTCCTTCACCAGAGCCACAACTACAGTCTTCCAAGCCTAAGTATAATTTTCTTGACCAGTTGGGGAAGACCCCATTACAAATATCTATCTTGGAACTGTTAACCATATCACTAGATCTTTGAGCCATTTTTGGCCTTGCAAAGTACAACTATCCCCACAAACATAGATCTCAATCAGTTCAAAGAGATGGTAGGATACTTAAATATTTCTCATCATGCCACCTCTCAATAGGATTATTCAATTGAGAAGATAAACCATAATGACCCATTACACCTTGAACTTCGTGTCCATCAAAACAAAGTCAGACGAGTCTTGGTAGACGGAGGAGCAGGGTTAAATCTTTGCACCCTTAATTTGGTTAAGGAATTAGGTTTCTTACAAGCATGTGTGGACACCATTAAGAGTATATTTATTAAGTCATATGATGATGAGGAAAGATCATCTAAAGGAGTTGTAACACTCCCTATCAAGATTGGCCTTGCAGTTATGGACACTAGTTTTCAAGTCATGGATCTCACCCTTCCTTATAATCTTTTATTGGGTAGACCTTGGATACATGCTATGAAAGTTGTACCTTCCACTTACCATCAATTTCTTAAATTCATGTACAATGGCATCGAGGTCACAAACGATGGTGATCCAGATCCTTTCCAATATTGCACTAGCCTATCCAAAATACCACAATGACATGTGCCTATAAATCAGGAGGCTTCATCCTCCACCTTATCCCTATAGGTTGATCCATCAATTCTTTCGAAGTCTATTGCATCAAAACCACCATCATCCACTCCTAAGGTCAAGATCCAAGATAAGGGTTGTGGAGAATATCATATGAAAGCATCTTATTATGTCAACTAGTTGGTTCCTCCTAAGTCATAAAATTTACCCATAATAGATAGGAGACAATCATTTGTCACAATACATGTCCCTCCTACAATGACTTTCACAAAATGGGGAGAGCTAAGTAAAGAAGCTATGGATCAAGAAGATTTCACCTCTTAGTTATATAATGAAGACAATGAAAACCCTCCGTCTATTCAAATATATAAAGATCAATATGGAAAAGGCTTCATGATAATTCAAAGGAAAGGATAAGATGGACATAGTGGGTTAGGAATACATCAGAATGGAAGGACTAAACCAATCATTGTCTCACAATGACCAAAATTCCTAGGACTAGTGTTTCAGCCGATTAGGATTGGCATTCCTAGTACCTCGACACCATCACAAGAGGAAGTAAGTGATTCTAAAGACATTGAGATATCCCATGAACCATTTGACCCTTTCTACTATGACTCCCCTGACTCAAATGAATATGAATGAGATTTTGTCTCCTCCATCAGCATAATGGAACTGGATAAGTTATTTAGGGAACTTGACCAAATGCTAAATACCTTGCCAAAATCAATTGATTCTCGTTCTAAAAATTCCTTGAAAAAAGAAGAATGGCTTAAGCTTTATTATTAGGAAACCCTCGATCCTACCTCTTGGGCACCTAGCAAACCATCTTCTGATGACCTAACCCATGTATTGGTCCCACCTCATAATCTACATGTCCCTAGGAAAAAGAAAAAAAAGAGTTAGTCCAAAACTTTTGTGACCATTTCAACCAATCTATCCTCACCTTGTCAGCCTCCACATTTTGATAACTCCAATGATAACATGCCCCTCATATATCCCCAACTTATTGATTGGGATCAACAAGGTACACCCATCTTATACATATTTGAGAACGACGAAGCGATAGCTAAGTCCATGGGAATACGAGATGACATACCTAGTTGTGACCACAAGGATGGATTTACCATAGACTTGGATAACTTGGAATATTTTTGGAAGTCTATTCACACCTCCAGTCACAAAAGTGAAAACAAAAATAAAAACAATGAAAACAATGAAAATGACAAGTCCCTAGGCAAAAAACAAAAGGTACCTTTGGATGATGAAACAATAAAAATAAAGGATGCATCCAAGGTCGAAAACCTCTCTAAGGCACCCAAGGATGGAGGTTTGAACATTCTCCCAGCAACTAAGGAAAAATCACCAATTTTAGTGGAAGAATCAATTGAGATCAACATAAATACTGAAGATAATCCTTAGGTAATTTAGTTTGCAACATCTTTGATCGAGACAGAGCAACCAGAGTTTCATGACTTATTTACAAAAAGATAGATAAATTTTGCATGGTCATATGTCAACATGCTTGGATTAGAACCTAACCTCATATTACATCATCTACCATTGCAACCAGGTGTTAAGCCCATCAAGCAAAAGTTAAGGAAAATGCATCTACAAATCACTCTACTAGTCAAAGCTAAACTTAAGGCACTATTGGATATCAGATTCATCAGATCAATAGAATATGCATAATGGATTTATAATCTTGTGCCAGTGACTAAACCATCTCAGGGAATTCAAATTTGTATAGACTTCATAGATATCAACAAGGCATTTCCTAAGGATGACTTCCCTTTTCCAAACATTGACATGATAGTTTACCTTACAGTGTAGGATATGAGATGTTATCCCTCATGGATGGTTTCTTTGGATATAATCAAATCAAGATCACACTTGAGGACCAACATAAGAAAAATTTTACATGTCTATGGGGAACATATTGTTGAAATGTCATGCCTTTTGGGCTAAAAAATTTTGGAGCTACATACCAACGTGCCATGACAACTATATTCCATGACCTTGTACATACTCTCATTAAAGACAATGTGGACGATCTGATAGCCAAATCATTGACAAGAGCTGATCATTTGCAAGTCTTGGATAAGATATTTCAAAGACTAGAAGCATACACAGTAAGATTAAATCCAAAAAAATGTGTCTTTGGTGTTCAATTAGGAATTTTTTTAGGATACATCATTTCTAGATGAGGCATTGAAGTGGATCCCACAGAAGTAAAAGATAAAATAGACATGCCTCCACTAGTAAACATTAGTTAGTTAAGAACATTACAAGGGATATTATAGTCTATCAAACACTTCATAGTAAAACTAGTAGACAAGATACATATGTTTGAACACTTACTCAAAGAGGGGGTACCATTTGTATGGACACTCAAATTCAAAAAATCTTTTCAAAAGATCAAGGATTACTTGCTTACACCACCTATATTAATCCTACCTACAGATACCTAACCTTTGATACTCTATATTTCAGCAACCCAATCAGCACTAGGATCCTTGCACAAAATGATGATGAAGGTCATAAATCTTGATCAATGTACTATATCAGTCATACTTTGGTGGGTGATGAACTAAACTATAGTCCCATAGAGAATGTTTGTCTTGAAGTAGTTTTTTCTACTCAAAAACATAGGAACTACATGCTAAACCACCAAACCATGTTGGTCTCCAAGATAGATCCTTTGAAATATCTCTTAAGTAAAGCAACACTAATAGGATGATTGGCTAAATGGGTAATGATAAATAGTGAATATGACATCCAATATGTGGAAAGATATTGCTAATCCATTGGCGGATGCACCAATTAAGTTTGAGAATCCTCTAGTTGTAGATTTTCCTGATGAGTTCATCTCCATCATTGACAAAAGAACCACATGGAAGTTATATTTTGATGGGTCCCACACTAATCGTGGTTCAAGAGCGGGTATATTATTTGTTACACCACAAGGTGACACTATTCCTAGGTCATTCAAAATTCCTTTTCCTTGCACAAAAAACATAGCAGAATATGAGGCCCTTGTAATAGGACTAAAAATGACAGTCCAATGGAAGATTAGGCATTTACAAGTTTATAGAGACTCTCACTTGGTAGTCTAACAAGTCAATGATGAATATGAAATTAAAGATGATAAACTTGCCCCATACAAGCACATGTTAGACAATTTTAACCATTATTTTGATAACATCAGCTTTCAACAAATACCTCGCATTCCGAATAGGGCAACAAATGCTATGGAAACTATTGGTTCATTATTGGATATGCCTAGCAACATGCCTAAATTTGAGTTTTTGGTCGGACAACTTTTGGTCCTTGCCTATGATGTCCCAGATTCTACGATGGTGTGTGAGCTTGTTGGTCCCACTTCCCCATGGTACAATGACATATATGACTACCTCCATGCCCAAATCCTACCCTTAGACCTGTCGAACAATCAACATAGGACATTTATCAAAAAGTATTCCAAATATACCATCATCGAAGATACCCTTTATAGACGTGCCTTAGACAATACCTTGTTGAGATGTCTTGATGCTGAAGAATTACAAGAAACCTTATGCATGGTACACAAGGGTATATATGGATCCCATTCTAGCAATCCTACCATAACTAAGAAGATTATGAGACTGGGCTATTATTGGCCTACCATGGAAAAGGACTCATATTTCTTCATCAAGAAATGTTGATAGTGCTAAGTACACTGAGACTTGATACACATGCCAACATAATAGCTTTGACCGATAACTTCACCACGGCCCTTTACCCAATGGGGACTTGATCTCATAGGTAAGATACATCCTCCATCTTCCAATGGCCATAAGTTCATCATAAGCGCAATTGAATACTTCACTAAGTGGATTGAGGCTATTCCTATGACCTCTATTACCGGAACACAAATTTCTAAGTTTATCCTAAATTACATCATTTCTTGGTATGGTGTTCCTCAATCCATCATCATGGATAATGACCACCCATTTAAAAACCAAGAAGTCCATCATCTCTATGAAGAATTCCATATCCAACACCACTTTTCTAGTCCTTATTATCCACAAGGTAAGGACCAAGCTAAGGCTTCTAACAAAATAATCATCAGAATCCTCAAAAATACTGTCAATGATGCTAGTCATGACTAGCATTTACAGCTTAACCTTGCCTTATGGGCTTGCCACACAAGAATCCATACTCCCACTAGCACCACTCCATACTCCTTAGTATTCAACTCTGAATCCATCTTACCTATTGCGGTCAAAATTCCTTCCTTAAGGGTATCTTTGAAAGGTCATATTGATGATGAAGAGTACTGTGTATCAAGACTTCATGAGTTATAATTCCTAGATGAATGAGGAAAAAAGGAACTAGACCATCTTTAAGCATATCAAAACCGTCTTTGTGATAGATATAACAAGAAAGTTCTGAATTGAAATTTTGACATTGGTGAGTTTGTCTTAATGGAGAACCCAAAGAATGAAGCTAAAAGAGAAAACCAGGCAGGTTTGAACCAAATTGGTTACGGCCTTATATTATTATAGAAGCTTATGGATTAGGAGCCTATCAACTCTCAACCATTGAAGGAGAACTACTTTTATCACCAATCAACAACCTTCATCTGAAGAGGTTCCATGTATAACTTCTCATAGTATTATCTTACTCATGAAAATATTAAAAAAACAAAACAAAAAAATTGTTACCTTGATGAAAACTTGGTAAACAGGCATCTTTGTAACACCAAAAAAATTAAAAAATCAATAAAATAGTAAAGAGAAATAATTCATCCAATAGTGAAAATTACTTTGGTGGCACTTTGGATAAGTACCATGGTGAAAACTTTGCAAAAAAGTGCAATGCGTAGAGAAATTCGCTCCTTTGTCTAGCATCATTCCAATCAGATTTTTCCGCCCTCACCCATAATAAATGGTTGTCGTTTCCATAATTTGAAATGATTGACATCAAGTCCACTCTATCTCCCCACTCCATCTTATTGGTCTTATACTCGATTGGTGGAAAATGTTGGACCTACGTCATTTGGACCTTGCACTGACTGTCCTAACATCAGAAAATGTCTTGAAAAAATCCAAAAACATCGTAAAATGTCTTGAAAAAAAGATTTCAAAAAAAATATCAGAAAATGTCCTGAAGAAATCGGAAAAAAAACATAGTAACACTCCAAAAAGACAAAAAAGTCAAAACATGTCAAAAATCCAAAAACAAAATAGAGTCAGAGTTAGTTGTGTCAAGTTAGTCATAGACATAGTCAAATTACATTGCCTCTATGACTAAACATAGGCAAGGCCATCACTTTATGCACCTTTAAGGCATTAGGTCCATCTTTCCAGGTTTGTCACATATCACACACATAAAATCATTACTCATTCTTTGTACATGTCAAAGTCATTGGTCATGTCGAACTACGAGGTCTCTACGTGTATAACATACACAAGGCCATCAATCAATAAGCCTCCGAGGCTGCACTAGATCAGTCCATTAGGGTTTATCACATTCACAATCACACACATCAATATCATTAACTTAAGTAAAAAAAAATCAATGAGTTTTGTCAGTCAAAGTCTAGTCAAACTACAAGGTCTTTGCATGTATAATGTAGGAAAGGCCATCAATTGATGAGCCCCTGAGGCTGCACTAGGTTAGTCCTTTAGGGTATGTCATGTCAATCAATATTAGTCATACACTATCATCACACACAAACAATGGTTAGAGCATTAAGACAAGTCTCACATCAACAAGACAAACAAGTCAATAATTTCATAGTCAAATCAAACAAATTTCCAAAACAATGAACTTATGTCTTATACAAGATGTGTCCTTGACAAAAAACATTATAATTTAGGCAAACATCCATGATAGCCTTATATAGCTTCTTACATCAACAATAACAGACTTAATGTCTTATAGAATACGTGTCTTTCTAAAACCAAGATTTGTCATACCTTACACAGATAGTCACAAAATTGAAACTAGACTCAATGTCTTATATGGTATGTGTCATCCCTCAAATTAGGCTTTATCAAACAATCATCTTATCAAATAAACAACAACAGATCAAATTTTGGCAAATATTCTTGTTGGATTTTTGAATTTAAGGCTTACTTTGTCTTACCTTTTCATTTGGCTTTTTCTTCAAGTTTGGTTAATAGTTTTCTTGAGAATGTCCAACGAAGGATTTAGAGAAGCAAGGATGTTTTAGGACTATTTTTATTTGACTAATGTTTTTTGTAACACCCCTCCGTTTTGATTCTTGTTCAAGTTGTTTTATGCTATGTTTGGTTGCAATTACTTTGATATTGGATACATTTTGTTATGATGTTTTGATCATTACTATTGAATGACAAATATTACTGTGGGATGTAGTTATCTGAATTATTGTTTCACATGCATTATAGATTAATGTTGTTGTAGAGTTAACATGAGATATTATTATGAGATTACTGGATTATGATGGAAGTGTGAGTTTCGATGAGTGTATTGGTGAAGAGGATGAGTTCGCATCACTCGCTTGCGAGCGCCCTACGAATCCGTAATTCCTTCTTCACAGTGTGTATTATATGCTGGATATATTGTATGATGTTGTTTACTTGGTTGCAGGATTGCAGGTACATAACATCGACTCCACCTGACTTCACAGGTTTGAGCGTGTCGATCCAACGGTTAAGTTGAACGGGAGATAGTAGCTAGGTAACATGTGTCAAGTCTATACCCTAGCCTTAGTGTGTCATCAGTTGTGTGTGTCGAGTTATTGTCTATCTTGTTTTAATGTTATTTATTTCAGAAGCATTCTTGATTTGGAAATAGATATTTAGAATAATTGCATTTAAATCATGTTGATGGTTATTTAATTTAAATAATGCAATGTGGATAAAAGTTTATATTTAAATTAATTAATTATATTTAGTTTATTTAATTAATTAAATTTAATCCAAGGGGGTTGAATTTAGTTATTAAATAATTAAATTAATTAATTAAATGTGATTCAAGAGAATGAAAGGAAATAAAAGAATTAGAATTAATTTTGGAATTTAATTCCAACATGTGAGAATTAAATTAGAAATTGTAATTAAATGTTTATTTGGGAAATTGGTTGCAACTTTGGAAATTAATTTATTATTTGAAATTTCATTTTAAATTGAAAGTGGGTTTTGAAAAGTGAAATTGAAATTGAAATTGAAATTGAAATTGAAATTGAAATTGAAATTGAAATATCTAATTTGCATGTAATGTGAATTAGGGTTGTAAATATTGAAATTGAAATTGAAATTGAAATATCTAATTTGCATGTAATGTGAATTAGGGTTGAATTAGGTATTTTTGATTTATAAGAATATATGTTTTAATTTTAGGGCAAGAAAGTTTTTAGAAAAATATATTTTTACAGCAGGAAATAAATTTTAGAAAATTTGCACAAGGGTTTGAAGAAAGTTTGATTGTAGAATTGATTGAAGGAAAGATTGTTTGCATTTGTTGGATTTTGCATTGGATTCATTGGAGAATTGAAGAAAATTCAGGAAATCTTTGGAGGAGGTTTGCATCAAAAATTCATCTCTTTCTGTAGCTTCTTGTACCAGGTTTTCCTCTTTGTATTTTATTGTTGTTGATTGTTTTTTTTAAAATAGTAGTGATTAAAGATTTATTTGTTAAATCTGTTTTAGAAAATAAATTTGATATTAGAAGAAAAGAATTAAACAAATTTACAGCCTTTGCTTGTGAAAATTCTTGAGTGAAAATTGTGAAAACCTTAGTTGAATTTAAATTATTTGGAGAAATTGATTTTATTGTTATTGAAATTAAACATAGAGATTGAACAAGGCATTTAGAATGTTTTTAGAAAATAAAACCCTCTATTTGTTATTAAAAATCGGATTTTAAAATCTGCAGTATAGTTATATTTTCATGGTAAAATGGTCTGATTGCGTCGCCTATAACTTCGCTTTCACAAACTGGGTTTTCAAGAAAATTTAAAGGGTTTTTGCATTTTGCAATTTTCTAATACTTGTCCAAAATTCCCAAATACCCAGATCGTAGTTTTTGAGTTATGCTTGAAACATGAGACTGCTGTTAAATTATTTTCCCATGGCTGTTCTGAAAATAAAATAATAATAAATTGATATTTACAAATATTAATATTTTATGTATTGTTATTATAATATTAAAATATTATTTAATAATATTTTATATTATAATTTATAATACTAAAGTATTATATTTATTTATATTATTTTAAATAAAATTTGTATATTAGATTGGTGGATTTAAAATTATAAACATATGAGAAAATTATTGTTATTTTAAAATGGCATGTTAAAGTTTAATTGAAGGAGTTAAATATTTGATTTAAAGAATGCATAATTTAAAATTGAATTGTGGAATTTAAATCCATATGTAAAAGGTCCAATTATTAATTTGATTTAATTGGAAAAATATATTTATATTTTGAAATATTGATGATAAAAGATATTTTATTTTGAATTAATCAAGTTGATATTCTGCAAAGGATAGAAGATATGTTAATGATTAAATATATTTAAATATATTAATTTATATTTAGTAGATATATAGTGAAGGTATATATCCATTTGAAAGAATAAATAATATTTTATCTTATTTTATTCTGTTGTTTGCAAATTGGGTATTATTAGTGTTTTAAAAGAAATGATTAGTATGTGTAGAAAATGTATAGAGAAAGATATTTTTTAATAGAAGTAATTACTTGATTTAAAAGAAAATATTTATTTTGTTAATATGATTGAAGAAAATATATTGAAATGTATATATATATCCATGAGTATTTTCAATCAATATTTACCTTGTTTTATTTGAGTGCGTGTAATTTAGCTTTGCATGAAGAATTTAAATGATAAGGAAAAGGATATTTAAATATATTGAAGAATTATAGAAATATTTATATTTAAATGTTTGTTTTAATTATGAGATTTAATTATAAACAATATGAATGCGTGGCCAAATAGACAAGCCAAAAGACATTTTTATACATTGATGAAATTGCATATTTTTAACTGGATAGTTGATGAGTCATAGACTTCGATTAGAAAATTGGAAAAGATTGGTTGCAATAGGGTTAGGTTGCATTAGAAGTAAATTTAAGAACTAACTATATTGAAAAAGGCAAATAGTTATTATGTGTTATTTAGTTCCATAGAGTAATCTAGTCATTGTGAATGAAATATTAATGTTGTCTATATAATATGGAGCATATATATATATATTCAGTGTAAAATTCATTATCATATTTTATTTTGATGAGATGCATACAATGTATTATTGAATAGAGATTTAAAAATGGATTGATTAGTGTATATGGAAAATGGATAGAGAAACAATATGTTATTATATTAAAGTGATTGAATGTTTAAAATAGAAAATTGAATGAGATGTAAGATTTGGTTAGGAAATGGAAAGAGTTTACTTGCATGGATTTGTGTCAATTTAAAAGTAAATTAAGAAGTTGTTTTATTGATGAGGCAATCAATTATGTTATTTATTAATTTCTATTTAGATGAATTGAATCATTGTGATTGGATTATGAAAGAGATATGGATTTAGTATATCCAAAAGTAGTATCTCCCTCATGCTTATCTTAAATGATTTAATTCTTTGTATTTAGTAAAGGGAAGTAAGTTTAATTGTTTTAGATTTCCAATAATGAAAAGGGAAATAGGGGTTATGATTATTTTAGATGATCTACCTATCATGTCTTTGACTTTGTCAACACTACCTATTGAATGAGTATGGATTTAGGAAAACCAAATATTAGATTTGATTGATGACTTGAATGTTTTATTGCTATGTCGTCATGTTGCATTGTTGGTTTTGGGATTTAGTGTTAGTCCTAAATTATAAGTCTTCCAGAAGAACTTAGAGGATAAGGGTTGTTGAATCTTTGTGCCATCCAGTTGTTTTCCTTTGGGTAGTGCATGGCGTCTTTTTAGTTTTACCCGGTTTTCATGAACGGGGATGTTTGCACCTCCTTGGTTTAGGAGCGGATTATGGGATCCGTGTCTCCTTGTATGGTGTGACCTTGTTATGTGGTTTCATCTTGTTGCCTCCTTTGAAAGGAGTGGACTATGTATTGTTGCCTCCAAGATGTTTGGAGTGAGATATTTTGTACCTCCTATGAAAGGAGTGGACTATGTGTTGTTTCCTCCAAGATGTTTGGAGTGAGTTCTATTATTTGTATCCTCCTTGTGTTGGAATGGATTATGATGCTTAGTCAGTATGCATTTGTGGTTCCCTTGGTGGATTGTTTGGATGTGTGTTTTCGAATAGAAGAGTGGCTTCTGTTAGGCGCCAGAGCCCAAAGAGGTAAACTGGATAACCTTCAGGAGTGATTTAATCAAGTGATAATTAAAATAATGTACTTAGAAGATTAGGACTAACTTCACATTAATCAAGATAATTTTACCTCACTCATAGACACAAGGGCTTGTTTAGACTTGGGATGAGTGAGAAGGCTTGGAATGGCAAGATCAACTATCTTGCTCTTGCGAGAGGTAGTTGATTCCGCATGAGTGAGTATGAGTGCCAGGATTCAGTTGAGGCCACCAGGATTACTTGTGCCAGAGCCTATGAAGAATGCCCAGAGGAGATCTCATGACAAACCTTGCGATGACACTCTATCTAGGACAACTGTTGTTATTTATTTTATGTGTATGGTTATTTGAACATACTTGATCTACTTTATGTCTGGAAGCAATGTGACCTATGTCAGTGATGTTGGAGTTGTACTTGTATTATATTTGATTTGTACTTGTATTGTACTTGAGTTGTACTCGATTCGTACTTGTATGGTGAATGAGTTGTACTTGTTAATTCATTTGGTTGGTTATAACAGTATGAGTCAGTTTGAGTCTGCCTTTGGTTAGAGGTAGTAGATCTTTGTCCATGTTACTTTGTTACTATCTCCTAGCATGGGGGGCGGGCCTTCGGGTACCACATTGGTTGGGTGGAACATGCGCCAAAACCGTTGGGTCCCCATCGATCTTCAGTACTTGGTGGTGAGACATCCAGATGGATAGCTCGCAGTTCTTGTTGTTTTATCTTGCATTGTAATATTTTAATTTGTATAAGTTACTTTATCCCTCTTTTGATTATGAGGTGGAATTTTGTAATTGTAACCTTGAGTACTACTGCCTCATTCTGGGAATGAGTGATGTAACTATTGGTTTAAGATAATGTTTATGAGATTGTATCTCGGTTGATTATCTTTTTATGTTATGTGATATTCTTATGATGTATGATGGTGATTTCATAAAGTTCATGAGGCTATGGTTATATGTAATATGTATATGTGGGTTTAAGTAATCCTAACCTTGTAGCCTTAGAGGTTGTTGTTAACTAGTAAGTGAATGTGTATGTTAAATGCACTTTATAAAAAAAAATTGGTTCGCTTATGATGTTAATTACAACTTCCTTTAAGGTTACTTGGCGGGGCATTACATTTTTCGACTATCTTTTGCACTTGGTTTTTAGGTTAGGTTAGTAGATTTCTCAAGGATGTCTCAAGATGGATTAGAGGAGCAATAATGTATCCTAACTATTATCTTTTTCTTTGTTGTCTATGGTTTGTCTTGAAAAAAAGACTGGGGCAACTTTGTCCTTGGTATGAGTTAACTCACTCCTTGTTTGCGATTATTTGTTTTAGCAAGTGGATGACTTTGTACACCTTGGTCTATCTCATATCATAGTGTTTACTATCCATTTGTGTCATGTCTCGACCAATGATGATTTAATGCAAGACTTAGCTTGTATTTAGAAAAATATTGAAGATTTTACATCCTTCTAATAACCATTTTCTAATATAAACATTTAAAATAATCCATGCTAACATTTCTTCTATCCTACATAATGATGGAGTAATGTGACACACAAATAAAAATTAGGTAATCTGCATATGCATTCATTTTACAACCATCATGTAGACATAGACATATATATATAGTACACCATACATTTATGTTGCATTTCAAAATAATAAAAAAATATACATATCCATCGCATCTAGATAATCATGACATACATGCATTTACTAATCACAAATTGTATATATTATAGATACACACACATGGAATTATACATAATCAAATCATATTGAATCTCATTATCATAAACATAGAATGCATTCATAATATTTGTAAACACTATGCATTCATCATCACATAGAATAAACACATTATCATAGGAAATAAAAAATCATAATGTAAACATGGAATATCCATACCATGTACATACATCATCAAATAGAAAACTGCATAATCATGTAGAAAAACTATATAATTATATATAAAAACTGCATAATCATATAGAACAACTGCAAATCATATAATTTCTGCCAAAAATGATATATATATATATATATATCTCAAAATAATGTGTCATAGTACAAGGTCAGAATGTATCAATATAAATGGAGCTCACAGGCTCTATGATGATAATACAAATGTCTAAAAATATAAACATGTCACTGAGAAGTGCTACCACTACTCCCATGTGGAGTCTGAGGGGGTGACTATCGATGAGGTAATCGCGGTGCAGAAGGAGGCCTGCTATATGGTCCTACCCTAGGTGGTCCCACCACATCATCAGTACTCTATGAACAGCTATGGGATATGCTCTGAGAACTATCACTATGTTCCTTTGAATAGCTAGGAGCTCGCCTCTCAGGTGGTACCTATGCCTCATAAAGATCTCTATAGTACCTCTCCCTCTCACCATCTGTGACTAGCTCCCAAGAGAAGGTTGCGGTTGGTCTAGTGCATAAACCTCTCAACTCAATGAACCTTCCCTCTATCTCTTTCCTCCTCACCACTGCTTGATCTCTATTCAAATAGACATTGTCTCTCTCCATTTGCATCACATCACACTTTGTAGTAACTTCCCTCACCCTCTCCTCCAAGACCTCTACTTGGGCCTGTAACTATGCTACACTAAGATCCCTGGGAGCCTCCTCATCCCACTATGGTCTCTCTCCCACCTCGACATCCCAATCCTCCACAATCCTATCTTAGAGCTCCCTCTCCAATTCCCCCATCCCTCCACCACCTCCTACTCATCACTATAGCCTGCCAATATACCAATGGAATCTATCTCAATCTCCTCCCCACAAACCTCCTTCGCTACATGCTCCTCCCCCATGGCCTCCTTAGCTGCATGCTCAACCCTATCTCTGCCTCCCCTCCCCCACCAAAGTCTAGCATTAGTACAACCACTCCCTCACCCTCCTCCTCATGAATGGGTGACAACTTGTTTCCTTGACCACCTCTCCTCCCCCATCGACCTCGTAGACCACCTCTCCCTCCACCTCTATCATCATCACCTCCACCTTTTCCACCTCTGCCACCTCTATCCCCAACCCTACAACCACATTATCCTCTAGGCCCTATACCCCACTACTCAACTAGATTCAATTGATCCAGATCTATGTAGGGAATAGGATTATACACAATGCACCATGCATCATATGCTATGGTGGTGTCTAGATTTGCAACCCAACCCCTCAAAACACACTTCATAGGCTATAAGGATTGAATATCTGCCTTTGCTATTGCTACTGGAATCATAGGCCCCCATAATGGAACCTCTCTTGAAGATCGAGAAAACTCAGCTCACCCCTGAAGCTCATCTTGAACCTCCCCAAACTGCCTCAATACGCGATCTGGAAAATGTCTCTCAATAATGTGAACACTTGAAATAGTCCTACCAATCAGATATTGTGTTTTTCTACAAAATGGTAGGTTCCTATCCTCATCGTGCCATCAGGCACAATCCATATAGGGTCTCCAAATGAATTGAACAAGTGTGTCTAGGGAATGTCTCTAGTAACTAGTATCACCAACATGACTCTGAGTAATGGTCCCTACATAATGGAAAACATATGGCGATCTAGCATCTAGATCCAAGGTCACTAGGGGATGAAACACAACAATGTGTTCCCATGCCCAGATTATCAGCAAGGTGGTACCATAGCTCATCAACTAATCATCTCTATATGTAATATCATTTAAATGAAAATACAACATGGCTAGTAAATAGGGCCCCCGTGCATATACTACCTAATGCTCTAACACTCCCACCAACATCTCCCCCCACTGAATAGGAAAACCATGACCTCAATGGTCAGGAAGAACAATACCAAAAATCAATGTACATAACATACAATCAATCCTCTCATATCTCTTAACTAATACATGCCATATAATCTCATAGTGCTCAATGTCAAGTTGTCTAATGTCCTCATAAACATAAAATTGAGTGATCTCATTCTATCCTCTCTAGGTATCATATAAGACTCTCACCCCTAATAGGCAACCTCAAAATCCTATAAACATCCTATAAAGTAACTATGGCCTCTCTAGTAGGTAGATGAAAAGATGAGGTCTCAGAATGCCATCTCTCACAGAGAGTGGTCAACATACCTCTATTTTTCCTGAATAGTGGGCATAGTACAAACATGGTGCAACCCTAACCTCCCTATCAAACATGTCTCAACACTCTGTAACTGGTCTCATAGCTCATAAGTAGCCAACCTCGACTCTTGGGTGTATATCAAATGTAATAAAGTCCACAAATGCATCAAAATACTTTGTGTCAGAAATATAGAACATTCATTTTTACATCACAAAAATTTCAAAAAGTTTGATAGGAAAATGCATCATTTCAATATCAAATGTGGTGAAAAATTTCAAATATGTCATTAAAATTTGCACATGTGCTGCATAAACTCAAATGCGTCGTTTAAACATGCATATGTGTTGTTTTACTAAAAATGTGTCACACAACCAATCACTCCTATCTAGCATGCATATGTGTCATTTTTTACAAATGAAGTGCATAAATACTAACCTACCTATCATGCAAATGCAGTGCAATAAAACAAATGAATTGCACTAACCTACATGCAACACTTCCAATAACAATTGTGATGCAATCATACACATACGATGCATACAAAATCAAATGCATTGATTACCAAAATGACCTAAAATTACCTAGACGTATTTACACATATGTGTCATTCAGTGACCACATGCATCACATATGAGCACATATGTTTTGATTCTAAAGCGACACAAATGAAAATAAAATTTAAAGTGCCTAAGAAAGTGTGATAATTGAAATTTCAAAAGGTGGTTCAGGGGTACATACTGGGGGTCCTTCGTTGACTAGGCATCTGAAGGTCTGGATGCAGTAACTGTGATGCTCTGCATACGGTATTGGAGACATCTTCGCTGCAAGATCTGAGCCAAAATCAAGGTTTTCAAAATGTCTATGGTGCAAATGAATTGATTTTCCACCCCAAATCCTATTTATACCTAGGGTTTTGGAGGGTTTTTCTCCAACCTTCTATACTGGATGTGTAATTTGCTAACTTATAACATCCATTTCACTTGCCAAATTACTTCAAAATTAATTTCTTACACCACCATCGAGCTTTTGACTATCAAATTATCTAATCATGACAACTTCCAAATTTTTCAATTTTTTTTTAAAATTTTCATTTATCCCGAGGGGGTATACCCTAACCTATTTCACACCAGGCCATGACAGGGGCATGTTTTAAATAATTTTCTTTCATAAAAAAGCTGAAATGATATTGTATCAAAGAGGGGCAAACTATAGAGACTGAAAATTGTTCTATGCCTACGACACCATTTTCGACACATTTCTAATGTTGATGGTCATGATTAAATAATGTTAATTATTTAATTTTTTTTAAAGGCACCTATCTTCTATAAATTTAATAAATTTAATTATTTCATTATGACCTTTATTATTTTTTGATTAATTAATTAAATAATTTTTATTTAATCATATCGCTAATTAATTAATCGCCTTTCAAAATTGAATAAATTATTATTTAATTTACCCTTTTATCACATTTCTGACTATAATTAAATATTCATTTCAAATTATTTAATTATTCTTTAACCTTTTGGACAATTAATTAAATAAATCTTTATTTATTTAATTTAATCCTTGAATTTTGAATGTTGAATTAAATAATCATTTAATTCATAAAAATAATTATTCCTGGCATATTCTTTTATAATTAGATAATCTCTTAGTTATCTAATTAATCATTTACCATTTAAGTCGAGATTTAATTAAATCAGTCAGTTATCTCCTAATTTAATATCTGCTTATTTTGATGAATAGACCTTCTGGTTTAATCAGACAGTTGTCAAGTTTTAACTCTTCTGCATGCAAACTATTATTAATTAAATAACTTTATTTAATTAAACAATTCATTTGTGAATTCGAACACAATGTTTCTTCTTTATCTTTTTCATGCAATCCTTATTATTTTTAATTTTGAACAGTCTTGACTAAAGATTAAATTTTTTATTCAATTTAATATCCATCATGCAAACTTTTCCACTTGCGTTATTATTGACACTGAATCTCTATCGCATGAAATTCATTAATCTCAATCATCGATCTGTCTTTCAAATCTGAGCCAATCATTCGAAAATCAATTTTCTATAAATTTACCTGACCTTTGTCATTATTCCTCCTCCTGAAATATTTATACTTTTGGGAAGTGAATTTAATAATTTTTGATATTTTGCAAAGTGAATAATCAATAGGCCATATTTGCATACTTAAGAAATATGAGGGAAATTATATTACAAAGGAAAAATGGAGAAGTGCAATCAAGGTCATTCAAGGATTTATACAGATATTTAGTGAGGACTTTCTTGTATTTGTGTTCATAATTTTCCCCGTTCTTTGTTGTTAGCATAGGATTAGATTATTATTTCTTTGATTATATTAATCTTGTTTGTATTTTTATTCTAGTGTTAAAAATATCATCCACGTAGAAAACCACAAACTTACCTATGAAAGGTTTTATAACTTCCTTCATTAGTCTCATAAAATTTCTTGGAGCATTTGAAAGCCCAAATGGCATGGCAAGCCATTCATATAACCTCTCATTTTTTTTAGGGCAGTTTTCCACTCATCCCCCTCTCTAAACAATCCATCAAATATTCCCTCCTATGTATCGAAAACCTATACCTTATGGTTATCGTATTAATTTCCCTTGAATCGGTGCACATTCTCTAATCTCTGCCTTTATTTGGTGCCAATAAAGTAGGAACAACACATGGGCTAAGACTTTCCCTTATTAGGAATTTTTCAAGCAACTCTTGGATTTTATTCCTAATCTCTTCATTCTATTGAGGAGTCAATTTATATGTAGCTTTATTAGGTAGGTTTTCCCCTAGTATTAAATCTATATCATGGCTCACATCCCTTATTGGTGGAAAATAACTAGGGAGCTCATCTACTACAATGTCTTTGTACTTGTTCAAGAATGTTTGGACCTCTTTAGGCACATCATCTAACTTTACTGATGTTATGAATTTTTTTAGTCTAATAATAATGACATAACCTTGCTCGCCTTCTTCCTTCATTGTTTTCAAGAACTCTCTTTTCCCAACCAACATTATATTAGACCCTACTTGTTTATCTAGACTATGTTGGAATTGGAAAAATCTGGCATTTTTCACTAGCCTCCACCCCACCTATCTTGCACATACCACAAAAATACACCACTTCAATTTTATGATCAATGCAAATTGTAGAAATTTGTGTGACAAGATCCATATTATAGCCTATATTGCATCCATAAATAAATTTAAAATTTTGTAGTCCTTCCTCCATTCCTAATGAAATTCAATACCATTGGCCTAACAATGCTTCATCGGCAGAACCCCCATCATAGCCCCGCCGATGGGCCGATGAAAATATCTCACAACCTACTATTGATGTAACAATACTCTATCAGGCTAACTCATAAGCTGCTCTCCCTGATATACCAATAGAGTCAATAAAAGTAAGCACATCGTTGTGAAACATAAACATTAGTGGAGCGAATGATGGCATTCCCTGATGACCTGATATAACCATGAATTATCAAGTGCATAAAGTATATCAGGGTAACTAGGGTGCATTGGGGAAAAATTAGCTGGAATCCCACTGATAGACTAAAGGGAAGGTGTTGATTGGTAGAGAATGTGGCTATCAATGAAAGAAGAATCATAGTCTCATTGATACGGCAATAACGATTATTACTAACTGATGTGACATCTCATGGTTTCGTTGAGATATTTGAAACAAATTTTCTTCTCCGATGACAATATTGAAAATTGGATGGTGCATTTATGAACAACAAATGAGGCGAATTATACCGCAAGTTGATCATATAGTTGTTACAACATCTGGAAGATTTCACTAAGGGAAGAAGTAGAAAGGAAAATCTTAGAGTTCTTACACAACAAGTACCAGTGGAGGTGAAACTCAAGTAAGTACTTCGAACCCAATTGAGAAGCTACTTTCTTCAAAAGCTTAATATTTAAGTAATGAAAGAGAGTACATAAAAACCCAAAGCTAGAAAACATAAAACTGAAAAGAGACTTCTAAATCAAGACTTGATAGATAAATGCCCTAGGTCGGTGTTGATACACAAGAGGAGTGATCAAATGAATCCTTCAATGGGTTGACTATGGGACAAACATAAGGGCTTAGGAGATATTTGGACACCGCAATATGGATATGAGCTCTTCATGTACCGATACAGAAACAATTCAGGCTTCAACTAGTCTGGAATCCATGAAGGTTGAACCTAGGAATACTTGTGGTGCCCAATGTGTTTGTGAACATAGAGCTAATTAAATCTCTTGTTATCAGATATGACTGCAAGAAAATAAATATTCAATCACATGGCAGGGGTGACATGCTTTTTATTTCTAGGGATCTCATTTCTAATGTATTTTAGCTAGAGTGTTCACTGAATTTATCATTCATAGTCAAAGACCTCTTGATAGAGTATTACCACAAGCATACGAGCTATAAGAGATGAAAATTACCTTTGCATAGGCCCAAGGATGAAGGAGGCAAACTCATGAGGTTCTCTAGTAGTGAAAGCCCTCCTTTCCATGAAGATTTGTATTAAGAGTATTTCTGATACACTTATTATTTAGCTGGTCAGGTTTTGGGAGTAGAGGTTCCACCTCTCATGTCGATTCCCCTAATGGTTTTAGTTGCGGACATATAGAGCAAGGATTCTAGACCATTTGATTATGCTGGCTACTTGGACAATGCCCTAAATTGAGGGCTTGAAAAGATTAAAAATAATAATGATAATATTTATTTCAAACATTATTCTTTTCTTATTAATTTTCTTTTGTAGGAAGGACAAGTCAAAGGGATTTGGAGTGAAGAATTAAGGATAAAAGATACAGATGAAAATGGAAATTTCAAACTAGTACAAAAGTGTACCTCATTGTGGGACAACCATCAGAGTAGGAATGCCAGCCGACAACATGATGAGTGCCCTATGATGGGGTAGAATCTTTGAACAGATCTTAGGTGGTCATGAGCTTCTCCTTGGAGATTAACGGATCGATGCATTCATTTGTGGCATTGTTTTATTTTAGTTATGTTTAGCTATCAAACATCATGAATTTTTGTAATGGTTGTGTAGCTTGTTTCCTCTCATATATAAGAGAGATAAAGAAACAAATAGAAATCATCACATCATATTTTAATTTTAAGGTAGAAATTAGTAAGAAGATAGATTGCACCAATTCGCCCATCCATCTCATATCAGAAACTATTGTTATAATGCATACCATTTAAAGATCAATACAATTGACAAGGTTATGCATAATTATTGATTTTCTTTCAAGTGCGCAAATTTTGTGTGGATTCATATGCTTATATTTTATTTGGTTGTCTCCAAATTGGTTGTTTATGTTATTCAAATTGAGTGTGTGGATATACATTTAATTTGTCACTATACATTTTTTGTAGTTTTGTAGTGTTGATGATTGGTTTCTGTGTGTGAAATAATTAAAACTCCTTTTAAGAAATTAGATTTAATAGGTTCATGTTTGGATTGAATTCCTTTTAAATTGATTATCTTAATTATTTTCCTTTCACATCTAAATTATATCCTTTCACAACTTCACAGTATCATAAGGGGATATCACTAGGATCACTAAGAAGAGTCTAAATAACTGACCTACTTGCATGTTTGCACAAGGTGCAAATATTCAAAGTGCCCAACTATTTGAGTTAAGAAGAAAATTAGATCTACCCATCTTCTAAAATCCTATCACCATAATCATTATCCACCTCTCAAATCCATTCACCCAATAGTGTAGGCATTGATAATTTTAGAACACTCTCATACAAAATTTATTCATACACCTGATTCTCAAAATATTTTGAATAGGAACAAGTAATTAACCTTGCATCTACTTCACCCCCATGTGCCATTGTGAGTAGATTGCTTGGATAAGATATTGTAGCCTTCAAAATCTTCCTTATTTCTCAGGTACACCCACCTAGGTTTAGTAGAGCCTAAAGAGTACGAGGTAATAAAATTCTTGTTGCCTCGTTTGTGGCTAAAAATGTATTAATAAATTATCACCCTCTTATGGTCTAAAAACCTACATTTTTTAGACCTAATAGACTCTCTTGTTTCAATGGAGTAAGGGTGAATGAAATCCCATCCCTTTCAAGTATATAGGTTTTTTTCTACCCATCATGTTTAGATTTTTTATCATACTGCCAAGGTATTCCTAACAGCAAATGACAAACATCCATTGGGATGATGTCACATAAGATTTTTTCTTTGTATCCACCTATGTTAAATTCAACCCATGTTTTCTCGTTCACTAGGACTTGTTGACCCTTATTAAACTAGGAGAACTTGTAAGGAGTGGGATGTGGTATCCTCTTCATTTTCAACTTTTCAACCATCTCTAAAGAAACTAGATTATCTAAGGAACTAGAATCAACAACAAATTTACACACCTTACCTTGAGATTTTTCAAGTGGTTCTAAATAGAGATTTTCTTTGTGGAGGCTCTTTCACCATAGGAACTTTGATTAGTGTTCTCCTTATCATCAGAAACTCACCGATTTTTGGAGTAGCATGCTAAGATGGAGAGTTGACACTCTCCTTATCTTCCTCTTGCATTAATTGTGTTCTCCTTTCACCACCATGTGAAGTAGAAGGTTGTTTATCTAGGCATTTCCATGCTTGATGACCAAATGGATTACATTTATAGCATCTTCCTAATAATATATTTGATCCTCTACCTTGTCCACCAAATCTACCTATGATATTTGATCTCCTACCTCTCAAACTACCTCTTGATTCTAAGCTTTATTCTTGATGACCACTTGTTTCTCCTTGTGGATTTTTATATTGTCCAAAGGTTCCTCTACCTCTAAATCTTCTTCCTCTACCTCTAATTTGTTTCTCCTACCTTCTTCAACCTTTCTTCAGCCTTGACTATCATTTGAAAGCATTCTTCCACCATTTTAGGACTAGTTAGACTTATCTCATCTTGTATGTTGAACCTTAACCCATTTATGTGCCTTGCTTCTTTTACCACCTCATCCTCATTATGGCCTACTCTAATTATTAACTTATGAAACTCCTTTGTATAATCCATGACATCCATCTCCTTTTGTTTGATAATTATATCCTTTTATATGTTTGAATTGCATAGTCACTCAGTAGAAATTGGCTCTTGATTTTAGCCACCATTTTGTCCCATGATTTGATTTTTGAATTGATTTTCTTCACCCTCTCTTCCTACACATGGTTACACCAAGTTAAGGCAGGGAATTTCAACTTTGTTTTGGAAAATTTCACCTTTTATTCATCTGCTACCTCCTCATACTCAAAATAGTCATGAAGTGAATCAATCAAACCTAGCTTTTATTCACTATCCATCTTACCACCATACATGGGTAATTCCATATTCACCTTAGGATTTTCTTCTTTGATAGCCTTTATATTATTAACCATTCTAAATTCATTAGGGTCCAACTCTTCATCACATTGGAATCCTCCTTGAGGGTTTTCATTCTCACCCTCATCCTCTTCCTCTTTGTCACTTGGGTCTCCAGTAACCACACCTTTCCTTTGGTTTGATTCATGTGCTACAAGTCTGGCTAGGATATCTTTTTGAGACTCCTTTACATGTCTCAACTCCTTGGCATTCTTTTCTTTCAACTCTCTTACTTCTGTAGCTATTACATTAATTTTAGGAGGCATCTTTCCTTCTTTCAATTTTAACCTTTTCCACCTACAAACCTACCTATTCTCTAATACCAATTGATGTAGATTAGGGGTGGAGGTTGACAAATCAATCTCAATTCAATAAGATTTTCATCTTTGATACCCTAACTTGGTCCTTATCTCACCAATCCTTCATCTCACCTACTAGTACTTCAAACATGGAATTCTCATCATATCTTACAAATAAGATTTCAAACCTAGAATTGGGTCACCATTTCAGATACCCTTTATTCTCTTTGAAGAAATATCAACTTTGTAGGTGTGCTTGTTTTGTAACAACACCCTTTAAAATTAACTACTACATTGGAAAGAGGCCCAATTAGGTTTGTTTTCCAAAGAAACTTCAAGACTAACTCTCTCCCAACAAAAAAAATCAACTCCAAGGTTTCAACCATGTCACATGGGATTTGAAAACACCAATATCATTCATTGGAACAATTATCCAATCACCTTTTTGTAAAAACCTATGTCTAACCTACTCTCCTAACTCTAATACATTGAGATATTAGGATAGGGCTTGATCAAACTCTATCCTACCTCTATTACCTACATCTACAAACACTATAAGAATCAAAAATAAATTGACTACTCCTATTCCACCGATTTTTAGAATTTTCCATTGGTGGAATGGTGACCTACAAGTCATATTTTTGTTCTCAAACCCTCAAAGATAGGGTTTTCTGGCTGACTATAGAAATTAGCTTTTAACTCGCTCAAAATATCAATGAAAATAAATGCAACCAAAACAAGAAGATAGGTACTTCATACCTCCAAAAATTCCAAAGTAGATTATTTCATTTGCAGATAGTACAGGGCCATACAACCTATTGTAGCAACAAAATTCAATGAAAAACATAGAAAACATAGCTATTCTTTGTTATTGATCACCAAAAACATCTCCAATAGAACTCCTCAAACATTCCAATGAATATTTAAACTCTTACAAATAAAAACTAATGGTTCAAACTACTTTTCAAGTGACTTGACCATTCAACATCCAATACAAAGAAAAAATGCAAAGTTGCATTGCAACTTTTGAAACATTTGACAAAACATGACAAATTTATGTAAAACTAGCCCCTTATGACTAAAAAAATTAGACATGGTCTAAATTGACCTTATTACATCAAAATTAACTCAACATAATCAAATAATCACATTTGACCCTTATTTACATTATGAAGCTCAGTGCCCTTGTACCAGAGAAGCTCTCATAAAACTCATATCAAATTTGTACTCTATTTTTACCTCTATTATATAGAAGAACCCTTTGCAATAATGTCAAAATTGTATGACAATATTACAACCATCTAAGAAAATTTCCAACATTTTCAAATACATGATCCTATCTTCATCATTTTGCACCAACTCCTTTAAACATTGATCCTCTAGTCTTCATGACATCTGAGAACACCTTTGTATTTCATTTTTTCATCAATGACACCCTTTTCATCATGCTAACATCTTCCCTCTAGGATCAATTCCATCTCTCTTTTGATCTCTTCTTTGACATCAATGACACTTTTACATTAATGGCAACATCCTCACTTCTAGGATTACTTCTATCTCACCTCTAATCCCTCTTTTGACATCAACTCCATTTCACCTTTGATCTCTCCTTTGACATCAGTGAAAATAATATGTCAACACACATTATATTGTTAAATGAACAAGACAACTAAGGGGGGTGAATCAGTTTTATCCAATTAAAACATCAAAACCCTAAGCAATAATCAAATCTACATGCATTCATCAAACACTTAATCTGTTATAATGTTTAAGCATGAAAAGTAGATAATAGTAACTAAAACAACAAACACCATATATAAGAGAAAAAAATATTTACACAAAAAACCCAATGAGGGAAAAACCACAATGAGGACTAGCTCATAGTATAAGTTATTTAAAAATTGATACAAAGGCTCATTGCCAAAATAGGATGCACTATGCATAAATGCTCATAGCTCAGGGTCACTATCACAGAAGGAAAAGAATATATAAGAGAAATGTTACATAGAGAACAAATTATCAATGCAATAGAGAATCTGCCACAATATCTCCAACACCTTCATGGTATTGTTTGAATAATTGTGGACACCTTTAGCTCACTACATTCAAAATTCCTACACTTCAAATTTCACACTACTTTGCTCAAACTCAAACTCTAATCTTCAAAAATTTACATCACTTGCATCTCACACATCTATTCATCCTATCATATCAACCCTCAACATCTTAATTCATCTTTATACTATCCTCAACCTTGAAAACCTTCTTTAAGGTCGGTTATACACGATTTAGGCTTTGCAATTTCAAATTAGGCTGACACTAAAAAATTCTACGGTGGATAGGATCAAAAGTGGACCAAAAAAAAACCTGATTGGGACCCAAATTAACTCTCACATGCCATGCTATTCCTTCATTACTACTTGAACATATTTGAATGTAGTGTAAACACCAGGCCAATCAGTACACATGAAAACACATTAAAATTTGAATTACACACTTCCTTTAAACAATCAAAAAATTTTGAAAAAAATGATCCAAGAACATCTTGGAAACAAACAAACTCCTTCACAAAAAATCTCACCCGAATCTATCATAAACATTATGTTTATCCAAACAACACTACTAGACACTGCAATACTCTTAAAATTAGAAGACCTTCTTTTGATACATTGAACCACAAATCCTCTTGACATGAGAAAGAGATAAATAGAATCAATTCTCCTTAAAAAATGTAAGACTTGGAAAAGAACAACAGATAAATGTGAATCAAATAAGTTTCTCCCAGATACCTCTATACATAGTACTAGAAAATTGATTCACATACTAGTGAACACAACTTCATCAGACCATCGATTGAAAAGATAAAATTATGGATATAGAAAGTATAAACATCTCTAACCAACACATCCAAACCATAAAATCAGATCTTCAACCCAGAATAAATTTAAGGAAAAACCATAACACTTCTACAATCTAGAACACCTTTGCAACACCCAATTTTCATATTTTATCAATTTTCTCAGTATCCGCGACATATGAACCATAAATATAAGCTTATAAAAGAAAAAATATTGTCTCAACCACTTCTGTACTATCATTAATGACAACATAGGCTTGTTGACATCAATGAAAACACCTTCATACTTGAAACATATATAACATAGTATCTTATTGTTGTAGAAATTATTATATGAGAAAGTCATCTTCTCTTATTATATAAAGCATACTACCACAAAATAAATTCAAGAAAATTAAAATTATAATCTTGTAACAATTAATATTAGAACATTATGAGTTTGATTCTTTATGTTCAAATTATAAAATACCTTTAGATAAATTACAAACAAATGTAACTTGATCAATAGATACCTTTCGTTGACTATTTATACTAGACATAAAAAACATTTATGTAATTTTAACTGTAAGTCATTTATAATAGAAATATTCTTTACTCTATTTTTGCATCTTAATATTAGAGTAAATAATTAATTCAAAAAAAATTCTATAAAACTTTGCAAAGTAGTTCCCATTGTTCGCTAAGGTGGAATGAAAGGAATTTTTTAAGATTGAAGGAGATAATTTTTTAAGGGGAGTTGAGAGATAACCATTTTATATTGCTAAATTGGAGTTTTATATTGGGAGGAAGTGAGGGAAAATTTAGAATATGAAGGTAGCCACATAAACTATTTCTAGGAGGGAAACTAGGTGGATCCTAAGATCCATCCATGGCATAGAAAAATAAGGTGGACTATGAATAGGGATAGATATAGAAGGAGGGGAAGAGGTAGGATGGATACTAATAAAGGGACATGATATATTATACACCTATTCTAAGATAAGTTACCATTAATTGTGTGTTCCTTATTATACCTTGATGGGTTTTTATTCTTTAGCGATTCATCAACCTTATTAGTTTTGTTCTTCTTCCAAATATAATTATCCACCCATGGAATTAGGTCCAAAAATACCCCTCGAAAATCCTATAACATTTATCATATTTAGGTTTCATTTTCATAATTTTCACTACATTAACACAACCCAAAATCGAAAAAAAAAAAACTGAAACAAGATATAATAGAAACAAACACCCTTAGTGCCTATTATAGAATAAATTTCATGGTGCATACATAAGAAATGTTCACAATGTGTGAGAAATTAATATAAAAAAGATAGGCTAAGGATAAATCTAACATTCCCTCTAACTATTATGACAACTATTTAATCTAAATAATAGAAAATTAAGGGAAAGATGTATGTTCATGAATAATTTTTACATTAAAATGTTAGAAGAAATAGTAGATCTCTATCACTAAATCTAAGATAATAAAGAAATTTATTAGCATTCCTAGTATATAACAATATATATTCCATTGCTTTTGTTTCCAACAATTGAGTATCAAAATTCCATACACTTTACTCTTGTATATATCAATGATAAAAAATTAAATTTTAAAGAAACATAAAGTATTAGTGAATCTAATGCATATAAATATCTATTTATTTAATAAAATTGTGTTAGTTAGGTTCATAACTCAAGTCAATAGGAAACATCATTAGTTCCCATTCCTCTAATTTTATCTTTTACATTATGACTATATTATTAATTAAAATTAAAATAAATATATTTAGATTATTATTTATGATAAATGTACTTTTAAAATATAATTTATATCATATATATATGCTTTGAAAATCTAATTTTATTAAAATTTATATATTTAATTAAAAACTACATATAGCTTTCATATATCTATATATGTATATGTATATGTATATATGTATATATATACATATATGTATATATATGTATATATATGTATATACATATATGTATATATATGTATATACATATATGTATATATATATATATATGTATGTAGGTATGAATATATATGTATGTATGTATATATTAAAAGAGGGGTAAATATTTTTGACCCGGAGCTATGAATTGGTGAGGTCACAAACGGGGGAACTCATCCCCAACATAACTCTCAACAATTACACCCCCATGTGGTTTGAACCTTCATGGAAAGAACAACAAATAAACTTAACCATCAGACCATGCCATTATTGGCCCAATATATATATATATTTATAATATAGATATTTTTAATTTTTTTGATTCACTACTTTTAAATTAATCATATTTGTTCTAAGTAAATGCAAGAAGATGGGTCCCTTTCTAGTGGAATTTTTAAACTTGAAAGAAACCCAAAATTAAAAAAAAAAAAATGGGATTTCATTTCACTTTGGGACCCCAAGAAAAATGGATCCCATTTTGATGAAATGGGATCCTGCTTTGTAGAAATTGGATCACGTTTCAAAAAGGCTTAAAAAAAAAAAAAAACCTAAATAGGATCCAATTTCTAAAAAATCATTGTTTGGCTTGGTGTTTGCTATGGGTTTTGAGTCAAAATTTTTATTGTGAGCCAACCCTTACCTTTGTAATTTCTTTGACTTGCAACTTGAAGGTCATATCAGTGTTAGTAGAAAAGAGTGACATTGGACATATGACTGGAGAAGTTTCTTGTAGAATTTTTTTACGAAACTAAAACCCATTATAGATGAGATTGTGTAGATTCCAAATAAATATTTTTTTTTACAATTGGATTTTTTTTCTCTTTTAAATATTTTTTTGATGAAATTGGTCCATAAACTTGAAATATCAAGCCTTTTTTAGTATTTTCATAACTTTTATTAAAATATTTTTTTGAAAAATAAATTATACATACACATCATTCAAAAATTATTTTCAATTTGAACAAAAATTCAAAAAATTATAAGTTTTGGTCGTCTTATTTGTGACATACAAGAGGATTTTTCAAAACAACAAATATGACCAATAAAAAATTAACAAGAAATTGTATTTAGAAAAATATATAAAATAATATTGTCCACATTATTTAGTGTGGTACATATATTTTCCCAAAAGGATTTAGAAAAAATCAATTATTTAGGTCAAAATATGGATGGTATACATGTGCATGGTATGGTGAAAAAAGTGACTTTTAAATAGTGATTTTTAGACATGCCTATTGAAAACCAGTTTATATCATTTGGGTATTAAAATAATTTACATATTTTGAAACTAGACTTAGAGTACTACATTTCATTTTCTTGACATTTTCTAAGGTTCAATCTCTAAGTGCTTCCAATTTTTAGGTCAAAATAAGATAAATTATTAAAATCAGGGAAAAAACTTCCACTTTTTTTGCCAAAAAGTGGACTCAACTTCTTGCATGCACCCTTTTTCTTTGAAAAAATAGTTTCATGTTTATATTGGTATAGGCACAATTGTACAATTTTCTTTTTTCAATTTTAGACTAATTTATATATTAAATTATTTATAATATTTTACATACTAATTTATTTCTTTCGTTAGTTTTGTTGTAAATGAAATAATTAATTAACAATTTATTTTAAATTCATTAGAGTATTATTATTATTTTATTCATAACTTAGGCATAAGGGAGTCATGCACCATAAATACAAATAAAAATAATGCATGCCCAAATAATTGGGGTGCATAAAAATACCTATTGTCACTGAAGACCATGGAAACCCATCTTAATATGGGAAAATTTAAATTTTACATTCCATTATCTTACCCCTTCAATTTTGAAGGATACCCCATTAGTTCTTTAAAGAATGGTATATATTCATTTTTTAGAAAAAAAATTCTTCATTGAATATTTTAGATCCATCTATTTCTTTGACATCGTAGGAGTAGAACACTTACTCTTTACTTTTGTCTAATCTTGATCTTTATGATGAGTGCAACCAATGGATGTTTCATTGGGTTTGACCATCTTCCCTTCACCATCAGTAATTGTTGAAACCTCTAGGATTGCACAAGCCACATCAAAAATTTCAAAAAAAATTATGTTTTATTTTTCCAATGAAGATGAGGGGATAAAAAAGGAGTTGCTTGCAATGCCAAACTCTTGTGATGCCTCAACAAGAGGCTTTTTTTCAATAGGTGAGGAGGGAAAAAATTATTCTCAAGTCTCCCCTTGAGGAAATTGTGACAAAGAGGCATTTTTCAAAAGAAAAGAACTGAAATAATGACGGGAATCTATCCCAATCCACCACAATGGCCTTTTTCTTATTGTCTAGTTTATGCTCTCATGTGTTTGTAAATTATGATATTTATGGGTAGAGTGAGCTATTGAGAAACATTTTCCACACCTAAAGGTGATCTTTTCATAGTTTTATGGTTATCTCCGACATTTTCTACCCAATTTTAAAGATATCTCCATATGAATTTCAATAGATAAGACCATTTCTACACATAAATGGGTGATCCTACAATTCTTGTTTACAATTTTAGGGAGATTCTGATTTTTGCTGAAATCACGTATTCTTAGAAAATATAATGATTTAAGCCTTAAAATGTTTCACTTTAATGATTCCAATTGAAGAGAGTTTGATGAAACCACCTTAGATCAAACCCCCTTGGATGCAACCCCACTAGTATTAAACCATACCTATAATGAAGTCTCCATTACACCTATCAAAATGTTGATAAAAAACCACTTTTGATTTACCTTTTAGGGGATCAAATGAATTCATTTAAAATTTAATTATTTTAATTATGTATTCCTTATTATAAGCTTCCCAAAAAGTATAAATTTAAATAAATTTAATTTAATTATTATATTTAATTTTTATTTCTTGTGAATGTAGGATTTTCAACAAAAATCAATCTCTCTATTCCACACAGGTGGAAAAATAGAAGATTATAAAAAAAAAAAAAAAAATTATGAGTGCACCAGATATTGAAGTTCTTGATCCAACCAAAAAAAAAAAATTGAATTTTTATACATACAAAAGAAATTATGTGTTATACGGTCCACCCATGTATGAATTGTAATTGGTTTGACCTTGAAACTTGATTAAGGAAAAAATATTCAATGAAAAAATTATGAAACCAATTGTAAGAACTAAACATCATATAAAAAATATAAATTCAAAAAAAATTATAATTTTATCCTTCATGGAAAGAAAGTTATGTGTTATACGGTGAGCGTCACTCCTTAAAAATGGTTTTTTATTGAAAAAAAAATGTTTTCGAAGGAGATTGAAAAAGAAGTGTAATATGACTCCTAAAATTTTCAAAAAATATATTTATAATCTATAGACACAATTTCACAAATCACTAATTTTCATCATCTTAAAATTCCTAATGGTTTAGCCACTATAAGTGTCTGAAAGTGAAGATTTAGTTAGAAAAAATCAATTCAGTGTCCAGTTTGACCAAAAATTGTAAACTAGCATTGCGGGATCACCCAAATGAGTCACAAGTATAGATCCTATAATTAAATGTTTCATTATAAATGATATGATAATTAATTGAAAACTATATCTAATAGCATGCAAACAATCCAACTACTATAATTAAAGAGCAAGGTAGTGTAATCTCACACGAAGATAGGAAGATGTGAAGGTCTCAATCTAGGGATCAAAAAAAGAAAGCCATGGCTTCATGCATATGTATTTACCTTGAAACATCCAAGGGATATATTTTAGCACCAGATCAATGTCTTTTGTTGAATCAAAATCTTCAATAAAATACACTCGAGTGTAGGGATAAATATATATTTCCACTTTGATATACTCCTTATGCATCTATGTGATCATGAATGTGTGCAACTCACTCAAACTAGACCATGATTTTTTCATTCTATAGATGAGAGCATGTTGGTGGAGATACTTCTCTCTTTTTTCAACATAGTTATCCAAATTTACCTAAGGATCTGTGCAAAGACATGCAGGGAGAGGGAACACCTTATTATTTTCTTCTATTGCATTGGAAGTGATTAGTAGGGAAGATTTAGGGGATGTTATATCCCTAAAACCTTGATCACAATGGCCCCAGGTATAAATATTCTTGGAGTGAATATCTTGACCCATGTCTAGTCCCTTACAACCACTATCTTTAAATAGATCAATTATTTGTTGCAAATCCATGTTCATTTGTGAAGGGTTAGTGTGAAGTTCCCTAGCTTGCTGATCACCATGAGCTAATGCATTCAATTCACCCTTGAGAAAAAGATTCTAGCATTGATTGTGACCATAGCTAGTAAGAGAGGCACGAGCCCTAGCATACTTTTATAGGGCATGTTGGTTATTTTTTAAGGAACCAAACTTGATATTACAACTTTCCTATGAATCTTCCATAATTCAATAATTATAAAGGGTAAGGATTGGCCAACACATAAAAAAAGTTCTTGAGGCCATCACTTCTTCATTTCGGGCTTTGTGAGACATAGGAGGGTGATCCCTAGCAATGTTTTCACTATCACTTTCTTATACCATTTGCATCAATAAAATGTTTCAATTTACACAGATAATTCTTACTTAGTTTCTTGATTAGTAACCATATCAAAGAAGTTGGCTACTTCTCAAACATAATTCAATCTTAGAACATGAGAATGGAAAATCCTCATAACTTTATAACCCTTTTATATAATTTGATTTAATGAATGGGTAATGGTCGAGTTAGTCAACACAATACAACATAACTACCTAACTTAGTCTAGTGCCTCATCCTTGGAATGAAGTCAATAACAACACCTACATAATAAGACAATAATTTTCACACCTAACATTAAATGAAGCTTTGAAATGCTACATTATAGTATTTCAGAATTGTTTCTTAACCTTTACTTCTTACTAGCATCCTAGCACTTAGCTTAATACAAATTTATAGTCATATTCAAGCACCTAAATTAATTCCTTGAATTAATAAACAAGAATAGAGTCACACATCCATATGAAATTGATAGAGACAAATAAGATAACCTTGATTATACTATTCATAACTTGTAAAACTAGTACATAGGAGATTAAAATGGTGTCATAATTGTGCTATTACTATTCTATGTTGTCAGTATTACTGGAAAGATTACATATGCATGTTGACAGACTTGAACTTAAGATGTATCACTAGACCATTTAGTAACCCTTTTAATCCCTATGTGACTAAAATCCCCAAATAACCCACTACCCAACCTCTCTATAACAGGCCTTGGAATCCCATTTATAAAGATATGGGAGCAACAAGCAACAAGCCAAATTATAATTACATTTACATTTGAGGGATAATTTCACCCTAATTTTAGAGATATTCCCCAAACACTTACACTTAATCATTTGAGAACAAGAGGAAGCAAAAGAAAAAAAAATCCATGTAGCCAGTTGAAGAAAATGATCCAGCCTTCCAAAAGGTGTCGTTCGTTGATGCAACATCACCAAAATACCTTGTCCATGTAGACCGAAGAAGATTCTCCACTATTAGCAGAGGAAAAAAATTACACAATTCCTAGAAAAGGCATATATGATGTCAAGGACACAGATCCAAACACCTCTCCTTTACACCAGCCCAAAATATTTCCAAGCCAAAACCAAAGACAAAAAGTGACATGTATGCTAAAAAGGATGATCCTACTGCAGTGGCAATGGTATCACAAAAAACAAAAATATCACCGAGATGCTAGACTAATTTGTTAGCATTAGAGTATGCTTGCCCACTTTGTGTTCACATTGAAACTAGAGAAGAAACTACTCGTTCATCATCAAAATCCTCATATGGCATGAGAGAAAGTAGATAATGGTTATACTCTGGGTTAGTATCTCCACCATCACCTGAAGGGTTGTCTAAAACTTCAATGGGAGAATTATGCCTCCCCAAATAATCCTTGTGATACTTATTCCTTTTCTTTGCTTTCTTCTTAGGCTTAACCAACTCCTTCCCCTTGAAATTGACTAGTTCTTCTGAAACAATATAGCTCCTCAAATTGTAGGTGCTCTTGACACCATCTATGTTGTTTTTTCCATAGGCTCTACTCTTGCCTTTTAGTGGCCTAGAAGCTCCAAATATCTCATTCTCAGCTATAGATATGTCCTAATGAAATTTAAACACACTAAGCCTCCTGGACCTCCTAATTGGTTGAACAAACACCCTCGACTTACCCATTCTTTGATAACATAGGAAAAATTAGCAAACCACCAATTACAAAGAGATGCACTGACCCAAGTCCCTTGTAGAATAGGAAAAATATCAAACCCAAATACCCTTAACAAGACCTAGTGAAAATTATAGATAATCAAAACTCACTATCCCAAAAAATGAAACTCTCAAACCAATTCATTCATGAATCAAAACAGAGCTCATATGAAAACCAACTTACCAGGGATAGACACTTTAATACATATGTAATTGAAAACCAAAACCTCACACGGTACCTTTCTTTGGATCACACTTCACACTTCTTGAAGGATGTAAATGGTGAGATGAAATGGTAGGCAATCTGCCTTAAGTAGAAAAAATAGGAGCGTGTAGTAATTAATGATCAAGGAGAGCCTCATGCAGGTAAGTTGACAACTTGGCTGATCAACTTTGAATTTGGGTTGTCGATCTTTTTGGATTCAAAACACCATCAATGGATATCTTCAAGCATTGTTTCTAGATTTTACAACCCGTGCCTCAAAAATGGTGATAGTACCTTAGAAATTTTCCATGTTTTCTCCAAACTTCATTAGTCATCTAAATCTGACACTTATCATGCATCACCACCCTAGTCTATGATCTTTCATTCACATCGATGAAGTACAAAGAGTCAAAAAATGAAAGAGAAACCCTTCAAACATCTCATCACCCATCATAGATCTATCCCAAATATCCATGGTTCAACTAGCGACAAGAGAACCGATGTGATGGAATCATGACCGTTGGATCACTACCTTTGTCAAAAAACTTTCTCATATCGCACATCGTTTATTTATGTTTAAAATTCAAGACCATATCAGAAATGGATAAAATATTTCGATGGAACTTGATTAGGGCATGTGCATCCTCCCTTGATATCAATGGTCACAAACATATCACTCATTCATTTCTTTTAAAATAGTGATGACACATATTGACAAAAGACCCCATCATTCATCTCTAATCTGATCAAGACAAGCGTACAACTATCCGTGATGAGCGATGAAAATAAATACGAAGATCCTTGAGGGCATTGCTCATCACCAACTCAAAACTCAAAACTCAATAACAATCAGCGATAGTTGAACTTCAGATAATATAAAGAGAAAATTAGGCATCGTGCATCATTGATTCACATTACAAAACCCATGAACAACTAGCAATAAAAGAGATGGTAATGATAACACAAAATATATGTATCACACATTGATAATACAACATCAAACATTAACAACCTATCTATGATGCATGAAACTTAAGAAATACCCCTCATCGCTTATGGTTGATTCAAAATTTCAATCATAAAACTATCTACGATGAGCAATAAAGGAGATGGTAAATGTGACTTAAGTGGGATAATTAAGCACGTGCATGTAAGTTGTTTTAAGAAAGGGGACCATCTAGGACAATGTATAAAAGGCCATAGAGGACTTTAAAACATGTTTTTCTCAAATCATGTAAAGGCCAAATAAGGTAAATTGGTCAACCTTATAAAATAAAATATGTTTATGACCTACGTACAAGGGGTCGTTAATTCCATGAGCTTCTAATGGCATAACATGTAATGCCTCGCCAAGTAACCCTAAAGGAAGTTGTAATTAACGACTTAAGTGAACAATTTTTTTTTTTATAAAGTGTAATAACATACACATTCACTTACTAATTAACAAGAACCTCTAAGGCTACAAGGTTAGGATTATTTAAACCCACACATACATCTTACATAAACCATAGCAATAAATACTTTATGAAATAAACATCATACATCATAAGAATACCACATAACATAACAAGATGAACATCCAAGATACAATCTCATAAATATTAACTTAATCCAATAGTTAAATCCCTCATTCCCAAAATGAGACAATAGTAAAAAAGTATAACAATTACATAATCTCACCTCATAAACATAAGAGGGATAAAATAACTTATACAAATAAAAATATTACAATGCAAGAAAATACAATAGAATCGCGAGTTGTCCATCTGGATGTCTCACCTCCATGAACTGAAGATCAAGGGGGACCCAATGATTTTGGTGCATGTTCCACCCAACCATGTGGTACCCGAAGACCCACCCCCCATGCTAGGAGATAGTAACAATGTAACAAGGACAAAGATCCACAACCTCTAACCAAAGGCAGACTCAAACTAACTCATACTGAAATAACCAAAACAAATGCAATAAACAAGAACAACTCTCGCATCACTGACATTGCTTTCAGACATAAAATAGACCAGGTATGTCCAGAGAACCATACACGTATACAAATACCAATCACCAAGGAATCTCAAGTGCACAGAAATTAGAAAACATAACCACTCCAACTCTAGGAGGATACAAATAATAGAACACACTCCAAACATGTTGGAGGCAACAACACATAGTCCACTCCTTTCACAGGAGGTACAAAATATTCAGGTTCATGAAAATTGGGTAAAATTGAAAGGACGCCATGCACTACCCAAGGAAAAACAACTGGATGGCATAAAGATTCAACAACCCTTATCTTTTAAGTTCTTTTGGAAGACTTATAATTTAGGACTAATACTAGATCCCAAAACCCACAATGCAACTTGACTTCATAGCAACAAAAGCATTCAAGTCATAAATCAAATCTAATATTTGGATTTCCTAAACCCATATTCATTAAATAGGTAACTTTAACAAGGTCAAAGACACACTTATAGGGTTAACTCAAATAATCATACACCCATATTTATATTTCCATTATAAAAAATCTTAAACAATTTGAACTTACATCCCCTTACGAAATATAGAGAACTAAAATATTTAAGACAATCACAAGAGCATTACTATTTTTGGATATACTAAATCCATGTCTCCTTCATATTTCATTTACAATGAATTAATTGCTCTACTTGAAATATAATAAATTAAAATAGCCATTTGCCTCATCAATATAAACAACTTCTTAATTTACCTATAAATCGATGCAAATCCATGCAAATAACTCTTTCCATTTCTTAACCAAATCTTACATCTCATTCAATTTTTTATTTAAAACATTCAATCCCTTTAATATCATAAAATATTTTTTCTCTATCCATTTTCCCATATACACTAAACAAACCATTTTTAAATCTCTATTCAATAATATATTGCATGCTTCTTATTAAAATAAAATACGATAATGAGTTTACACTTAATATATGTATATTTATGTTCCATATTATGTATACACCAAATATATATATTAATAACTTAATTATATATTTTCCTTTTATATTCCAATCACAACGATTAAAATTGCTCTATGGAAATAAATGAAACAAAACAAATATTTGTATTTTCCAATATAATTAATTCCTAAATTTACATCTAATACAACATAAACTATTGCAAATACTATATTCAAATTTTCTATCCAAAATCTATACCACGCATTCTAATTTTATCCTTTAAAATCCCTATTCCCAGTAATATAAAACTTTTGCTCTTTCAATTTAATTGAAATAATTAAACAAGTATCTTCAATCTACAAATACAAGAAATACTAATTTAAACAATTTAAATCAATTTCAATGTTTATTTCTAAAACTAACATCAGTTCTCTATTAACTGGATTCCTTTCGTTTTCCAACTAACTCAAATGATTTGATTATTTAATACAAAATACCTTTTTCCTATTAAACTGAATTATGCATACTAATCAGTTCCAATAAAAATATTTCTTTTAGATACACAACTAACTCTTCTAATTTCTACAATTCATTACGTAATTCATTATATCGATAAAACTGAATTAAGAATTCATCTTTTTAGATAGGGGAAAAATTACAATAATATTTAATTCTCTAATTGCTCTTAACAAAATAAGTATTTTCAACTATAACTCAAAACATTTCGCTTTAAATTAAATAACCAATTGCCCTTGCAAATTAAATCATTATAAAATTAATCAAATTAACATTTGGTCTCTTCCATAACTTATTGTGTTAAAATAAGATCAATATTTGAACTATAACCCAATATCATATATATATTTTTCCAATTAAATCAAATTAATAATTGGACCTTTTACACATGAATTTAAATTTCACAATTAAATCTTAAATTATGCATTCTTTAAATCAGATATTTAACTCCTTCAATTAAACTTTAACATGCCATTTTAGAATAAACAATAATTTCCCCATACGTTTATAATTTTATTTCCACTAATCTAATATACAAATTTTATTTAAAATAATATAAATAAATATAATACTTTAATATTATAAATTATAATATAAAATATTATTAAATAATATTTAAATATTATAATAACAATACATAAAATTTTAATATTTATAAATATCAATTTATTATTATTTTATTATCAGAGCAGTCATGGGAAAATAACTTAATAACAGTCTCATGTTTCAAGTATAACTCAAAAACTACGATCTGGGTATTTGCAAGTTTTTGACACCGATAAGAAAATTTCAAGGTGCAGAAACCCATTAAATTTCCTAAAAAACCCAGTTTGTGTAAGTGGAGTTATACATGACGCAACCAGACCATTTTACCATGAAAAATATAACTACCCTGCGGATTTTAAAATCTGATTTTTAATAATAAACAGAGGGTTTCATTTTCTAAAAACATTCTAAAAACATTGTTCAATCTCTATGTTTGAATCCAAAACAAAATAATCGATTTCCTCAAACAAATTAAATTCAACTGAGGTTTTCACAATTTTCACTCAAGAATTTTCACAAAACAAAAGCTGCAAATTTATTTGATTCTTTTCTTCTAACAACAAATTTATTTTCTACAACAGATTTAACAAACAAATCTTTAATCACTACTATTTTAAAAAAATCAAGAAACAATCAAAACATAGAAGAAAACCTGGCTCAAGAAACTACAGGAAGATGAATTTTTGATGCAAGCCTCCTCCAAAGATTTCTTGTATTTCCTTCAATCCTCCAACGAATCCAATCCAAAACCCAACCAATGCAAACAACCTTTCCTCCAATCAATTCTACAATCAAAACTCTCTTCAAACCCTTCTTGGTGCAAACCTTCCAAAATTTCTTCTCTACTGTAAAAATGCATTTTTTTTCTATAAACTTTTTCTCCCTTAAAATTAAAACATGTATTCTTTATAAATCAAAAATACTTAATTCACATTACATGCAAATTAGATATTAATTTCAATTTCAATTCCAATTTAAATTTTTACAACCCTAATTCACATTTTTTGCAAATTAGATATTAATTTCAATTTCAATTTCAATTTTTCAAAAACCCACTTTTAATTTAAAATGCAATTTCAAATAATAAATTAATTTCCAAAGTTGAAACTCATTTCCCAAATAAACATTTAATTACAATTTCTAATTTAATTCCCACACGTTGAAATTAAATTCCAAAATTAATTTTAATTCTTTTATTTCCTTTCATTTTCTTGCATCACGTTTAATTAATTAATTTAATTATTTAATCACTAAATTCAACCCCCTTGGATTAAATTTAATTGATTAAATAAATTAAATATAATTAATTAATTTTAAATATAAACTTTTATCCACATTGCACTATTTAAATTAAACAATCATGAAAATGATTTAAATGCAATTATTCTAAATATCTATTTCCAAATCAAGAATCCTTCAGAATTAAATAACATTAAAGCAAGACCGACAATGACTTGACACACACGACTGACGACACACTAAGGCTAGGGTGTAAACTTGACACATGTTACCTAACTACTATCTCTCGTTCAACTTAACCGTTGGATCGACATGCTCAAACCTGTGAACCCAGGTGGAATCGATGTCATGTACCTGCAATCTTGCAACCAAGTAAACAACATCATTCAATATATCCAACATATAATACACACCGTGAAGAAGAAAATATGGATTCGTAGGGCGCTCGCAAGCGAGTGATGCAAACCTGTCTTCTTCACCAATACACTCATTGAAACTAACACTTCCATCATAATTCCAATAGTCTCATAATAACATCTCATGCTAACTCTACAACATCATTAATCCATAATGCATGTGAAACAATAATTAGATCAACACATCACACAATAATAGTTGTCGCTCAATAGTAGTGAACAAAATATCATAACAAAATGTATCCAGTATCAAAGTAACTGCAACCAAACATAAGATAAAGCAAACCAAATAAGGAGCAAAATGGAGGGGTATTACATAAATTTTTTTAACATGATCAAAGACGAGATATAGAAGGTCAACAATAGATAATAAAATTTACAAGTGCAAAGACCTATGGTTTCAATAGGGAGATCCTGACAACAATATCCCAAGGCAAGAACAGTGAACAAATCCCTAAGTCCAAACACTTTGAAAATGGCCAAATTTTATAGAGTTTCATAAATGGAACCAAACATTTAGGGGTTCCATCAAGGCCACCTTATAATACCAACTTCCTCCCATAAAAATATACATACTAAACTACCCATTCACCTGAGCACCATTATTACCATTGATTAAGAAGTTTGTGCATCTACTAGGGAGGACAAAGGGGATAGTAGTTCACAAGGTGTCTATACTAGGAATTGACATTTTCTAAGTAGAGGAACAATTATTTCCAAAGGTTAATAATACATATAATATATTCATTAGATTTTTATTACCAAATAATATTTATTCAATAAAATTAATACTCTACGCAACTTACTTTTATGCAAGAATGAAAAAATAATATGAAAAATTACTTTCTTGATTTCTTTACACAATAAATAGAATAACATGACCATTTACACAATGATTCTTGAATCTCTTTCTATATGTTATATTAATCTCATACATCCCAAATTAAACTCCCAAGGTAGATTTCAAATCCACACATGAACCTAAAAATAACAAGAAACTAAAAACCACATTGTCAATGGGCTCTTCACCTTATCATCTACTTGAAATTAAACCCATCGTAGAGCTAGAGTCACATATTCTATTGCAAGGAATACATAGAATTTGAATTTTACAAACCACAACACATAAGACATTAAGAGAATTACACATTAAAAAAACACATAATTACATGTTTCTTCTAATACAAGTATAAGTAGATTCGTGATTTCATTGATGTCAACAAGCTTGTGTTGTCATTGGTATCAACATTATGAGAAGAAGATGGTTGAAAGAGTATGTTGGTGTTATCCATGCTTTGATTAGTTGCATTATGTTGTCATTAGTAAGCTACTTGTGTCAAGCTCTAGTGTTGCTTTGATAAGCTTCTATCTATGGATATATGATTTATTTTCTATGTTGTAGTTGGCTTGATGGTAATGAAGAAGTACTGGAAGTGATATAAAGAGATGTCTTTGATGTTTGGTTTCTACATTTTCTTGATAAAATTTGATAAAAAGAGGAAACAATGTGTTGTAGTGTTGTTCTAGGTCACAAAGTAGTATTTTGGTGTTTTTTCGCATTTCTTCTAGGTTGAAGATCTATCTATGTATTTTAGATATGTTGATTAGAGGTGTTCAAAAGCGTATTCATTTTTTTGTGTAATGGATCATTGTGCATAAGAAGTTGTGTCCACTAGTATGTGAAGTGTTTATTATAGATATGTCTAGTAGAAATATTTTTGATCTGTGTTTATCTGCAATTTTGTTTCAAGTCTTGTGGATCTAAATATGTGTTGAGAGTGTTGGTATCTTTCTTTAGTCAAAGTTGTTTCAGGTTTGGTCCTTTGGAAGTCAATTTCTTAAGCTACAATGTATGGATAAATTGTTTGAGTGTAATGGGTGTGTACATTTCTCAAGTAAATGTTTTTGTGAATGAGTTTGTTGGATTTGAAGGTGCTTATCGAATACTCTAGGTTATGTTTAGGTAAAATTTGTTGTCTACAAAGTCCTTTTTGATAAAATGAAATATGTACTTAAAAGTTTAATGGTCATGTTTATATGGTTAACAACTGAGCTTGGTGTTTACACTAATTATGGTGGATTCTTATTATTTATAGAAGTGAGTGGTAGTATTGTATTATATAATTGGGTCCTAGATAAGGAGTGGTGTTGTCTTCTCTCACCTTTATCCACCACAAAAGTGTTTTGGTGCTGACCTAATTTGAATTTTTGCATTGTTGAGGTACATAACTGACCTTAGAGAAGGATTTTAAGGTTGAATGATGCATAATCATCCGTGGTTGTTGTAAGGAAAGCCTGGTGTGGAAAGGCCTTCCTAATACAAAATTCTCAGGGAAGAAGTGCAGAAACAAATAATCTGAGTTACATAGTATTCAAAAAACACATTAACAAAGTATATTGATCAGACAACATACATAGAATTAAATACCAATTTTACATGGGAAAACCCTTATAGGAGAAAAAAAACACACCAAAATAAAGCCACTTTTTTTTTATAGTAAATAGATTACATACAAAGTTATAGACTTCACTCTAAGGTGTTAAATCACAACAATAATACAATCCCTTGATCGACCTCACTCACCGATTACTAGTTCTCCTCACTTTGTTACAATTCTTGTAAAAGAATACAATGTGCAACCACTCAACCACCATTTTATCAAGCCACACACCATTTAATTTCAATATACAGGATTTGAATATACATTCAATGAATCTTGATGTTCATTTGATCACCTCTGCAAACCATGCTACTGTCATGAAGATCAAATCTTCATTTAATTTTTTGTTGTAGTTGTTTAAATTATTTTTCCCTCCAAATTTGGTTACCATGTGAGCTATCCAGATTTACACTGGCGACTGCCACACAAATCACAACAATGATGTGCATTGCATGATCATCTAATTGATAATTTCCATATGCTTATACATGTCACCATCTATCCTTATAAACCTATCGAGTCCTACCATATTCCTTCATAAGTTACCAAGTCAACCATCATACCACTTAATGACTTGGCATAGGTTGAATCCTTCAGGACACATTTTCGAAGTGCGCACAAGCCATGGGAGTCACTTGGGACCCACCACAATTGGCACAGGGTTAGTGGGAACCATTGGATTAAGTAAATCACAACCATGAAACAATAAATAATTCGTCATACTATCAACATGAAATCAAACACATTACCACTGACCAATCCTATACAATGTCGCTATGTTTCCAAGTCAGGAGAAACTTAAACTTTAGAACCTTCTATCAGAGGTTAGGAAATTCCTAAAACCTATGACATGTCAAAATGATGTCGCCAAGTTGAGAGAAACCCAAAATTCACAACCTCCATCAAAGGTTAGGAGTTTTCTAAAACTCGTGAGATGGTGATAACAAATGGAAGCTCAGTGTCACCAAGTTATGAACTTTTAGAAGCCCGCAACTTAGGTTCCAAGGTTTTGGATTTCGATGATAGTCCAACAATGAAGGACAATAAAGGGATAAACATTAAGTCTTTAAGAGAGGTTTAAGCTAGCAAGTTGAGGCATATTTTACAACAAGCTCCCACTTGATGAAGACTTACTGGCTTCCTCTAAAATTGAAGCTATTGAAAGTTATAGTCCCCAAGGCCCATCAAACTAGGACACAACAAGATTTTTCAATGCATCAACGACATTCTCCAGAGTATCAATTTTTCAATATTAACCTTTCCATCCTCTAGAATATCACAAATGAAACAATATTGAATGTTGATATGCTTCATCCTGGCATGGAAAGTGGGATTTTTCACCAACCAAATAGAACTTTGATTATCAAAACAAATCGTAATCTACCCTAAATTATACCCAACATCAAAACACAAACATTTAAGCCAAATGAAATATTTGCAGGTGTGTGTTGTTGTCATATACTCTGCCTCAATAGTAAATAAAATGACTACAACCTACTACTTGCTCATCTAACTCACTACACCACCAAATAACATGAAGGTGTATCCATTAGTGGATATTTTTTTGTCTATTTCCCCTACCCAATTAGAATCCACATACCCATGAATGCTAAGAGAACTTTGTAATTCAACTAAGTTTCCATGTGATAAAACAAAGCATACTCTGAGGTACTCTTCAAATATCTAAAAACTCTCTTCATAGCATCCCAATTTGGTCTTCTTGAATTATCCATAAAATGACTAAGTACTCCCACTACTTGGGAAATGTTTGGCCTAGTATAGACCATTTTGTACATCAAGCTACCAACAAAACTTGTATAACGCACCTTGGTCATGTCCTCCATCTTAATAGGAGACCTTGGACAATCTTCAATAGATAGCTTTGTTCCTTGCAGCACTAAAACAACTAACTACTTACAGTCTATCATATCAAATCTCTCAAGGATAGTACTAATATACTAGCTAAGCCAAAGATTTATACTTCCCCTATCCCTTATGATTTCCATTCCCATAATGTACCTTGTTGCACCAAAAAAATTGATTTTAAATGGTGTTGACAACTAATATTTTAAAAAAGAAATCATACCCTTACTATTCCCAAAGAATAACGCATCATCAACATACAGGGAAATAATAAGAAAATGATAATTTTTAGTTTTTTAATAAACATAATGATCTGATTTTGATCTCATGAATCCCAATGACAACACAAAGGTGTCAAAATTTTGGTACCACATTTTAGGTTATTGCTTCAAACCATACAAATATTTCCTTTACTTGCAAACTAGGCTTTCTTTTCATTTTTCAATGAAGTGCTTAGGCTGGGACATATAAATTTATTCTTCTATATCTCCATGAAGAAACATTTCCTTCACATCCATCTACTCAATCTCTAAGTCATACACAACTACAAGTGACAAAATCAATATGATAGATGCCAGCTTAGCTAGAGGAGAAAATATTTCTCCATAATAAATTCCCTCCACCTAGGAATAAACTTCCACAACTAACCTAGCTTTATACTTCTCAACACTCTCATCTAAACCAATCTTCTTCTTAAATACCCATTTATAGGCAACAAGATTTTTCCCTTCAGGAAAAGGTATCAAATCCCACATTTCATTCTTCTTCCATGATGCCATTTCTTCATTCATGGCTTCAAACCAGGAATCTGAATTAAACATATTAATTGCCTCCTTTATAGTCCTAGGCTCATCAATGCTAGTAATCAAGGAATAGGCATAATTTGAATCTAACATGGGAAATCCATACCTATCAAGTTACTGCTTCTCATATGTATACATCCTCATAGGGTGAGACTGAGGTTTTTGATTCTTCTTCCTGTTTAGAGCTATCAAAGCTACTTGAGCTCTCCTTGATTTCAGGTACACATTGAATTCATAGTTCCTCTTTATCTTGAGTTTGAGGAATTTTAAATACATCATTCTTCTTTTCCATTTCTATGATCTCTAGCTGCAGATCAGTTGAAGAAGGTTTTAGCTCTTGAAAGATTACACTTTTGTTGTACGTAACCTTTTAAGTATTAGGATTCCAAAGCTTGTATCCTTTCACAACAATGTCATAGCCAATAAAGATACATTTGAAAACCTTGTTCTCCAAGTTATATCTTTTATCATTCGACACATATGCATATGCCTCACAGTCAAAGACACAACTATGTCTTCGAGAGGGCTTCTTACCAGACCGTGCTTCTATAGAAATTTTTTCAACAAGAGCTGAACTAGGTGAATGATTAATCAAGTAACATGTTGTAGCCACATCCTCATCCTAGAACTTCTACTCTAGACCAACACTTTTCAACATACTTCACGCTCTTTCCATTAGCGTCTTGTTCAAAATTTCAACAATTCCATTCTATTGTGGAGTATAAGGTGTATTTTTATGCCTTCTAATCCCATGGTATTCATAGTACGTTTTGAAATATGTAAATAAAATCACTGTCATTGTCTATCCTCAAGAATTTAATTTTTCTTCTAACCTAATTTTCTACCAAGTTTATAAACTCTTTAAACTTACAAAACAATTTTGATTTACTCTTTAGAAAATACAAAATCCGCTTCTCAAATAATCATCAATAAAAGAAATATAATATCTAGACTTTGATAATGAAGGAAAATTTACTAGACCAAATACATCATAGTGAACATAATCTAGTATTCCAGAAGATCTATGGAGATTGAAATAAGATGAAACATGGTGTTGCTTTTCATAAATGCAATGTTCGCATAAATCTACCTCAAGGTTCCAATCAACAAGCCTTTCTACTAGATTTTTATTTTTTAAGGATCTTAAGCCCTTTTATACTATGTGTCCAAGTCTATGATGTCATAGCATGGTTTTATCTTTTGGGAGTTTCATCTCCAAGGATTTTGCAGCTAGAGGGTCTTCATTCTCCTTCTCTTTATGGAAAACCTTGCCTGACTTTATAGAGACACTGTTACATAGAATAGCATGTGCATCTAGCTTATAGAGAGTGCCAATACATACACCCTTGACAACACCATAGAGCCTCTAGTCATTTTGTAGCCTCCATTCGATAATGAAACTTTCATGCCAACATCATTTAAATTACTAATGGAAAGAAGGTTACGATCCAAATCTTGTATGTGCAGTATACCATTAATTCCTTTGATTCTTTCATTAGGGAATTGGATCTTGACTCTTCCACAACCAAAAATTTCAAGAGATGAATCACTTGCTAGGTACACCTTTCCACCAACATACTTTTCATATTTATTGAACCAATCTCTATGAGATGTCAAGTGGAAGGATCCACTTGAGTCAATTAGTCAAACATAATCTAATGCCTGAGTCGCCAAGGAAAACATGAAGGCATCTACATCACTTTGACGAGAGTCATTGTTCGAATAGTTGTTGTTCTTCTTTTTATCCTCTTTACAATCCTTCTAGATATGACCAGTCTACCCACAATTCAATAATTTCACCTTGGACTTCTTGTAAGGAGACTTTGATCTCCATTCAGATTTGGATTTAGACTTCTTGTCTTTCTTCTTTTGTCTCTCCTTTGATCTACCTTGAATAGAAAGGGCCTCCTTAGCCATCTCAAAAGACTTCCTCCACATTTCTTTTGACAACAATGAAGAAACCATGTCTTCCATCTTAAATGTGGTTTTTTTACTTCCAATAGAAATAACTAGATGATACAATGTGTTAGGTAAGGAGCATAATATAAGCATACAATGATCCTCCTCCTCTATCTTCACACCCACAGAGGCCAACTAAGCAATAATCATATTAAATGAATTCAGATGGTCGACTACACATGCATCTTCTTCCATCTTCAAAAAGTATAATTTCTTCCTCGGGAATAACCTACTCACCACAGACTTTCTTTGATAAATGTCACAAATTTTATTCCATAACAAAGATACAATCTTGTCTACATGGACATTTAGGAGAACATAATCAACTAGACAAATCCTTATCACTCCTCTGGCCTTCCTATTTGTGAGGTCCCAATCTTCTTGTTTGATGCCTTGAGGCATAGTTCCATAAACAACAATCTCAAGGTCCCTATCCACAAAAGGTCTTCCATTTTGAGTTTCCACAAATCAAAATTTCCGCCATTAAACTTTTTGATTTCTACTCTTCTTTATGTGCTTGCCATCTCAAACAATAAAGAAGACAAATAGTTTCCTCTACAAGACTCCCACTAAATAGAATTAGCACAAAAAACCAGCCCTACCTACAAGAATAACACAACTGACCATGCTCTAATACTAGTTGTAAGGAAAGCCCAATACACAAACACCTTCCTAATGCAAAATTATTAGGGAAGAAGTGAAAAAAAAACTAAACTGAGTTACACAATATTCATAAAACACATCAACAGAGTGTATTGATCAGACAAGAGACAAAATTAAACACCAGTTTTATGTGGCAAAAACCCTTATGGGAGAAAAACCCACACACCAAAATAAAGCCACTTTGTATTGTAGTAAATAGATTACATACAGATTTACAAACTTCACTCTTAGGTGTTAACTCACAACAACAATACAATCCCTTGACCAACCTCACTCACTAATTAATAGTTCTCAGTTTGTTACAATGCTTGTAAAAGAATACAATGTAGAACCACTCAACCACCACTTCATCGATCCGCATGCCATTTAATTTTGATATAGAGGATTTGAATATACATTCAATGCATCTTGTTGTTCATTTGATCCAATTTGATCTCGACCACCTCTGTAAACCCTGCCACCATCATGAATATTAGATCTTCATTTAATTTGTTGTTGGAGTAGTTGTTTAAATGAATTTTTGCTCAACTTTCGGTTACTAGGCGAGCTACCCAAGTTTACACTGATGAATTCCACACAATTCACAACGAGGATGTGAATTTCATGATCATCCAATCAATAATCACCATCTACTTATACATGTCACCATCCATCCTTATCAACCTATCGGGTCCCACCATATGCCTTCACAAGTTATCGAGTCAACCTTCATACCACTTAACAACTTGGCACAAGTTGGGTCCACCAAGACACATGTTTGAAGCTTGCACACCCTATGGGATTCACTCGAGACCCACCACAAGAGGTGCAGTATTAGCAGGCATCATTGGATTAAGTTAATCATAACCGTTGATAAATAAATAATTCATCACATTATCAACATGACGTTAAATTCATTACCGCTGACCAATCCTATGCAATATCGCCATGTCACCAAGTTGGAAGAAACCCAAAATTTAGAACCTTCTATCAAAGGTTAGGAAATTTATAAAACTCATTACATTCCAATAATGATGCCACCAAGTCAAGAGAAACCCAAACTTCACAACCTCCATCCGAGGTTAGGAATTTTACAAAACCTGTGACATGGTGATAACAAAGGGAAGCTCAATGTTGCCAAGTTATGAACTTTTAGAACCCCACAGCTTAGGTTTCAAGGTTCTAGATTTTGGTGATAGTTTGACAATGATGGCCAACAAAGTGAAAAATTCTAAGTCTTTAAGAGAGGTTCAAGCTAGCAAGTTGAGGCATCTTTTCCAACAGTTGTAAAGCAATCTTGTATCAACAAAAGAAAGTTATTTTTTGAATTACATTTAGTAGTAGTTTCAATAGTTCATTCCAAATTTTACAACATCATTATTTATTATCTCATGAACTAGGATATAGCATCTACACATTGACATCTACTACATATCCAAATTTTTGATCATTTGCATTTTCCTATCAAAAGTTATCTCTCTCAAAATTTGACTATGTTACCAGTTAGAGCATGCGAGGGTTGACCTGGTCCAGTTTCTTAGTGTGGACCTATTTTAGATCATGGAGAGCTTAATGAGAAATCATACAAGAATCTTGGGTTTTTTGGTACCTATCATAAGATAATTCATTTCATGTCGAGCCAAATTCTCTATATCTCCATCATGTATCAACATTATGATTTATGCTCCTTGAAATGAATGAGCGATGCACTAAGAGCTAATGATGAAAGGAATATAATATTCAGCATTCCATCATCCATCGCTAGTAAATAATTTGGGAATCCACTTTAAACTATGATGGAAATAAATAGTTTGATGGGAGCAAGGCGTAACATTGAAATTGTCCATCACTAATTTGAATCACAACAGTCATAACTCATTAGCAAGAAAAGGAACCAAATGACTATTTAGGATCAAACCACATGTCCACAAGATGAGATCAATGGTTGAGAGAGAATCACCCTTGAAAATAATTCATATCATAGATGGGATACATAAACATAGGACTTCATCGCACATCATTGATTTATATCAAAAAACTTACAAGAAATCAATGATGGCAAGAGAAACTAGAAATATAGAAGAGAACACACATATCACACATCGCTGATGCAAAACTCAAGATCCATACCCTATCTAAAATATGTGATACACAAGAAACACCACTCATCACACATCACCAATGTAAGTTGTGTATTCACAAACTTATCTATGATGAGAAATGGGCAAAAATGGTGAACATGAACTTAAAAGTGAAGCAATTCCATGATAGGTTGTTTTCAAAAGGGGACCTCCTATGAAAACGTATTAAGAGGCCTCAAAGGAATTAAACCATATTTTTCAAAGGATGTAAAGGCCAAACAAGGTTTATTAGTTGACCTTATAAAATAAAAGTATTTCTCAGACCTAGGCACAAGGGATCGGTTACTTCATGGGCTTCAATGGCTCAAGTTGTTTTCAGCATGACAAGGAATGGGAACAATAGGTCAACGAAAATATATAACATTGCAAAGGGCATTAGATATAAGGCCTTTTAATAATTTTTTAGTATTAAAAACTACAAGGAATGATGATAGACAAAACCCTAAGCCATGGGGCATGAGATTAACCAATTTCTAGCAAAATTTTTGGATGGAAAACAAATCATTTTTAGTGGTTCCATTAGTGGCTCCTATTGGGGATACATTCCTCTTATAGGAATGGTAAGATTCTAGATCTAAAGGTTGAAGTAGACCAAGCACGGGGACAATAAAAACAAAGGACTTGCCTAGACAAGGCAAGAGAACTAGACCAAAGAAAACACAACATATATACAAATTTACTAGAGTGTAAAATATGCTCCCACTTCAAATTTCCCTAGAAGCCCCTTTTGATGTACAAGCTCTTAGCCTATATTCTACAATTTAATATTCTTTAGCTTCAATTGGTGGCCCTAGGCCCCCAGAAACATAGAACAAGTCTTTACCTCTGTCAAATAGTTTATTTTTTGCTATCTGCAATAGGACAAACCTGAAAAATATTGCCATGAATTTCCCATCAATTAATCCTACTATGGTCACTTTAATTTATCATAATTTCCATGTGTTTGAACTTACCATTTTCATCATTAACCCTATATAGCTAAAAATTACAATCAAACATTATCTAGAATCCATAATCAATGTAGCATTTTATCTTATTCATCTCAAAATCATACTCCACTAAATACTCCTCCAGCTAGAGTGTAAATTCAAAACATTCATATTCCACTTTATTATTAACACCATAAGGGTTGACATCAGATTAATTTTGGACATCAAACTAGAAACTTTCATAATCACTTTTCTCAACTGTTCCATCCAGAAATACTTTCCCTAACCCTTTGAAGTCACATTACAATTCCACTTCAAGTAGATCAAAATTAGTATAAGGCTCACATAAAACCCTTGAATCATCCCCTAGTTTTTGTCCCATTACAAGAAAAAATTTATCTTGTGTGATGAACAAGAAATTCTCATATACATGTATACTCTCAAATTGGTCTTCACATTCATCAGTGTAGTGTGAACCAATCATACTACCCTATGCTCCACTTCCCTAGGAAATTGATTCATTAGAACCCATAGCATATTTTCTCTTATTAAGATCAGATTCATTACAAGAAACCCCATTAATGGTACCATCCTAGGGATCAAAGAATACTTCCATTTTAGGTTCGTTAACCTATTCTTGTTTTTTCTTCAAATCACTATCCATCTCAAAGAAAAATGTTTCAAAGGATGGCTCAAATAACTCTAGATTAATAGGGTCAACAACAAGGCACCCATGTACCTCATCCATTCATAAGTATGCTGACTCAAATGTGAAAGTTTCATTATAATCTGATTTTTTTTCATTAGCATTTCAACAAACTTCTTCATCCCTTTCTCCATCAATACATTCCTTGTAAAAAACAATCATGTCCAGTTTTGAAAAAAATCTTTTAAATTCCATCTCTATTTCACATAGAAACTCAACAACCACTAGGACATGATCCTGCTAATTAGCATTATATTTTTCATCATTTTTAACACTATGTTTAGGCTCAGGAAACTGAGCACATACATTCTTTTCATTAAACTCATCACCATTCATAAAACTAACATGCTATAGTTTTAACATGACTAGATTGCACTCCAGGTATCCATCACATTGAATTTGTTCATTCACTAGTAAGGAAACAGCCTTGTGAGAATTAATATTATTTCATCCCTCCTACAAAGAAAATGATTCCAAATCATCCTTATAAAAAGATTCATACTCCTTAGAAAAATAAATAGAGCCCTCACTTTCCCTATGATAATTATTACAAGAGGGTTCATTACCACATGCACTAAGCTCAAAGTGTTCAGAATGAAAGATCAAACTCTCATTCTCAATATGTTGACCATTGGTTTTTGATGAGGTGTCAATAATACTTGCAAATGCATTTCCCTCCTTATCACCAATGTACTAGTTTCTATATAGGTTGCTTGTAAATTGGTTATAATCATTGTCCTCACTCATACCACAAGATAGATGTCTATTCTCTGATACACCCTTTTAAGTTACTTGCATTTCCTTCTGATTCTTTTCAATAAGACAACCACCACTGAAACTTTGGGATTTCATACTTTGTGCATAATCACATTTAGCTTCTTCAAAACAAATTATCTAGTCAAGCATCTGATCAAAACCTTGAGGCTTCAACTCGTTTGGAAAAGTACTCAATCCTGGCTCCAAAAATTCACAAAACAAGTCAATGCACACCGAATCCTTAGGTTTGAGATTCCTAGGTATTTGCAACAAGGTACCCAAAACCTTGGAAATAAATCATATGATGATTCTCCTTTGTGCCTTTTGTTGTTAAATAATTCTTCAACAAAAGGAATCTGATCAATATTGATCAATATTTATTGATGTTCAATTTGGGATTCATCATTAGTTACATAAGGAAATGGTGGACAAGTCAAAATAGTAGAAGAATCATCACCATAATACTCATTTATATTATCTAATCCCCTTGCATGAGGGGTACTAAAATAACCTACACTCATAGCCATATACCCCTTTATCATTGAATATATCTAAAGTTGTTTTCAATGTCCATGAAAATTTGGTATGCATGATGCAATGTTACATGCTCCTTATCTCTCAAAATATAACTCATTTTTTCATTAAATGCACCCAAATACACAATCAAGCACTCTTCATCTCTTAGTCTCATTTTTTCAAGAATATCTCTTATTTCTTTTACAAATCTAAGGTTGAAAGTTGGGACCAACTCCTCTTCATCCTTTTAGATCTCCATGAATTTTTTCCTTACTGAAATTTGATTAATACTTTCACCAAACTATTTTATGAATGCTGCCATGAACTCATTCCATAACGAAATAGAAAATACTGACAAATATAAAAACCAATCTCTAGCATTTTCCTTTAGAGTTTGCACAAAGAGATTCATGACAGCATCCTCATAACTTATCTCATAGTCTCCCATCAAATCCATAAATGTATAAAAATGTCTAAAAGCCGACTGTGAAATTTTCCCTATGAATTTAGGCAAAGCTCCCTAACATCATTAGGAATGGGATTGGAGAAACCTTGAATACCATTTAAATTTAGTGCTCTATACCTCCCAATAGATAAATTTCTTTGAGAGTATGATGCAAGATGCACATTCTTCATGTTTTCACTTGACATTCCATAAGAACATGCAGGGGAATGATACATTTCTAATATCCCTTTACAACCTCAAATATCAACTCTACAATTGATCGTTTACTGCCCTATTCCATGATTTATTAATGACTTTAAAGTACCCAAATCAAATACATTTATGCCTTAGATCCTTCTAATGGGAAAATTCCAAAATAAGCATACTTCTTCAACATAATACAAATATATCAAATTATATCCTAGAAGTATGTTGGAATAATCATTACCATTCCCTTTATTAGTGCTCAATTCAATTAATAGGGAACCAAAACTTATAAAAGTCATTTAACATGGTTTTCACACAAATTTATGCTTCTTGAAAACCAAAATGAGGGAAATACCTGGATATGTTGCAACTATCGTAAATTATGCTTTTGACTAGAAAATTTTGTAAATATAAAGCTATCATCACAATTTTGAAAGAAAAAAAGACCCTGAGGAAACGCTTTCCTAATGCTAAAACTACAGAGGAGAAGTGAAAATAAAAACTTTAAAACACTTATGATGAACACATACAGGATAACAAGAGTAACAAAAAATAACAGTCACAAAGATAACACTAGAATTACGTGGGAAAACCCTTTCGGGAAAAAACCCACCACACCAAGAGCAATCACTTTGTATTATAGTAAAAGCTTTCATACAAAGTTAACAAACTTCTCTCTCTCTGATCATCAACTCACAACAACACACTTTAGTTCGACTACTCTCACTCTTACAATGCTTTTTAGCATACAATGAATTCACTCACATTTTTTGTCATGTTAGTGACTATGTCTAAATATTAGACTATTACAAGTCTTTCATACATTGTTCATCCAACCAACCAATTGGGTGCCATTATTATTCACCTTCCTTCTAACAGACAAATCCGATCGCTTCTAACCGATTCACCTTGCAATCACGCATCGGGCCATCTAGGCATTAATTCTCTTTTCCATAATCAGATACTAACACCTGTCAAATCAAACCTTGTAGTTAATTATTTCACCACTTCAAACTTTGGCCAATGAGTCATTGATTACTTGCCACATGTCATCTTCCCATTCGTCCATAACTTCCAATCAAGTCAGACCGGTCAATACAAATGTTGAACTCCTCTTACCCTGCTACCTCGCTGAGCCAAAGAGACCACCAGGGTATGGCAGTGTTGCCTTGGTACCACCTATCTCCTTCTTAGCCTCTATGGTCTAGTGGTAGACATACCACACCACCACGATAGAGCAAAGGATCCACCATGGTATGGTTGTGGGAAATCAATGACCAGTCCACCACCTTCACCATGCCATCACTGATCTTGGATCAACCCTCTATAGTATGGTGGTAACTGCTAGAGTTGACTGTCGAACCCATCATGCTACCATGCCCCAACTGCCAAAATTCTATGGTAAGGAGGTAAGCATTATATCTGACTGCCAAGGCTTACTGTGCCATCATGACATGGAAAAAGGGCAATCCTAGTGTGGCAGTAATCAATCTTCATTGAATGTTCGTTCACCGTGGCCACCGCACCTCCTTCGAGCCACCTCTATGGTAGGGAGGTAAACCTTCAAACTGATCGCATAGTCAATCGTGCTACCTCCATCTCAAGATAGAGTCCCTATGGTATGGCAGTCACCCAACCACAGACAAAGAAACAAAGGCCTGCGATATGGTGGTAAATCGTGCTACTGCGACTCTTTGAAGAACTCCTAGTGGTAGGGAGGTAAATTCCAAAAAAGGCTACAAAACACCAAGTCTTTTATAGATGTTCAAGTCAGAAGTTGAGGCACCTATTCCCAAAAGCTCCCACTTGACAAAGACTTCTTGGCTTCCACTAGACTTTGAATTTACTGATGATCATAGACCCAAGGCCCATCGAAGTTGTGCACCATCTAAACTTGTTTGTGCTCATTGGCTTTGTTAATGCATTTGCAACATTCTTCAAGATGTGAACCTTTTCCAAACAGACCTTTCCATCCTCCACCATGTCTCTAACAAATTGATTCTGCACATCAATGTGATTCATCTTGGCATGGAAAGTAGGGTTCTTTGCCAGACAAATGGCATTCAGACTGTCACAACAAATTGCAATCTTCCCTCCATTAAAACAAATATCAAAACATAAATGAATCAGCCAAACAACTTATTTGTAGGCATGTGTTGCTACAATGTATTCTACCTCTATAGTGGACAAAGCAACTATAGCCTATAGCTTACTCATCCAGCTGACAACACCACCATTTAACATGAAAGTGTATCCACTGGTGGATCTCCTATTGTCAATGTCCCCTGCCCAATCAAAGTACACATATCCACGAATGCTAAGAGTTCTATGTGATGCAACCGAGTTTCCATGGTAACATAGAGCATATTATGAAGTACCCTTTAAATATCTAAACACTCTCTTCACATTATCCCAATGTGTCCTTCCTTGATTTTCCATAAAATGGCTCACAAATCCAACTACTTGGGAAATGTCCGGACTTGTACAAACCACTGCATACATTAGACTACCAACAACACATGCATAAGGCACCCTGGTCATGTCCTCCATCTTAGTATCAAATTTTGGATAGTCTTCAATAGATAGCTTCGTTCCCTACATAACTGGAACAAATAGCTACTTGTAGTCATACATACCAAATCTCTGCAGAACAGTGTTAACATACTTAATCTGGCTAACCCAAAGATTCCTACTTGTTCTATCCCTGGTAATTTCAATCCCTAGAATATACCTTTCTGCACCTAGATCTTTCATTTCAAACTGTGCAGACAACTGAGATTTAAGATCAAAAATCTTAGACTTACTATTTCCTATGAACAACATATCATCCACATACAAGGTAATAATAAGCACATGATAATTTTTAGGATTTTAATAAACACAATGATTAGATTTTGATCTCACAAATCCCATAGACAACACAAAAGTGTCAAATTTCTCGTACCACGTTCTAGGAGACTACTTCAAACCATACAAATATTCATTTAATTTGTAGACCAAACTTTCTTTACCTTTTTCAATGAAGTGCTCAGGTTGGGACATATAAATATCTTCTTCTAGCTCTCCATGGAGAAACATTGTCTTCACATCCATCTTCTCGATCTCTAAGTCATACCCTACTGCCAATGACAAAAGAAATCTAATAGATGTTAGATCTGCTACAGGGGAAAATATTTCCCCATAATCAATTCCCTCAATCTGGGAAAATCCCTTTGCAACCAACCTTGCCTTATATTTTTCAACACTTCCATCTAGACTCGTCTTCTTCTTAAATACCCATTTACAACAAATATGCTTTCATCCTTCAAGGAAATGTACCAGATCCCAAATTTCATTTTTCTTCAATGATTCCATTTCTTCATTCATGGCTTCCATCCAGGAATTTGAATTAGATGTGTTGATAGCTTCTTTCACAGTCCTAGGCTTATTAGTGCTAGTAATCAAAGAATAGGAATAGTTCGAATCTAACATAGAGAAACCATACCTATCAGGTTGTCATTTTTCATGTGTAGACCTTCTTACTGGCTGAGGTTGTGGTTCTTCATCTTTAGAATTATCAAATCTTTTTGAACTCTCCCCAGTTTCAGATACACCATGTAGTTCCTCTTTTTCTGGAGTCTTAGGAATTTCAACTACATCATTCTTCTTTTCTCCTTTTTCTATCTCTAATTGTGGATCAACTACTGAAGGTTTTAGCTCATGAAATATTACACTTCTGCTGTATAAAACCTTCTCAATATCAGGAGTCCAAAGCTTGTATCCCTTCACATTGACACCATAGTTGATGAAGATACATTTGACAACCTTGTTCTCCAACTTTGATCTTTTCTCATTTGGCACATATACATATGCCTCATAGCCAAAGACACGAATATGTCTCAGAGAGGAATTCTTACCAGACCATGCTTCAAAAGGTTTTTTGTCAACAAGAGAAGAACAAGGTGAATGATTTACCAAGTAACATGTTGTAGCCATAGGCTTAGCCCATAACTTATGCTCCTGACCAGGACTGCTCAACATACTTATCACTCTCTCCATTAACATTTTGTTCAACCTTTCAGCAAATCCATTCTTTTGTGGAGTATAAGGTGTAGTTTTATGCCTTTTAATCCCATGGTCTTTATGGTACCTTTCAAAATCTATAGAACAAAACTGACCACCATTATCCATCCTTAAACATTTAATTTTCTTTCTAGTCTAATTTTCTACCAAATTTTTGAATTCTTTAAACCGATTGAACACTTTTGATATACGCTTAAGAAAGTATATAAATGCCCTTCTCGAATAGTCATCAATAAAAGAAACATAATATCTAGACTTCGATAACGAAGGAACATTAGATGGACCAAACACATTAGAATGAACATAATCTAGTACACCAAAATATTTATGAGGACTTGAATAACAATAAATATGGTGCTTCTTTCCATATATGCAATGTTCACAAAAATTGAACTCAAGGTTACAATCAACAAGCCCTTCAGCAAGATTTTTAGTTTTCAAGGTTTTTAAACCTTTCTCACCTATGTGACCGAGTCTATGATGCCACAACATGATTTTCTCAGTTGGGAGTTTCACCTCCAAGGCATTTGCACCTAGAAGAACTTGATCATCCTTCTCTATAGGAGCATCTTTGCTTGAATTTATAGAGATGTTGTTACATTGAATAGGACATGCATCCAGCTTGTACAAAGTGCCAAAGCATACACCCTTAGCCAACGCCATGGAACCTCTAGCCATTTTACATCCTTTACTCAAGAAATAAACTTCCACACCAACATCATTCAACTTACTATAAGAAACTAAATTATGAGCTAAACCTGATATGTGCAGTACATCGCTAATCCTTTTGATTCTTCCATCAGGGAACTATATTTTGACTCTTCAACGACAAAAAATCTCTAGTGTTGAATCACGTGCTAGGTACACCTTTCCACCATCATACTTTTTGTACTTAGTGAACCACTCTCTATGAGACGTCAAGTGAAAAGATGCACTTGTGTCAACTAGCCAAACATCATCTAATGCCTAGGTTGCCAAGGCTACAATGAAGGCATCTGCATCACTTTGAGAAGAGTCATTGTCTAAAGCATTATTCTTCTTCTTCTTCTCCTACAATCCTTTCAGATATGGCCAGGTTTCACACAATTCCAACATTTCACCTTGGAATTTTCACCAAGAGACTTTGATCTCCCTCTAGATTTAGATTTAGACTTCCTATCCTTATTCTTGCCTTTCTCCTTTGATCTACCTCGAACAAAAAGGGCCTCTTTGGCCATCTTTGAAAACTTCCTCTGCATCTCTTTAGACAACAGTGAGGCAACAACATCTTCCATCTTGAAAGTAGTGATCATACTTCCAATAGCCATTACAACATGATCCCAAGTGTTAGGTAATGAGCATAACATGAGCATGCAATGATCCTCCTCCTCTATATTCATACCCATAGATGCCAACTAAGCAACACTCATATTAAATGAGTTCAGATGGTCTGCAACAAATGCACCTTCTTCCATCTTCAAGGAGTACAAATTCTTCCTTAGGAATAACTTATTTACTAGAGACTTTCCCTGATAAATATCTCCAAGATTCTTCCATAATGAAGTTGCAGACTTCTCCTCATGGATGTTTATGAGTACAAAATCGGCCAGACTAAGTCTTATCAATCCTCTTGATTTTCTATCTACAAGATCCCAATCTTCTTGTTTCATACCTTGTGCCATAGTTCTAGACACAACAACCAAGAGGTCTCTATCCACAAGCATGTCTTCCATTTTTAGTTTCCACAACTTAAAGTTGCTGCCATTGAATTTTTCAATCTCTACTCTACCTGATGTACTTGTCATCTCAAATAGAACTAAGTTCTAACTTTGCAAGACTCCCATTGGAACAATATTAGCACAAAAAACCAGCCCTACTAACAAGGATAACACAAATGGCCAAGCTCTGAACCACTTGAAAGGAAAACAGATAGTGCAGAAATGCTTTCCTAATGCTAAAACCATAGAGGAGAACTACAAAGACTAGTTTTAAAAACTTTAAAACACTTAAGATGAACACATACAGGATAACAATAGTAACAAAAAATAACAATCACAAAGATAACACCAGAATTACGTGGGAAAACTTTTTCAGGAAAAAACCCACCACACCAAGAGTAATCACTTTGTATTATAGTAAAATCCTACATACAAAGTTAACAAACTTCTCTCTGTAATACCCCTCCGTTTTGCTTCACATTACATGTTGTTTTATGCTTTGCTTGGATTGCAGCTACTTTGATTCTGGACACACTTTTATTATGATGTTTTGATCGCTGCTCTTGAGCGACAACTATTATTGTGTGATGTGATTATCTGATTTTATTTCACATGCTTTGATGAATTAATGATGTCAGTAGAATTATCATGTGATTATTTATGCGAATATTGTTTATGACGTTAGTGTCATTCTTTGATGAGTGTATTGGTGAAGAAGACGGGTTCGCATCACTCGCTTGCGAGCGCCCTGCGAATTCGAGACTTCTTCTTCACGGTGTGAATTATATGCTGCATATATTATGTTGTTTACTTAATTTCAGGTTGCAGGTACATGACATCGACTCCACCTGGTTTCACAGGTTTGAGCGTGTCGATCCAACGGTTAAGTTGAATGGGAGATAGTAACTTGGTAACATGTGTCAGGTTTACACCCTAGCCTTAGTGTGTCGTCAATTTTGAGTATTGAGTCATGTTGTATCTTATTTGATGTTAAATAATGTTTTGAAAAGTGTTGTCTTATTAAATAGTTCTTTTAGAAAATTGCTTTGGCTGGAAGAAATATTTATTTTTATATTATATTAATGTTATGCTTATTGGTTATTTTTAAAATGATTAATGAAATTAAAGTTAAATTATTTAATTTATTAAATTTAAATCTCAAGGGATTAATTTTAATTGTTAAATAATTGTAGGTAAGTTAATTAAAGTTAAATTATTTAATTTATTAAATTTAAATCTCAAGGGATTGGATTTAGTTATTTAAATAATTTAATAATAATTATGTAAGTATATTTGATTGTTAAATTAAATTAAATCAAAAAAAGGAATTATGAGAAATTGAAATTTTACTTTAAAGTCAAAATTAGGGCCTTCCAAAGAGGGGAAATGAAATTAACTTTTAAATTCAATTCATTGTATTGAATGTGAATTAGGGTTGCATTAGGTTATTTTGGAATTTTGAGGAAATGATGTTTTATAAGATTAGGGCAGAAAAATTTGGGGATTCTTCTTCCTTCTTTTTTTTCACAGGTATGAGATTTTTGGAGAGAGTTTGCTCATGAAAGTTTTGGAATTATTTTCTGTTTGGAGAATTAAATTGAAAGGAGAGAAAATTCTGTGAAGAAGGTGGAGCTATTGGATCAAAGCTTGCTGGAAATTCTTTGCATTGTTGAAAAGGAATTGTGAGGAGCTCAAAGGAAACTCTGCATCAAGGATTTTGGCTATTTCCTGTGGCTGCAAATAACCAGGTTTTCTTTTATTTCTTGTTTTATTGTTCCTAGTTTAATCTATTTTCTAAATGATAAGAAATTGCAAATGGGTGATTTTTCTTGAAACCCTAGGTTAAACTTCAACATTTTGGTATTCAGATTTGTTTTTCAAAATACCAACCCTTTTTGAAAATTTGTTGAAAAACTCAAAATCAATGTATTACCTTTCCTTTGTCTATATTATTTGAAAACATGGAAGGATGGCTTATTTTGGTATTCAGTTTATAAATCTCTTGAGCATGAGATGTCTATTGTTGTAAATTTTATTACTAGTTTAAATTTATTTCTTCGATTTCACCAGTAAATGTAATTCTAGAAAAAAAATATATGTACGTAAATATACATTACATATATCATATTTTAAATATGATACATATAATCTATATTTACATATATATAGATTTTTATTTTTATTGTGTTGTAATTTCTGTTTTGTCGCTGGTACGGTGAAAGTACCAATTTCGTACGCTGGTTTCTTTTGAAAAAAATTTATTTGAAAAAAATATTATGTGTGGGGGGTGTTCAGCCCCCCATTGTTTTGCTTTCGTTACCGGTGGGTACGCAGCACCCACTGGGCAGTGCGCCCACCGCATGGGGGGGAGGCACTATCCAGTGGGGACTGCGGCCCCCTCCCTTCACTGTTGTTAGCCACTATACTTAGAGTAGAGTCAGCACAAGCTTTACCAAGTCTGCGGACTGTCCGCGGGCACTGGCGGTACTGTCGATCAGACGAGGTACCGTCCGGACCTGTGTGTTTTGTTTTTTTAAATTTTTATTTTTTTTGTTATTTTAAATTCATTTTTTTTTTAATTTTATTTTTATTTTGATTTGATTTATTTTATATATATAGTATTTAATTAAATATATATATTATATGTATTTTTATATTATATATGAATATATATAATATTTAATATATATATATATATATAGAATGTAATTAATATTATATATATTGTATATGTAATCTTATTTAAAGTTTTTCTTTGTAAAATTGATTTATTGGACTAAGATAAAAATATTGATTTTAATAGTGCATATTAATATGAGGTGTTTTTCTTTGTAGATGTGTGTATTTAATACCTTGTTAAAACATAGGAACATTCAACAACTTAGACAATTAAGTATAGTTGAATTTATTATTGCTCATGATTTGATTAAGTGGTGGAGATTATGTATTTAGTAAAATATTGATTGGTTAATATAAAGTCTTGAATGGAATTATTTTACTTTCCTATGAGAAACATCAGTTAGGAACATGGTTTTAGGATAACCAAATATAGTATTTTTCATTGCCAAAGCATGAGTTCATTGATGTATCTTTTAATGATTATTTTGTGAATGAGTGTTGAGTTTTGGTTTGTAAAGTCTGCTAGTGAAACGTGGGTCTTTCCCTTGTTAAATTATTGTTTTGACTTTCCCTTGGGTAGAGTTACATGTTTCTAGTTTCCTCCTAGTGTTGGAGTGGATTTCTTTGTGGTTGCCTCCTAGGATAGGAGAAAGCATGTTGGTTCAGTTTTGTAACACTTGAGTAACCCTTGGAGTTAGAATGTGTAGTGTGTTATCCAATTAGAAGAGTGGCTTTTTTTAGGGGCCGAAGCCTAAAGAGGTAAACCGGGAAACCTTCAGAAGTGATTTTAATAAGCGATAACTAAAATAATGTATTTAGATGACTAGGATGTAGTTCACATTAACCAAGATAAATTAACCTCACTCATAGACACAAGGGTTTGTTTAGACTTGGGGTGAGTGAGAAGGCCTAGAATGGCAAGATCACTATCTCATCCTTATGAGAGGTAGTTGATTCCGCTTGAGCTAGTATGAGTGCCGGGATTCGGTTGAGGCCACCAGGATTTCTGGAGCCTATGAAGAATGCCTAGAGGATATCTCATGACAAACCTTGCGATGATACTATGTCTAGGATAACATTGTGTTATGTTGTGCATATGCTCCTTTAGCACACTTGATTATATTATGTCTGGAAGCAATGTAACCATGATTTGAGATAGACTTATATTGTGCATATGTGTGGTTGAGTCAGCTTGTGTCAGTTTGAGTCTGCCTTTGGTTTGAGGTAGTAGGTTTCTTGTCCATGTTACTTTGTTACTATCTCCTAGCATGGGGGGTGGGCCTACGGGTACCACATGGTTGGGTGGAACATGCACCAAAACCGTTGGGTCCCCTTGATCTTTAGTACTTGGTGGCGAGACTTCTTGATGGACATCTCACATTTCTCACTTTTAATTCTTGTACTTTGTATCTCATATTGTAATGATATTGATTTACCCCTCTTGTGTTATGAGGTGGAGCTTGTAATGATCATACTTATGTATTTTGACTCATTCTGGGAATGAGGATTGTAATAGATGTATGTAATGAATGCTTCAATTTTTATCTCATATCTTTTTATGTTGTTGAATGTTATTACTTGAGTTATTTACTTTCAATGTAATTTAGATGATGCATGTTAATGGGGATCTATGTAATCTCAGTTACGTAACCCTAGGGGATGTTGTCAATTATAGTTGAACATGTGGGTTAATTCACTTCTTTTAAAAAAAAAATTAGTACGCTTGTTTAGTGAATTGAAACTTCCTCTAGGGTTGCATGGCGGGGCATTACACTCTCTCTCTGATCATCAACTCACAACAACAAACTTAATTTTGACTTCACTCATTGTTACAATTATTTTCAACATATAATGAATTCAATCAAAAATTTTTTCACCTCAGTGACTATGTCTATATATCCAACTATTACAAGTCTTCCATACATTATTCAGCCAACCAACCAATCAGGTGCCATTATTATGCACCTTCCTTCTAATAAATGAATCTGATTGATTCTAACCAAGTCGCCCTACAATCAAGCATCGAGTCATCCAGGCATTAATTCTTTTTACCATAATCAGATCATGTCACATGCCAAATCGAGCCTTGCAGTTAATTCTTTCACCACTTCAAACTTCGGCCAATCAATCATTGATTACTTTCCACATGTCACCTTCCTATTTGTCCACCATTTCCTTTCAAGTTAGATTGGTCAATGCAAATTCTGAAATCCTCTTACCCTACTACCTCACTGAGTCAAAGAGACCATTATGGTATGGCGGTCTTACCTCAGTACTGCCCATCTCCTTCTCAGCCTCCGTGGTCTGGCAGTAGACATACCGCACCACCATGACAAAGAAAAGGAGCCATCGCGTTATGGTGGTGGGCACTTGACCACCCATCTGCCACCTTCACCATGCCACCGCTGATCTTGGATCAACCCTCCATAGTATGGCGATAACTTCAAGAGCCGATCATTCAACCCACCGCTACCTCGCCTCGACTTCAAGACTTCCATGGTACAGAGGTAAGCATTATCCTTGACCACCAAGGCTTACCACACCACCATGACATGGACAAAGGGCAATCATGGTGTGGTGGTAAGTGATCTTCATTGACTATCTTCGTTCACCATGGCCACCGCACCTCCTTCGAGCAACCTCCACGGTAGGGATGTAAACCTTCAAACTGACTGCGCAGGCAACCACGCTACTGCCAACTCAAGATAGAGACCTTGTGGTATGGCAGTAACACCACCCAACCACAGACAGAACCACTGAGGCCTGCAGTATGGCAGTAAACTATGCTACCACACCTCTTTAAAGAACTCCTAGCGGTAGGGAGGTAATGTCCAAAAAAGGCTTCAAAATGCCAAGTCTTTTACATATGTTCAAGTTAGAAGTTGAGGCACCTGTTCCCAACAAATTTCATCAGGTTCTTTGCATAGATTCGCCACCTCCTTCTATAGAGGAATGAACATCTATAATATGAAGTTTCTTTCAAACGTTAATTTAACTTTGAGTCTTCTCCAATATCAGAGTCACACATGAATCCTTTATATCTTCTCCAAAATAACCCTTTCAATGTTTAAAACAATTAGTATGTGAACTAGATGTTCAAATTTAGCAACTTTTTTGCCTCTCTCAATATAGGGGTGTGTGTAGGATCATCATGGAAAAAACAAACCCTTAAGTGGCAATAAAATTTAGAAAATCAAAGTTAGGCAACTTGACATAAAAAGTTGAATAAGTTATCTATATTATTTCAAAAATATGTAAGAATAGAATATGTAGAAAATTGAGTAAATACTAGGGTTACTTTATTTTTAAAAAAATCTATTTGGTGAAAGTTTAAAATTTCAATGTAGTAGTACTTAAATTTCAGGGAAAAAATAAGAAGTAGGTGTCCGTTTGACCACCTTAACCACAATAAAATGACAATATTTTTTTATAATATTTTAGATATAAGTAGGGGACTCATGTCTCGATGTGATGCATATTTTTTTGTAATTTTTTTCCAAGTAAATAATTAATTATGAATTTTTTATTGCAAATTTTAAAAAAATATAAAAATTGTATGTTTGACCACCTTAACTTGGTCAAAAATTCATGAAATTCAATTATTTTTGTTTTAATCATATAGTATGTGAAGCATAGAATGTGACGCATATTTTGGATTCAAAAAATGTGATATCGTTTGAAAGCTATAGATTTTTTTCAATTAGCCTATAAATCAGGACTTTAGTCGTAATTCAAATAGAAAATGAATAATAATTATTTATTAAATTCAAAGTAAAGCATAATTTATATTGGTGGAAAGGTGAGAATCCCCTTTAAAAACCCTTTTTGTTTCATCAATTTTGGGTTAAAAAAAAGTCGTCAGCCACATGGGCCATCATATCACTTAGATATCACCACTTTTTGGCACATCATGATCTTGCACATACCCATAGTATTGGGGTCTTTTGAGATTTCCTTTCTAGTCTTCAATTGGGGTACTTCATCATGGGAGTTCACATCCACCTCATCTTTTCTCATCAAATTTTCACTCAAATTTACTAGATTCTCTCAAATAATGGATATTGGTGTAGAGATCTTAGAGTCACCACCCACATTTAGTTAGAAATTATGAAAATATTCATGGAATTATGGTAGATCTTAAGAAAAAAATCAACTTTCAAGGGAAACACAATAAATTCTTGCAACATTTCAGAGAATTGACCCACTGATATCCCAACTAGACCTAAAAATTCAATGACTCTTTAAGGCGAGATGATCTTCTATCAGAATTTTATCAAGTAATTCCCTAATGGAGCCGTCAATTTGTTGGTTATTTTTTTAAACCAAACTTGAACTCACCAAATTCTTATCAATTTTCAACAATTCAATGATAAAAAAGGTAAGGATTGGCCAACAAACAAGTAAGGATTACTAGGCCCTTACTTCTACTCATTAGGATCGGTGAAACCCAAGAGGGTAATCCTGATAATGTTCAAATAGTATTCACATGTCACTTTACCATGAACATTAGAAAAAGTAGATGTATTCCTATCAATTGAAAATAGATAAAATCCCTCAAGGATTTGGCTGATTCTTAAACAAATTTCTACCTAAAGCAAGTAATAAGTTATATTTCTTACTCATACATTGTAATTGAAGGTGTTTAAAGGATTTTCATTCTCATTTTTTCTCTTGGTCAAGTGCAAGACTGACTCATTTGCATTCAAGATAACCAAATGAACTGATAGCTGCCTTTTCTCTAGGTAATGGAGTCAGATCTATAACAACCTATAATACCTTATCAGTTTGACTCAGTAATTCATAGGCTATTAATATATTACATTACAAATACTCAACTCATTGTGTTACAAAATAAACTACTTAGTAATCCTAGAATCTTCCTTCACAAACCTATGATTTCATTTAAGAATGTTTAATCAGTTCCTTGAACCAAAGCAGAAATAAAATTACTTATTCAACCAAAATGATTGAAGATAGACAAAAAGATCCTTAATCATTTCATTTATAATTTAGAAGGAAAAATACATAAGAGAGAATATGCTTTCAAACTTGCATTTTCATTTATATATGGTTGCTACTATAAAACTAGTTAAGTTCATTACAAATCAACTTATACCCTAGACTTCACACTAATCTATTCATCTATGCATGAATTTACAAATTACTCTTTTATGAGCTCAATTTTCCAACCTAGACCACTTGAGACCCTAAATTCGAACCCTCATAACTGGCCCTAAAATACCATTTATAGAAACATGTGAGCACCAAACATCGGGCCAAATTACCATTTAAGTCACATTTAATTTTGACACTTAAATTTATTTCAATGTCAAAAACTCCCCTAGATGGTTATATTTCCCATTGCAAAGTGGGGGGAAAGCAAAAGACAAAACCCATAGAGTCCATTGAAGAAGATCAACCAGCCTTGCAAAAGCCATCGATTGTCATTGTAGCAACACCAAAATATATCATCTATATTGAAGAGATGATATTATCCACATCAACACCCAAGACAAAAAATTATGCATTCACTGAAGAAGACGAGCAGACCATTGTGGAAGTGGTGTCATCAAAAACAAAAATAGAACTGGGGTGCTATTTTAATTCTTCAAAATCAAAGTAGGCACGTCCCCTTTGTGTTCATGTTGAAACTAGAGAAACTACTACCTCTCCATCATCATAATACTCCCAACTTTCCAGTGTGAGAAGGTAATGGTTGTACTCTCGGTTAGTATCCACTTCATCGTTCATAGGACTAGCTAAATCCTCCATGGAAGAGTTGTGCCTCCCCATATAAGAATCATAAGACTTGCGGTACTTATTCTTCTTAGCACAAGACAACCAATTTCCCGCTAGACTCACCCTAGTCATGAACAACAACCCTACTCCTCAGGTAGTAAGTTCTCTTGACACCACCCTTCATAGAATTCTTGCGAGCTCTCCTCTTCTCCTTTGGCTCTATAGGAGCTCCTGGTGTGCCTTGTTCAATTTTAGGTGCATCATCTTGAGGTTTAAGCATACTAATCCTCCTAGACCTTCTGTCTAGTTGGATGGACTCACTAGACTTATTCATCCTTACAAGAAAAAGAACAATAAATAAGAAACCTTCACTTACAAGGAAAGCTCACTGGGTTGTTCTTAAATTGAAATTTGTAGAACAAAACCCTAGGACCTAGGCAATTCTTATAAATCTAAGTTGAAAACATAGGAAATTAAAACCCTCACCAACCCTAGTAATTCATAACTCACAAGACAACTAATTCATAATTATAACAAAGTAGGTATGAACACCTAGTTACCCAAAAAAATTATTTCAACAACTTATAAATTACTTGACTTAGACTCACATGCTTCTTCTCTGGCTCTAAACCAATTTCTCAACTCTCGATGGCTGCAAATGGTGAGATTAAACAATACATGATCCACATTAAGTCAAGAAATCAGATCATGCAATAATTAATATTCAAAGAAGGCTTGTGCGAGCAAGCTAACATCCAACTCTCTAACTTTGAATCATGACTATCAATATTGTTGGTTTTAACACAATCAATGATTCTCCTTAACCATCGCTCCTTGATTTTACAATTTGTGCCTCAAAAATGGCGATGAAACCTCAAAAAATTGCCACATATCCATTTAATCACATTAGTCATCTCATGTTTGATAGACATCATGTATCACCATTCTGATCTATTCTCCTTCAAATGAATGGATGATGCGCTAAGAGATAGTGATGAAGGGAATATCCTATTTGAAATTCCATCACCCATCACTAATACATACTTTGGGAATCCACTTGAAACCATGATGGCCATAAATTATGTGATGGGAGAAAGGTGTGACATTGAAATCACCCATGACTAATTTGCATTGCAACAGCCATAACACAATAGTGATGAAAGGAACCAAATGATCAGTTAGGATCAAACCAAGTGTCCACAAGATGAGATTAAGGGTAGAGAGAGAATCACCCTTGACAATACTCCATATCATAAATGGCATACAAAAACATAGGACCTAATCTCATATCACTGATTTATATCAAAAAACTTACAAGAAATCAGCGATGCTGAGAGAAACTGGCGATATAGAAGAGAACACACATATCGTGCATTGCTAATGAAAAAATGAAGATCCATACTCTATCTATGATATGTGATACAAGAGACACACCAGTCATCACACATTTCTAATGTAAGTTGTGCATTGACAAAGTTATCTGCAATGATCGATGGGTAGAAATGGTGAACAAGAACTTAAGCAAAACAATTATGCACATGTTCATTAGTTTTTTAAAAAATAGGACCACCTACAACAATGTAATAGAAGGCCTTAAAGGACTTAAACCATATTACTCAAAGGATGTAATGCAAAAACAAGGTCAATTAGTGGACCTTATAAAATAAAAGTATTTCTCAGACCTAGGTACAAGGGGCCAGTTACTTCATAGGCTTTAATGGCTCAAGTTGTTTTCGACATGACCAAAAATGGGCACAACATGTTAGCGAAAAAATATATTGCAAATGGCATCAGGTATAAGGCCTTTTAAGAAGGTTTTAGGATTACAAACCACAAGGAATGATGATGGCCCAAACCCTAAGCCCAAGGGCATGAGATTAACCAATTTTTAGCAGAATTTTTGGATGGAACACAAAGCATTTTTAGGGGTTCCATAACCTTCCTTAAAACTCTTTAGCTTGATGAACTTGCTCTTATCTCTAGTAATTTTATTAAAGAATACATTATCGATTACCCACAAATTTTTATTTTTGGTCTGAAGTGTTGGTTGTACAATAATTGATTTTGTAGGCTTCTACTTTTTTTCCTTCCACATTTTCTTGGGCTTATTTTTTGCATTAACTTCCTTCTTTTCAAAGTTTTGTGAACCTTTGCTCATGCTAGGAGGCATGCTTTTATTTTTACTTTTAACTTTTGGTATTCCAAATTTTATTCTACAATTATTAGATATGTGACCAAAGTTGTTCCAATTTGTAGTGTCAAAAAAAGGATCCCCTAAATTCACAGTTAATTTGGGAATAATTAATAATAAAATGAGATTAATTATACCTTAATTTAGTGTTGTAATGTGTTTTACACATTCACATTAGTTTTAGGTCCCAACTTAACTAAATGGAGTTAATGGTGCCTTATTTACGGTGTTGTAAAGTGTATCTTTACACTTTCACACTAATCTATGCCTTTATTAATTTATTGAGGTTAGTTTTCCTTAATTGGCCCCTTCAATTAAAATCCAAGCCTAATTCATTGTAGATTATGAAGGATAAAGCTCAAAATTCATAAATAATATTACCCAACACTTAAATTTTGAAGGTGTGTGTCCTAGGTTAGTGACCTAGGACCCATTCACCACCTAGGGAATGGGTCCTCACTAGGTCCTAGGACCTTAATTTTACATAAACTTTAATATCCCCTGAAGTGTGTCCTAGTTAAGCATGTTATGACACATTTACCCTATAGCGAATGGGTCCTCACTGAACCTTAGGAACCCTCCTTGGAATATGTTTTTGGTGATATTTTAATGATCTGAAATCCAAGATCTGATGCTAGCTTGTGATATTTAAATTTTAGGAATTAATCTTAAGCTATCTATAAATACAAGTTTATTTCATTATGTTTCAACTAGACAAGAGAGAATAATATAGAGAATTTTCATGAGATCAAGCATTCATATTCAAGAAGAAAGCAAGAGTGGAGGCTTGGAGCAACATTATAGTTTTTTTACAGGTCTTGAGTCTTATTTGTTTGTCAAATATCAATCACTATTGAAGAAGCGATGATAAATACCTATGGAGAATCATGATGGATTCTAGGTTTTGGGAGAAGCACCATGAGATTCAACTAGGCCTAATGGATTGTTTCTTAAGTTATTCCATCTTCTATGATCATTCTATTTTTGACCTAAGGTGAGGTATAATTAATTTTGTGACTTATTAAGGGGATTTTAGATTTCCTAAACTAGGTCCTTTGCATTTTTCATGTTTCATTCTAGGATCCTATTCTAACACAATTGAGTAGGGATTATTTGCATCTTGAGAAATATTAATCTCATACAAAATTTATGTTAGGATTGCACACACATTTCATGTTTCAAATTTTAATTTATTATCAAGGTTTAATTACCAAACTTGGGGTTTGATTGAGGCAAACCCATATCCACCAACAAACATCAATATTTGTTTTTAGATTATTGGCAGATCCAAATTCAAAAGAAAGGATTTCAAGCTACAAGAAGGAATTACAGGTTTAGAAATTCAATATTAGATTTAGAGCTTTCTAGTAGAGCTTACTAGGACCCATTCACTACCTAGTGAATGAGTCCCTATTAGGGTTTAAAGGGAAACTGATGTCCAAAGTTCACAAGTTATAGTTTTTGGTTCAGAGCCTCCCATAAGGGTATATGTGGACCCATTCTCCACTTGGTGAATGAGTCCCTATTAGGGTTGTAGAAAAAAAAAATTTTGAATGGGTGAACAACATTTATTATTCTTTGTTTCTCCAAAAATTTCACCATTTCCTTCTATTTTGTGATAAATTCCTTCATTGGACTTTTTAAACCTAGTATTAGAGTTGTTTTTGTACTTTAAATTCTTCTCCACAATGTTTTATTTCGTTCACCCCCCCATCCTTGCATAAAGGATAAGTTGCAAGATTCAAACCTTCATTGGACTCACCTCTTTTTTTGATAGTTAATTCATGGTTTGGATCTCATTTCTTGAATGAAATAGGGGAAAATAGGGTCATATCATAGCCCCATTTTCCTATGTTTCATTTTGGTGAACTCAACCTTTTGAGCATCATCATTTTTTGATTTTGGAGTCCTTTCAACCCTAGATATTAGTTTGCAATAGTTTGCATTAGATTTGCATTACTTGTATTTTATTTAGGGTTCTTTCATGTTGCATTAGTGAATAGTACATTGAGGATAAATTTGCATGTTTGCATTATTTAAAATCACTGAAAATTAAAAAAATGCTTAGGCTAAAAGCACAAAGTTATGTCACACTTTATAAAGGAAACGACCAATGCTAATCAAACTTTTAAAATTGAATCACTAAAAAGTGGCATATATGTTTTGAATTTTGGAATGATGTAAACTAGTAAAAGATGTATTTTTTAGTATATTTTAGGTTTGTATAAAAAATAAAATTAATAAATTAATTTTAAACTAGTTTTTAATAAATTTACACTATAATTTAGTTGCTGATAAAATGTTGAAAAATGAAGTTGCATGGGACATCAAACTTTTTATAGTAATTTTTTTTTTCAAATTTTTTGTGTATTTATAACTTGAAACTTTAGTGTATGGATACATTTTTTTCTAATTTTGATAAATATATATTAAAATGTGTGTGAATCAAAAACCAATGGTTTCCATCAGACTTAAACTTTCATATTAAATATTTATATAAAATGGAAATAAAATAAAATATACCATCTTGAAATATATTCTTTTCTCTAGTGCATCATATTTAAAAATAAATAAAAATAAGTTTTAGTACTTTTCTTTGGCATGGTAATCAACCTAATATTTTATGTTCATAACCTACTTTTAGTATAAATAGAAAACAAAATATAAATAATAATTAAACTATTAAAATAAGTATATTATTGAAAACTACACTTATGGATCTACAAAAGGGTATTTAAAATAAATAAATGTTATCTACATTAGCAGGAGTTATTAAAACTTCAAGTTTTTCAAATAATTTTATTTTTTTGGTAAATTGGACTCAAAATGGTGCTCCATATATTTTTAGCCAATAATTTTAGTTTAAAAAGTTTTGGAAGTATCTAACTTATTTGGAATGAATATTACTAGATCATATGTTTCACAAAATAATGATTTTTAGTTAGAAATACTTAAATTTAGTTGTGTTGATGAGTTGGCTGAAAGTGTGACACAACTTTGTGCTTTTACCCATTATATCTAAGTTTGTTTTTGCATTGAAATCATCATTCAATTATGTAGATCTTTGTCTTGCACATTAATTTTAGTCACCTTATTCATCATTCTACCTTATTCAACATTGCGTTTAGAGACCTAAAATATATAAAATCTGTTACAAAATTGATTGTTACAAACTTAACACAACAAACACATAGGATTAACTTAGAAAACCCTACTTTGAGATCCATTCACAATAGGGTGAATGAGTCCCTATACAAACATATTCAACAAAAAAAAATGAGTGATTTTTGTTGTCTGGTTTAATTTTTTCCCTTGTTATCAAACCCTAATCTCAGACACATTCGCCATAGGGTGAATGAGTCCCTATACATACTTTAGAAACAAAAAATATGAGTGGTTTTCAGCTTCTAATATGCATTTATAGTTTTTTGTTGGCTCTGAGAAGTAGTTTCCTAAAATAGTTTGGTTTTGTATTCAAATTGTTCATTTAATTAGATTTTTCAACTTTGGGAAAGGAATAATTACTTGCATATTTTAAGTTAAATGTAGCATTATATTTCTTCATTTCCAACATTATTGCATCATTATATTTGTTATCTTACATTTTAAAATCATTAGAAAACAAAAACAAAAGACAAAAACATTAAAAACATCAAGCAAGACCCTTAGAAAAAGCATAGTTATTTGATTATGTCAAATCTCTTCTTCAAAGTTAACCTATCCCTCAATCCCTTTAGTAGTGATGACTTTGACATGTTAGGTGAAGTATTTGAGGAAATCTACTCATAAGGTTCATCCACTAAGGCTTTTCATTACACCTCAACTTATCATTTACCCTCCATCGTAAAAACCTCAAGTTCAAAAAAAAACGCGTGATTATCCTAGAACCACCTAATAAAAAGAATCCACTTGATGATAACAATGCTTCACAAAAAATGGGTTACAACACCATTTCACACAAATACAATACAAGTAACAATAGGAAACAACAAATGACTCATGTTTCATTACCTTTACCTCAACCTATCTTCCTTGGATCTCCTTGATTTTCCTCAAACATTGGAAAGGAATATTATCTTTTTGAAAAAATTAAGAACACACTCACTAAGATATCCCTATGGGATCTTATTCAAGCTTCACCAAATTATCATAGTATGCTTCAAACAACCTTGTAACAAGTTATGGTTTCTCCTAATAAAAATTCAAATGATGTAGCAGTGTTACTTCAAGGAATGAATGAGATTATTTTCGATATTGTTTTTCACCAAAGAGAGTTACCCTCCTTGGAAGTTCAAAATTGACATGACGTAGTCATGATAATAGCCCATGTTAATCAAATTGGGATAAAGAGAACCCTTGTTGAAAATGGTACAACCCTTAATCTATATAGTGTGAGCCTATTGAAAAATATTCATATGGACAACACTGACATTGTCCCTGATTCTTTATCTATATATGGATTTGATAATATAGGAAAAAAACCACTTGGAGCCATCACATTACCTATTAGATTTGGGAAAGTAACATTAAAAACTTCGGTCTATGCTATTCTCATGAAATTTCTTATAATCTCCTCCTGAAAAAACCTTGGATTCATGAGATGAATGGAGTTCCCTCTACCCTTCACCATGTAATGAAGTACGTTGATGACAATCAATTTTACACAATAAAAGTTGATTGTGAACCTCAAAGTTGTTTGATTGTTGAGAAATAAGGATGAGATCCTTTGAAAGCATGGAAATAAACTACAAAAGTGGAAGTCACAAAGGAATAAGAACATGAGGAAAACATTGATGAATTCACTAACTTATTAGAAGATGATTGGGGTTCCTTAGATTCCACACAAATATTGATGGGAGAATACAAAATCACAACAAAAGAAATTGTAAAGAAAAAATAACCAATGGTAATGTCAACAAAGAATTCAGAAGAAAACTCAAAAGCATATACTTCATCTACTCTAGAAGAAGACACAATCTATATAAATTCTTTTGATGAAATAAACTACCAACAACCACCAAACTTGAAAGAGATGGAGAAACTTTATGGTAGAGATTATGAACTCATAAAAAAAATTGGTTATAGTGGAAAAGGATATGGAAGGAAAGCATTAGTTTTCCTATAAAGCTTACATGTAATGCCCCATCAAGTAACCTTAAAGGAAGTTGCAATTAACGTCTTAAGTGAACTAATTTTTTTTTATAAAGTGCATTTAACATACACATTCACTTACTAGTTAACAACAACCTCTAAGGCTACAAGGTTAGGATTACTTAAACCCACACATACATATTACATATAACCATACCCTTATGAACTTTATGAAATAACATCATACATCATAAGAATACCACATAACATAATAAGATAATCAACCAAGATACAATCTCATAAACATTATCTTAATTCAATAGTTACATCACTCATTTCCCGAATGAGACACTAGTACAAATGTATTACAATTACATAACTCCACCTCTTACAAAAGAGGGATAAAGTATCATATACAAACTAAAATATTGCAATGCAAGAAATTACAACAAGAACTGCGAGCTGTCCATCTGGATGTCTCGCCACCAAGTACTGAAGATCGATGGGGACCCAATGGTTTTGGTGCATGTTCCACCCTACCAATGTGGTACCCAAAGGCCCACCTCCCATGCTAGGAGATAGTAACAAAGTAACATGGACAAAGATTCTACTACCTCTAACCAAAAGCAGACTCAAACTGGCTCATACTGTTATAACCAACCAAATGAATTAACAAGTACAACTCATTCACCATACAAGTACGAATCAAGTACAACTCAAGTACAATACAAGTACAAATCAAATACAATACAAGTACAATACCAGTACAACTCCAACATCACTGACATAGGTCACATTGCTTCCAGACATAAAGTAGATCAAGTATGTTCACAGAACCATACATATAAAACAATTAACAACAGTTGTCCTAGATAGAGTGTCATTGCAAGGTTTGTCATGAGATCTCCTTTGGGCATTCTTCATAGGCTCCGACACAAGTAATCCTGGTGGCCTCAACCGAATCCCGACACTCATACTCACTCATGCGGAATCAACTACCTCTCGCAAGGACAAGATAGTTGATCTTGCCATTCCAGGCCTTCTCACTCATCCCAAGTCTGAACGAGCCCTTGTGTCTATGAGTGAGGATTAAATTATTTTGATTAGTGTGAACTGCATCCTAATCATCTAAATACATTAATTTAATTATCACTTGATTAACTCACTTCTGAAGGTTACCCGGTTTACCACTTTGGGCTCTGGCCCCTAACAAAAGCCAATCTTCTATTCGACAACACACACCCAAACAATCCACCAAGGGAACACAACTGCATACCAACTAGGCATCATAATCCACTCCAAAACAAGGAGGATACAAATAATAGAAACTCACTCCAAACATCTTGGAGGCAACGATCACATAGTCCACTCCTTTCACAGGAGGTACAAAAGATCTCACTCCAAACATCTTGGAGGCAAAAACACATAGTCCACTCCTTTCATAGGAGGCAACAAGATGAAACCACATCACAAGGTCCCTCCATACAAGGAGACACAGATCCCATAATCCGCTCCTAAACCAAGGAGGTGCAAACATCCCCGTTCATGAAAACCGAGTAAAACTGAAAAGACGCCATGCACTACCCAAAGGAAAACAACTGGATGGCATAAAGATTCAACAACCCTTATCCTCTAAGTTCTTCTGGAAGACTTATAGTTTAGGACTAACACTAAATCCCAAAACCAACAATGCAACTTGACGACATAGCAACAAAAGCATTCAAGTCATCAATCAAATCTAATATTTGGATTTCCTAAATCCATACTCATTCAATAGATAGTGTTGAAAAAGTCAAAGACACGATAACTTGATCATCTAAAATAATCATAACCTCTATTTCCCTTTTCATTATTGGGAATCTAAATCAATTAAACTTACTTCTCTTTTCTGAATATAGAGAAAAAAATCCTTTAAGATAATCATGAGCAAGATACTACTTTGGATATACTAAATCCATATCTCTTTCATAATCCAATCACAATGATTCAATTAATCTAAATAGAAATTAATAAATAATATAATTGATTGCCTCATCAATAAAACAACTTCTTAATTTACTTTTAAATTGACACAAATCCATGCAAGTAAACTTTTTCCATTTCCTAACCAAATCTTACGTCTCATTCAATTTTCTATTTAAAACATTCAATCACTTTAATATAATAACATATTGTTTCTCTAACCATTTTCCATATACACTAATCAATCCATTTTTAAATCTCTATTCAATAATACATTGCATGCATCTCATTAAAATAAAATACGATAATGAATTTTACACTTAATATATATATATGCTCCATATTATATAGACACCAAATATATATTAATAGATTTAATTACATATATTCTTTAATATTCCATTCACAATGACTAGATTACTCTATGGAACTAAATAAAACATAATAACTATTTGTCTTTTTCAATATAGTTAGTTCCTAAATTTACTTTTAATGCAACCTAGCACTATTGCAAACAATTTTTTCAATTTTCTATCCAGAGTCTATGTCTCTTCAACTATCCATTTAAAAACATGCAATTTCATCAATATATAAAAATATCTTTTGGCTTATCTATTTGACCACGCATTCATATTGTTTATAATTAAATCTCATTAATTAAAACAAACATTTAAATATAAATACTTCTATAATTCTTCAATATATTTAAATATCTTTTTCCTTATCAATTTTGACCATACATTCAAAACTTATCTTTTAAATTCTTCATGCAAAGCTAAATTACACGCACTTAAATAAAACAAGGTAAATACTGATTGAAAATACTCATGGATATATATATACATCTTAATATATTTTTTTCAATCATATTAACAAAATAGACATTTCCTTTTAAATCAAGTAATTACTTCTATAAAAAAAATATCTTTCTCTATATATTTTCTACACATACTAATCATTTCTTTTAGAACACTAATAATACCCAATTTGCAAACAATAGAATAAAATAAGATAAAATATTATTTATTCTCTCAAATGGATATATACCTTCAATATATATATACTAAATATAAATTAATATATTTAATATATTTAATCATTAACATATTTTTTATTCTTTAGAGAATATCAAATTGTTTAATTCAAAATAAAATATCCCTTATCATTAATTTTCTAAAATATAAATATATTTTTCCAATTAAATCAAATTAATAATTGGACCTTTTACACATGAATTTAAATTCCACAATCAAATATTAAATTATGCATTCTTTACATCAAATATTTAACTCCTTCAATTAAACTTTAACATGTCATTTTAAAATAAACAATAATTTTCCCATATGTTTATAATTCTAATTCCACTAATCTAATATACAAATTTTATTTAAAATAATAAAAATAAATATAATATTTTAATATTTTAAACTATAATATAAAATATTATTAAATAATATTTTAATATTATAATAACAATACATAAAATATTAATATTTATAAATATCAATTTATTATTATTTTATTTTCAAAGCAGCCATGGGAAAATAACTTAACAGCAGTCTCATGTTTCAAGCATAACTCAAAACCTACGATCTGGGTATTTGGGATTTTTTAACAAGGATAAAATCATTTCAAAATGAAAAAACCCTTTAAATTTCCTAACAACCCAGTTTGTGTAAGTGGAGTTATAGGCGATGCAACTAGACCATTTTACCATGAAAAATATAACTATACTGCAGATTTTAAAATCCGATTTTTAATAATAAACAGAAGGTTTTATTTTCTAAAATCATTCTAAATGCATTGTTCAATCTCTATGTTTGATTTCAATAACAACAAAATCAATTTCCCCAAATAATTTAAATTCAACTAAGGTTTTCATAATTTTCACAAGCAAAGGTTGTAAATTTGTTTAATTCTTTTCTTCTAATATCAAATTTATTTTCTAAAATAGATTTAACAAACAAATCTTTAATCATTACTATTTTTTTTTTTTTAAATCAAGAACAATAAAACACAAAGAGGAAAACCTGGTACAAGAAGCTACAAGAAGAGATGAATTTCTGATGCAAGCCTCCTCCAAGGATTTCCTGAATTTTCTTCAATCCTCCAATGAATCCAATCCAAAATCCAACAAATGCAAACAATCTTTCCTTCAATCAATTCTACAATCAAACTTTCTTCAAACCCTTGTGCAAATTTTCCAAAATTTCTTCTCTGTTGTAAAAATGTATTTTTCTAAAAACTTCCTGCCCTAAAATTAAAACATGTATTCTTTATAAATCACAAATACCTAATACAACCCTAATTCACATTACATGCAAATTATATATTTCAATTTCAATTTCAATTTTAATTTCAATTTCAATTTCAATTTCAATTTTCGAAAACCCACTTTCAATTTAAAATGCAATTTGAAATAATAAATTAATTTCCAAAGTTGCAACTAATTTCTCAAATAAACATTTAATTACAATTTCCAATTTAATTCCCACACATCTAAATTAAATTCCAAAATTAATTTCAATTCTTTTATTTCCTTTCATTCTCTTGCATCACGTTTAATTAATTAATTTAATTATTTAATAACTAAATTCAACCCCCATGGATTAAATTTAATTAATTAAATAAATTAAATATAATTAATTAATTTAAATATAAACTTTTATCCACATTGCATTATTTAAATTAAATAACCATCAACATGATTTAAATGCAATTATTCTAAATATCTATTTCCAAATCAAGAATCTTTCAGAATTAAATAACATTAATACAAAACAGACAATGACTCGACACATACGACTGACGACGCACTAAGGCTAGAGTGTAAACTTGACACATGTTACCTAGCTACTATCTCCCGTTCAACTTAATCGTTGGATGAACACACTCAAACTTGTGAAACCAGGTTGAGTCGATGTCATTTACCTGCAATCCTGCAACCAAGTAAACAACATCATACAATATATCCAGCATATAATACACACCATGAAGAAGGAATTACGGATTCCCAGGGCACTCGCAAGAGAGTGATGCGAAACCGTCCTCTTCACCAATACACTCATCGAAACTGACACTTCCATCATAATCCAGTAATCTCATAATAACATCTCGTGTTAATTCTACAACATCATTAATCCATAATGCATGTGAAAAAAAATTGGATAACTACATCCCACAAGAATATTTGTCACTCAATAGTAACGATCAAAACATCATAATAAAATGTATCCAGTATCAAAGTAATTGCAACCAAACATAGCATAAAGCAACTTGAACAAGAATCAAAATGGAGGGGTATTACAATACAACACAAGAACAAAAAAGTGGTTTGGGCTATTTCCCTTCCAAGATAATTCATGAAATGAAAAGACCCTCACTCAACATCAACACCATCATATGTAACTCCACTAAAAAAAATCTCACTTTGAATCATCCTAAATTGATTGATACAATTTGTGAAGAATAATTGGAATACTTTGAAGATGATGAATCTTTATAAGAAATGTTAGGAGTTTGTGATAAGTCATTTACTCCTAACAATAAATAGGTCACATATGCTATGATTAGTGCTAAAAAAGTGGATGAAGAGAAGGAAAGCAATGAGAGTGATAAAGATAAACAAGAATGCAATCCTAAAATTCTGAAACAAAATGCACTTCCTTTGGGAGATACAATCAACATACCAATGGATAAAACTAATGAGGAAAGAGTGATTGAAATAGGAAAGTTCCTTGATGAAGATTAACAAGAATACAATGCAACTTTACTTGATGAATTTAACAAAAAAATTACTTGGAATTATTTGGATATGCCAAGAATCGATCCTAAAATAGTGGCACACAACATAGTTATTGAAGATGATGCTAAACTAGTGAGACAAAAGATATGAAAGATGAATCCTAAGATAGCTTTATTGGTTAAGGTTGAGATTGAGGAACTCCTTCAAGATGGTTTTATATGACCTATCGATTATTCTCCTTGGATCTTCAACATTGTTGTAGTCGTAAAACTTGATAATTGTATTAGGATGTGTATGAACTTTTATGATTTGAATAAACAATCTTTAAAAGATTATTTTCCCCTTCCTAATATTGACATTATAGTAATTTTGAATGTGGGAAATGATTTATTGTCATGTATGGATGGATTTTGTGGATACAATCAAATCTTTATCAACCAGGTCAAGATCAGTATAAGACAACATTTACTATGAATTGGAGAACATTGTGTTCATTATTTATGCCTTTTGGAATAAAGAATGCGGGTGCAACATATCAAAGAGATATGACATTGATATTTCATGATTACATACAAAAGATTTTAGAATATTAAGTTCATGATATTCTAGCGAAATATTTAACTCAAAAATAAATTGTGAATATCCTTTGAAAGATCTTTGAAAGAATGAAAAAATATAACATGAGATTGAATCCAAAAAGGTGTCTTGGGCATAGATAGTGAAAAACTTCTAGGTTTTATGGTATCTCATAGAGGAATTGAGGTGGACAAAAAAAAATTGATGCTATCATTAACATTCCATCTCCTAAAAAAATTTCTCAATTGCACACTTTACAAGGAAGACTTCAAGATATCCATCTTTTTGTAGCATCCCTAGTAGACCAAACATTACCCTTTACGTAACTGCTTGAGAAAGAGACTCAATTTAATGAGAATGAAGATTTTAAATATGTCTTTTAGAGTTTGAAATATTATCGTTCTACTCCACCTATGTTACAACTTGCTATGCAAGATAAACCATTTATCCTTTATACAATAAAATCACCCCATGCTCTCATAGCATTGTTGGCTAAACAATATGATAGTGGTAGAGAACATCATTTTTATTATATTAGTCAAATATTGATTGATTATGAGACACAATATACAAAAATAGAAAAATAGTGTTTGGCTCTTGTATTTGCTACTAGTAAATTGAGACATTACTTATTAAATTCTGAAATCAATGTGATGAAAAATTTCGATCCTTTGAAACACCTTTTTTGCTAAAAAAAATTTATTACCTGACTCTTAGCTAAGTGGGTTATGTTGTTAATTGATTTTGATCTTAAATTTTTATCTCAAATGGAATTCAAAGGACAAACCTCTACTAACCAATTAGCTAATGTTCCCTCTCCCCTAGCATTACCTAATATAGAATCATTCCCTAATGAGAATGTGTTGACTATTCAAAAATAAAAAGAAACATGGGAATTGTACTTTGACAATTCTAAGTATCAAATTGGCTCTAGAGCGGGGGTTATATTAATCACTCCTTCAAGTGAGCCTATTCCCTTATCTTTTTGTTTAAATTTCCTATGTATAAATAACACTCTAGAGTATGAAGCTTTAAAAGCTGGTATACATGCAACACTAGCATTAGATGTCAAACACATTTATATATTTGGTGATTCCCTCCTAGTTATTACAAAAATAAATGGTTCATTTCAAACAAGGAATCATAAAATCATTCTATATAATGACCTCACTATGAAATTATTCAAATTTTTTTAATCATATAGGAATGACAACATACCGCGAAATGATAATTGAAATGTATATGCAATGGAAAGTGTGTCTTCCCTTGTATCTCCTAAAGATCCTTTTGCTCATTTCACTTTTATATTTCAAATGATCCCTAAGCCTTCTATAGATGATAAAATAAAATAAGTTTTATTAATTGATACAAAAAAATTATACTGAATCACACACAATGATATTCAACTATTTAAAAGATGGTACCTTTCATGAGCCTACAACTAAGAACACTCAAGCTCATCTTCGAAACTTGCATCTAAGTATATAATCCTTGCAGAGGTTTTATATAGAAGATCATTTAATGGTCTTTTACTTAAATTTCTTAAACAAATGAAATCCCTATAGCACTTGAAGAAGCTCATGCATGTGCTTGTGGGGGGCATTTCAGAGGAATATCATTAGTTCAAAAATTGATTCGTATAGGATATTATTAGACACACATGGAACAAGATTGTTTTGTATATGTGAATAAATTCCATAAATGTCAAGAACACAAAAATTTGATTCATGCTCATGCTTCCAAGCTTCATTCCCAAGTTCCTATTTGGCCATTGTTAGTTTGGGATTTTGATCTTATTGGAAAGATATGCCCACCTTCTTCCTCTAGACATACATTTATCATTAATGCAATTAATTACTTTACAAAATTGGTAGAGCTATCCATCTTTATTACTAAAAAAAATCTAATGCAATATATCGTTTCATATTGGAACACAATATTACTTACTTTGGTCTCCCTTCAACATTGATTTTGGATAATGGAACTCCATTTAAGAATAATAGCATGAATAAATTCTTGGAAACATTTAATATTGAACATCTCTTTTCGACACCATATTATCCATTATCAAATGGACAAGTGGAATTGAATAATAAGACTCTTGAACAAATCCTATGAAAGTAATAAGTAAACATAAAAAAGATTGGCATACTCAACTAGCTTATGTGTTGTGGGCTTACCAAAAAAGTATTAGAACATCTACTAGAAACACTTCGTATAGTCTTGTTTATGGTGTTGAAGTAATAATTCCCTTAGAGTTAGAGATTCCTTCATTGTGAATTTCTCTTAAAGGGCTTATTGATGATTCTGCTTATAAAGAAAAATGATTGCATCATCTTGAAATACTTGATGAATAGTGTATCAACACTCTCGATCATCTTTAGTATTATTACAAAAAAAAGTAACATGATTATAATGATAGTGTCATCCCTCATGAATTTAATAAAGGTGACTTATTTTTATATGAAAATCAATGTAATTTCAATGCTCTTCTGAATTAAAAAAAGGAGAATTCATCCCTAATTGGTTAGGACCTTATTCCATCAAATAAAACTATGAGTCTGGAGTCTACACATTAACGGAAATGGATGGTACACCCTTAAAATAACATATCAATGTCATGCATTTGTATCGGTATTATTCATAACATCCTCTCTTTTGAATAGTGTGTTAAAGCAATGATGTTAGATTAGGTATATGGTGTTCTATTTTATCTCACATTGCTTCATGCTTTGACAAATGATAATGGTGTCTCTTAGAGTCTAAAGTGATTGTTCAATCATTTTGAATTATTACTTTAGTTGTCACACTATTATAAAATAAAATCTTGTGTGTTAAGTTAACTTGGATCCTTATATGCATTTAATGTTATTAGATCATAGGTGCATTTAAGTTAACATAACATACTTCATCACAATGTAGCATCTTACATAAACTGATTTTTTTTTAATTACATCATATAAACATTAAATCATGGAAGTATTTATTAGAGATTCTTGCAAAGGATATTTAATGAATCACATTGACATTTAATTCAAATCAAGATCATAAAAACATAAATTCTCATACATCATATATATCATCGAAAGTTCAAGTACATATATCAATGAATACAATAATATAGAGCCTATGACTGCTAGACCCCTTAGTGCCAGGTGCTGCCCTCTATTATGAGATGGTGTACTATGAATGTGTCCTACTCAAAGATCTCATAGATAGCCATAGGCCCCACACCTATCCTCTCATATATACATCTCTAATGAGTCCCTCGATATGCTTCTACTCTATGCAATCCCTCTTTACCTATAGCCTAGCCATATCTCTCTCCAACCTTGAGATTTCTGCTTGGATGATAGACTTTGTGCCACTATCTAATGGACTTCAAGAGGATCAGAGCTCATCTAGTGTTGTATTCAGTGTAGAACTTTTTCTTGTAGCTAGGTTAGCGTGTCTAGTGGCACTATCATACACTCTCCTAAATCTAGCAAAAGGCTCGAAGAGATCTCTATGTTGCACTATGGAAGTTGGGGGTAGATGGTCTAAGCGTAGCTTATCCTCCATGTGTAGTGCAAACATCATCTCCACAGTAACACACTAATAGAGCTCATGCAACTCTTGCATGGACCCTACAAGATGGGAAACATAAGAATAACAGTAGACATCATCATAAATATATATATAAAGTATATACATAATGTTAAGGAGAGTAATAAAAACATAAATATCAAATCATCACTTGGATCTCCAGTCTGCTAGTTGTACAATAGTCATCCACCTTTGTTTGGGAGACGTGGATAGCCTACTACTACTAGCCTCCCCATTCTCATGATTGGATATCTTTGATTTGGTTTGGGCATGTGATCTAGTGACTTTGGCATGGGGAGTATCACTCTTGTCGAGGGAAAATGAATCCTCCTCTATCTCTTCAACATCTTCACCCATAGACTAGGACTCGTCATCATCCCCCCCATCCTCATCCTCATCAAAACCTAGAAACATTTTAGGAAGTGTCCCATCATCATCTATATCTCCATCTACCTACTCATCATCCCTATCCTCTTTGTGACTTGCAAGAGGTCTAGCATGGTCTGCAAGGTAGGGAATGGGAAAGGCATGGGATGGTAATGATGCAACCCACCACTCATTGTTGGCCTAAGTGGTGCCCGCATAATTAACCTCAAAGACTAGGGTTATTTCATGATCCTTTTCCTCTGAACCATGAATATATATGTTGATCATCAAATCTTGCACCTCTCTGATAGTCTTATGGGAAATTCAACGAGTGGGGAGCCAATTTGTACCTCACTGAATAACCTCCAGAAATTTTATAGAAAGTCAACTCTTCTTTGTGTTGGGAGAAAAAGGTAGAAGGAAATGCGAATAAAAATGAAAATGGTGATGCCCCAAAGCTTTTACAACATTTCAAACCTCAACTTAATTTTTGTGAATGATATAATAGACACACAATGCAACAAACCCTTCATTTTTGGGAAGAGAATGAGCAACAAAGGCTTAATTAAAGCACAATGTAGTATTTCAAATCTCCCCATGGGATGCACATAAAAGCACAATGTAGTATTTCAAATCTCCCCATGGGATGCACCCATTAATTTATGATCAAACATAAAAAATATACAAGCTAACATAAATATATCCAGAAAATTATAGGAAACTATTTCTCCCTTTACGACATAATATGGTAAACAACTTTTATAGAAAATAGAATAGTTCATAGACATAATCTGATTTTTGAAAGCTATAATCCAACATAGAAGCTTAATAGCATGGAAATTAGCTACCTGAACTATCAAAATGAGCTTAGCACAATGCTTTTAATGGAATGTACCTTTTTTTTAATTTTTTAGAAATAGCAAATTACTATTTTTAGTAAGTCGGTTACCCAAAAATAGTAAGCCAGCACATAGGAATAGACTAAAATTGTTTATATTGCAAATTGATTGGGAAAAACCTGATTTAATTATAAATATTATATATTTTTACAAGGTTGTTAATTTATCCAAGTTCACATGGATATTTGGAAGAGAATATTTTATTTTTAAGAAGGCATCTTGTGGTGGAAAATAGGTTTGGACAAGTGGTAGATTTTGCAAGAGAATAATAGGAGGTGATGGAAAAATAGAAAAAAAGGAGTTACAAATATTTGAATGCAAGATTATTCTCTTCCCTTGGCTGTAATTTTTGGTCTCCCAACTTGGAAATTGAGTATTTTTCAATAAAACATAAACTTAGATTCATTCTTGCATTATTCACTAGTTATTTTTTAAAAAATGGTTGCTTTCTCTTCAAGGCTAAAAACCTTCGAAGATAGTTCTTCAAGGCTGATAAACCATGGAGGAAAAATTCTCAAGGGTAGTAGTTCCAAGTTTCTACTGGTGCAATTTCATCCAAAGATTGCCATTGTGTTGAAGGCTTCCAATTCATAATGTTTTCTTAGTAGACTGTAGGTGTATTTTAGGAGTTTTGGGGTGAATAGTTTCATATTTGATTTCAGTTTGTTATTTATGGTATAAATAGACTATTTGGTAGTATTTTTATATTTTAAATAATTTTATACCTATTATTTCAATCATATTTTAGTTTTGGTGTCTTTGGTTAAGATTGGCTTCCACCAATGTAGTTCTATAGTGCATGTTGGCACCCTATTTGGGAGTATTTTGGATTATCTTAAAATATAAGTTGTAGGAGTTAATTTCCACTCCCAAGGTCATGGTTATAATTATTTTTTCTATGTAAAATCATTATTATATCAATAAATATTTTTTCCCTAAAGTTTTGCTTGTTTACCCTAAACTTTGTGAGCTTGCAGTGTAATCCATGCTTCATATTTGCTCATTGTTTTGAGGTTTATGTGTAGTAGAAGTTTTTGGTTGATTATATTAACCTTGAGGCCATGGGTTTTTTGAGAACAATATTTTTTTTCCTATTATTTATTTTCATGTTAAGTTTGATGAAGTTTCCAATTGATTTGGCAGTGAAATCTCCAATTCGGGTCCATAGTTTGTGAGGTTTCTTGTTAATTCTTTGAGGTAACTTTGTTTATTTAAGAAATCAAATTCATTTGGGTATTTGAGGTAACTTAATTCTGTACCTTTCTTCAAATTTATATTACTTCAACAAAAATAATCATTTGGGACATTATAGTGGTATCAAAGCCATGATCTTGCCTACTTCAGGGTTTGAACAAATTCTAGAAAAGGAAAAGGGGTATTAAAATATGGCTGATCATATGGAATATTTGGCTAGAGATCTATCAACCATCAAAGAAACATATATTAAACAAGAGGAATGATTTATAAATACAATCCAATATAGTGATTATATCACATAGATGCAAAGCATGATGGCTATCAATGGTCATAAACAACATTCACACTCTGATGGAAGAAATATTAGCAGAGAAGTCACAAAATCTTCACCTTCCACTTTTGATGGATCAGATAAGATTTCAATCGGATCTTGGTTATTTGAGATGCGGGATTGTTAGTATTCTAGTTCTGTAGAGGAGAAAGTTTCTATTTAGTATGCAATCTTACACCTTGAAGAAGTTTCTCATGATTGGTGGTACCAAGGTATGAACACCCAATTCCATATTCGAGTAGATTATTTTGATGAATTTTGTCATAAGTTGATTGATAGTTTTGAACAAAAGGTTGAAGAGGATCAGGTAGTTGTAAAATAATTCATAGCAAAGAGTCTAATGCAATGAATATTTTGTATAATGATGAATGTGTTAAAAGTTTCAAGATGATGCCTTAGACATGCATGCAATAATGGAGTATAAGGTGGTGGATGAATACTAGGAAAAAATGATAGCCTTGAATCCTAGTTTGGATTCATTTGTTGAAGGTTCTAATACTAATATCTACATTGATATCTCCAGTGGAGAAAATACTTATGATGGGTTCTTCGAGGTGATTTTATAATATGGGAATGAAAGAGGAAAATGTTATGCTATCTCCAAATTAGATTTTAATGTTCACTTATATCATTTCATTGATGAGGTTTCAAGTGGCTTTGTGGTTGGCTTCCAAACCAATCCTATCTAAAAATATTACAGAAATTTTAGTTCTAGGAAGATGGAGCATGACTCTCTAAAAAAGGAAATTACACATGAGAAGCACAATGAATACTTACACCTTGATCATAACAATCAACCCTCTTTTGCTTGGGATCTAGTTGTTCTAGCATTTAAGTGTGATGAGGATCTATCTTGGGATGAATTATCATTTCATTATAGTGTTGTTTTTAATTCATCATACATGGGGGATGGCAATGACGAAGCTAATGCTACATGGTATGTTAATGATATTGATCATAAATTTGAAACTACTATTGCCTAATGCTCATTTTTAGCAAAGACATGGGAGATTTGATTTTGGAAAAAATATATAGTAGCCTTGTTGATGTGGATCCCCAACCTGATGCAACACATTTTCATCAATTTGGTGAAAGGGGTGTCTATGAGGTTTGGGATAGCCATGATGTTGGTGGTGACAGGTATGAAGAATATTGAAATTTTTACATTGATGAGGGAAGTTATGGAAGATAATTAATTTTGGTGTTTATTGAAAGTGAAATGAAAATTTTATCTATATTGGACAATACACACATTCATGTGGAAAGCATCATTCAAAATACACCAAGGGATCAAAATGAGCTTAGGGTTGCTTATGTTTATAAGGAGGGAAATTTTTTAGATACATGCTACTAGAATCATAGAAGGAGTGGAAATTTCAGCATGTTATTGATAATGAACACATCAATGTTGCTTCATATATTGAGTTGGTAACAAGCTACTTGTTGATAGTGATTTTTAAAGAACACATAAAGTTCATGTTTATGCCTCATAGCTTGACTTACCAATTAAAATTGAATCAAGGGATGACAATACCAGAAGTATGGAAGGGTAATCCAAAGATAATAGTCTCATATATTGTTCTAAACACTCTATATATTTCATTTTCTTTTTCTTCTGAGTATGGAGTTTAAATAAAGAGCAATATTTATCTTTTAATCTAAAGAGTGGATTTCAAGAAATTTGATAAAACGAAGTTCAAAATTTTAAAAGTGGGATTACAAAGGATGATGGAGGATGAATTTTTCAGAATGGATGTATCTTGGTATTTTAATTCCTTCCATAAAGGACATGTTATTTGCATCACAATTTATTATTTTAATGATGTTTTGGCCACTAACATTTTAAGTGGAAATGTGAAGAATGTCAAGTTTGTGCCAAAGAATTTCCAGTGGTTTATTATCTTCCAATCAGAAATGTTGTTTATTTCTTGGTAATTTAGAGTATCACAAAATGAGTTTTTGTGCTGCATTATTAATCTTCTTATATATTTCTGACCCTACTGTCCAATCCAAGAGGCTGAAAATGTCTACTTATAGGTTGAGGTAATGATTTGGTCTTCGACTATGCATTTTCATGTTATATATCTCAACAATGTTAAGAAGAATGAAAGATATTTTTAAAAAATATGTATTGGATGTGATATTTATTGTAAACTATGTTATAACCATCCCAGTAACAACAAGAATCAGACCCATAAAATGATAAAATGTTTCAAAAGTCTGAAATTCAAGTTGCCATATGACAATGCACTTCTAGCTAGAAATCCAAGAAACTATATGTATTATAGTGGGAGATTGTTTCAGAAGTGCCTTGAGGTGGAATCTATCAAGAATTTCAGTAAGTTCTCTAACATGGTTTAACATTTCATAGAATTACTTTCTACTTTCATGTTGAAAGTTTTATATGAAGATTGGATTATGTTTATGGAAGGATTCAAAAAGTGCATAGTGTTTCGTAAGAAGGGCATTTTTGTTGCAATATCAATATTTACATTTTTATGGAGTTTGGAATGTTGTAATGTGATGAAATTTTATGTTCTTCATATGTTCCATTACTGTTCCAAATCAGATCCTAAATTTTTATCAAGCATCTTTCAAACAGAGGCAATATTGGTAGCAGTTTGTGATATAACCTATAGGAAGTGTCTCTATGATTTCAAGGAAATGAGGGAAAAAATTTCTAAGTTTGGAATCCACTATTATGGAGGATGTATTTTTATTGTAAGCATCCTCTAGGCTGCATAAAACAGATCTATTTCTTTAATAATCGTTGCAAGGGATTTTTGCATAGTTTGCTTGGTGATAATGCACATACACAACTTAGGGAAGGAGTAGAAAGGAGGAGATTATTGATTGAAAAAATTGGAAGGAGCACTATAAAAAATCTAGTAATATGAATTAAGATATTTCACATTTAAATTAATATTCATGAAATTACAAAGAATAGGTACATTCTCCAACAAATTATCAAGATGTTTGAGAGGAAAGTACAACAATTCACAAGTACAAGATCACAATCTATTTTGTAGTATGCAATGTTTGGTTATTTTGAGAATCATAATTTTGGAGAATAATTATTGAAATTTATTGAGGAAAATAAGTTTTTGGAAGGGAGGATATTTCATGTCCCTTTTTTTCAATTTTCTAAAAATAGAAAATTACTATTTTAGTAAGTTGGTTACCCAAAAATAGTAAGTCAGGACATATGAATAGACTAAAAAAGTTTATATTTCAAATTGATTGGGACAAACCTTATTTAATGATAAGTATTAAATATTTTTACAAGGTTGTTAAATTATCCATGTTTGCATGGATTTTTGGAAGAGAATATTTGACTTTTAAGAAGGCATCCTGTGGTGGAAAATAGGTTTGGACAAGTGGCAGATTTTGGAAGAGAATATTAGGAGGTGATGGAAAAATGTTAAAAATGAGTTACAAATATTTGCATGAAATATTATTATCTTCCCTTGGTTATTATTTTTGGGCTCCCAACTTTGAAATTGAATAGTTTCCAATAAACATATACTTGGATTGATTCTTGCATTATTCGCTAATTTTTTAAAAAAAGTTGTTGCTTCCTCTTCAAGGTTGATAAACCTATGAAGATGGTTCTTCAAGGTTGAGAAACCATAGATTAAAAATTATCAAGGATAGTGGTTCCAAGGGTCTATTGGTGCAATTTTATCTAGGGATTTCCATTGTGATGAAGGCTTCCAATTCATAGTGTTTTCTTGGCAAATTGTAGGTGATTTTTAGGAGTGTTGGGGTGAATAGTTTCATATTTGATTTCAGGTTTTTTTTGCTGGTATAAATACAATTAATAGTAGTATTTTTCTGTTTTAAATCATTTTATACATGTTATTTCGTTCATATTTTAGTTTTGGTGTCTTTGGTGAAGATTGGTTTTTGGCAATGTAGTTCTATAGTGCCTGCTAGCACCCTATTTGGGAGTATTTTGGGTTTTCTTGAAATATGATTCGCAGGAGTTCATTTAAAGTCCCAAGTACATGGTTATACTGATTTTTTCTATGTAAAATTATTATTATATCAATAAATACTTGTTTCTAAATCTTGGTGGGTTTACCATAAAGTTTGTGAGCTTGTAGTGTAATCCATGCTTCAAATTTGCTCACTATTTTGGGGTTTATGTGTAGTAGAAGTTTTTGGTTTATTATATTAACCTTGAGGTCATGGGTTTTCTTAAAATAATATTTATTTTCCTATTATTTATTTTCATGTTAATTTTTGTGAAGTTTCCAAATGATTTGGCAGTCAAATCTACTATCTAGGTGCATAGTTTGTAAGATTTATTGTTAATTCTTTGAGGGCACTTTACTTTATTTAAGAAATTAGTTTGATTTGGGTATTTTAATGATAATTAAATTTTAACTTCTATCCCTTTCAATAAATTTAAATTATTTCAACAAAAATAATCATCTGGGACATTCCATTTAACATGAATGAAAAAAAAAAGATTTTTTTTGACAAAGTGCAATAACATGCATAGTTTCATTGATTTCTTCTAAATATATCAAATATTCAATATCAAACGAATTGAAAAATAAAGGTTGGATTCCAATCTGATGATAGTTTGAGTTAAAATATAACATGCTAGAGAATAGTAGGATTTTGTAAAACTTTCTACATCTAAAAACAATAAAACTTCCTACTAGATATATTTCCTTCAAAAAGATTTTCAAGTTAATCCTTCTAACTGAAAGAAAAAAAAATAAAAATTTATGCTACCAACCCCTATTTATAACTTTGAGAAGAGAACACCGCCACCAACATTCCAAAAGAAATAACTACTAGGTACTTGAATCTGTTATCCCACGATCTGATCATAGATCTTGATTAGATACAACATTTTTTTGTCATTAAATCCCAACTGCTTCATTAATGTCTTTTAGATATTTAGCAAAGGTCACAATTAGAAAACAATCAAATCTTGAAAATAGCCTAGCAAAAATTTGATTGATCAATCAAACAGATTAGTGGCATTGACTTGAAGGTTCCACCCTAAGGACAAGACACCCACAATGTTCTGACCAAACATTTCTTGAAGAGGCCATTTCACAAAAATATCAACTATTCAAATGAATAGGTGACATGTTGAGTAGGCGGGCGATCTCAGTTTTGTGAGAATAGCTTTGAAGAATATCCTCAACAAGATGACATGTGTCTTGGCTCACACCCGAAAGAAAAGTGATATTCAAAAGTTGTGTATCCACCATAGGTGCATTGCATGCATTTCAAAGAAATCTCTTCTTCATTAAGTATAGAAATCTCTTGAAGCTGAAAAGGTAAAAGTTGAAAAATAAAAATATTAAAAAGAAAAAAAAATTACAGTTCTGGCGACTCATAGGGGACCTTCGCTTGTGGAGACGTGAACCTAGAGCTCTAGAAACTCTTAGAGTTTGAGAAAATTTGAGTGTTGCACTTCCCAATCTAGATCAGTTGGCCAAATGAGAGTGTAGAGAGCCTTGTATGTTTGATCCAACTCAAAAAATTCTTTAAAAGAAACACCTCCCCATCTTAATGAAGCAAACCCAATGTGATAATAGAGCCGAGAAAGCGGAAGAGTTTATTTATCGATTTCGTCAATAGTGGGTGATGGGCTTATACCTTGGAGTTTTGTAGAAGTACAAACCTTGTGTCTGATAGCATCTATGACCTACTCAGTTCATAACACTCCATTTGGTGAAAAAGGGGTGAGTAATCTAAAATCAAGCAATACATTAAAATCCTTTTTTATTTCATTGGCCTTTCTATTCAACGCTTCCTGGCATTATTTTCTTTTCACCACAACCTTGTAACAATTAAAAAAATCTCTTACTTTCCTTGAGGTGATGCTCTGATCCAAAATCTCTACACCTCTTAAAGCTTCTTCACTAGCTTTGCATAACTCAGAAATCAAGGTTTTTCGATTCCACGGACCGAGGAGCATAAATTTGTAGAATTTCATTACCCATCGGGCCAACCTTCTCATCTATTTCCCAAGCATCCCTCAAAAACTACAAGACTATCTATCTTTAGAGCAATGAATGCAACTATGATCCTTTCCCAATACGTGGATATGATTCTTTTTAATATCGAGAGGATCTTAGATCCTTGCGTGACAGCCAACTCCTGATGGAATTGAGATTATTTTGCATTCATATTCTCCTTCATCTAGTTCTTCTCTTGGAGGGTGTTTTTAAGCTCATAATTCATCTTTTGACTTCTTGATCGTGAGTCTATAAAATGAACTCAATCTCCTACTTCTCTTGCTTTTCCCTTTTTGTTTCTACCTGTGCCTTTCTTAGATTGTTGGAAGCTTGAGATTGGACACTGCCCAGTTGTTCTTGTATGTTTTCCTAAATACATTGGTATTATTTATTTGTAGATGTTATTCAACAACAAGCTCAACCCTTAATTTTTCTATCTAGGCATCAAGCTGGCTTTGCTCATTTTGAGCCTCTTCAAACAACCTAGTCACTTCTCCTTTTTGATCCTACATTTTCCTTATGTGAGCCATTTCCACCTGTAGCATGCTCACTATGTCTTTTCCATTTACCAACTCTGCCTCATGCTTCTTCAATTTCTTGTCCAACTTCTCATAATCAATATAGACCACTTTGTCATGTGGGTGAGTTTCACTTAAATCCAAGCCCATAGCTCTAATGTCATAATATTCCATATGTATTTATCCCTCTAGCTTGGATACTAGCGACTTCATGGTAGCAATCAATAGGGAATTTTGCTCTTCATTAAAACAAGCCTCAATCTTCTTAGTAGCTGGTTGTACAACAAATTTCATCTCACTTTTATTTTCTACCCTATTGGGCTTGCTTCATCACATCAAAATGACCTAGGATAATTTGTGGGGTATCAATTATCTATGCAAAAATGGAAGCACTTAGAGGGAGACTAAATAGAGTGACATATGGAGAATTCTTGGTTGTATGAGAATAAGGGGAGGTGAAGGGGAGTGTTATCATTGAAAATGGTGGGATGCCTTATGGGGACTATAGAGGAGGAACGCCCATTAGAGTGAAGGGGGAAGTGGGTAGAAAAAGTGACATTTTCTGAGAAGCATGTGGATTCAATAAAATTAGAAACATGGAAACTTTAGCTTTCAAATTGGGAGCCCTTTATAGGGCAATTTAAAAAAAAATTAATCACGATCGATGCAAATGATGCTCACTCGACGAGTAGAGTTTCTTCATGGCATTAATTGTTGAATATGGCCAAGGTTCATTAAGAATTAAAATATTGGAATCTATGGAGGGAGGAATCTTTTCCATAGATGGGGGTGGGGGAACAACCAAAGATGCAGAGGTAGAAAGAAGAGGGGGAACAAAATTTATCTAATCTACTAAAGCTGAATATCCTGGTGGAGCAGACTCTACTTCTTCTTCTCCTCTAATAGGTGCACCGGGTCCACCTAGGTCCTAGACTCATCTCCTCTTTGCATGAGTTGAATTGGTAGATTCAGATCCCTTGGTGGTTGATCTAGCCAAAACTTTGCTTTTTGTAGTTGCAGCATACCTCTTTAGGGATTGTCAAGTTCTCTTTCCCTTTCCTTGGGTTTTGATGGAGGATGTGACATGTGAGTCCCTCCATTTCAAACCCTTTCCCCTTTTGGACTCCTGAGGCTGAGAAGTGTGGATAAGAAGTTTTCCTTGTTCAATCTCTTGATTGGTCTCAAGATCACTATCCTCAGTTTTAGCTTCTTTGTCTGAAATTTCATCAAACTTTTCAACATGTAGCTGGACCTATCCATACATGGCACTAAGGCTCTTCATTTCATGTTGGAACCTCTAGAAATATTTCATATTTCTCTCTAACCACCCTATATGGTTCAATTGTGTATTTATAGACTTTCCCATCAGAAGGCTTGGATAATACTCCACTATCTTGACATAAAACTCAAGCCACTATGGCCGATCAAATGGTATGTAGGATAAGTTGATGTACAGTTCCAACCTTTCTTTAGTCAAGTTATTTCTTGATTCAAAATACTTCCAACTCTCATGCCTCATAGTTGGGAGGCTCCTTATTAGGTTGTAGCTCCATGTATCAGAAATGATGACCATGCCAAAATGTACTAATTTGTTCATAAGCACCTCCTATGCCTTCATTTTTATTTGTGTTATTGTTGCAAGTGTGGATGTGTTTGATGGTGTTCTCATTAATTTTTTCCTTGATTTCAACATAGTTCATGTTTTTTATAGATGGTATTTGTATACTTGAGAAACTATCAAAGTGCTTAGAGTACATGGAGCTATATTTATGAAGTTACAGTTGTGGTTTTTCCAAGTTCTTTTGAGAAAATTTGAGAAATAATGAAATTAGTGTTGAAGTGTGTTCTGATTGTGCCCTGGTATTGTGCTCTACATTTTCTTTGTTTTGATCCTATGCCTATATGGATCTTTAGTATGTTCATAAGATTCAATGGATCTTATATACTAAGTTTTAGCTTTTCAGTCGATGGCGAGTAGAAGATGTGTTCACCGGTGTGAACTAGTTTGGCAAAACTATCTTTTTGTGGACTGGGAGAAATTTTTTGGCTCCACAGTCTTCTAACATTTGGTTTCAGATCTTGTAGATCTTGGACATGACTCTTTTTGATGGTTTTTGTGTTCTGAAAAATTTACCTGTGGTTTGGTGGTTCAAAAAACCTGCTCCAGAGCTTTTGTGTCTTTGTTGATTGGTCTAGTTGGACTAATCAAGTGTTCTCTGTGAATAAATTTTTTTGTAACTATTGTAGATTTAATCGAGGTATTCTCAAAGATGGAAAAATGTCTGGTGAAGCGTGTTGGGTGATTAATGTGTGATCATCTTCTTGGAGATCTATGTATTTCAAAGATCATTGGTGTTTTCATGAGGTTTGATCAACCTGGTGTCTACACATTACACTAAGATTTTTCATTGTCTTAATAAAGCATGTGCTTGATCCAAGATTTTTTTTTCGTCCTAGATTAAATATGTAATTGGTCCTCTCTCATTCTTATCCACTGTGAGAATGTTGAGTAGCTAACCTAGTTTGAATTTGTAAATGAAATTGTATAGCCGACCTTGGAGAACTTTCCTAAGGTTGAAGATGGTATAAAAGAAAATCAGGTTGTAGTGAATTTTATATCCATCCATCCATGAATCAATCAAGTTAGTGAAGTTTGCAAACAAGTGCGAAAAGTAGAGAGTGGAAGAGAAAATTAAGAAAACAATACTTTAAGGTTTTAGATTGTTGAAAGCAGTGAGCTGATGGAATCTACAATATTTTTATCAAGTTGCGAATGTGTAGAACCCTAGTGGTGCATCTTGATTTATCCTTTTTATTTCTTTTAGGTAGTGATCCTCCTTTCTATACAATGATTCCTTTGAAGGAAGTGAGCCCTTTCATTTGGGCAGTGATCCTTTTGTATCTAGGAAGTGAGCCCTCTGGCAGTGAGCCCTTTGCTAGTGGGCCCTTTGGTAGTGAGCCTTTCTATCTAATATTTCATTATTACTATATTGTGTGTTAATCTTCATCATGGCTTTTCCATAATTAGGTTTTCCATGTAAATCTGGTGTCTCTAGTGCTCACATTTTGTTATCTACATTTAATGCTTACACTTAATAATAGATTGAAGTTAAAGAGAGAATATTAAGTTTAAAAGTAAAGCTATTTGATACAACTGATTCACCCCCCCCTCTCAATTGTCTTTTGCATTTCAACAATTGGTATCAGATCTCTAGTTCCTTGGTGAAAAGCTTAGCCACTTGAGGTAGATTAGATGATGCACAAGTTGTAGATTCCTATTTTCAATGGAGCTGATTATAGTAACTAGAAAGAGTAGATGAGAAGTTATCTAATTTCACTAAATTTCAATACCTAGAAAGTTGTGGAGATAAGGTATGTGATACCAATAGTTGGTCCTTCCTCTGCTGATGAGATTGCAACCTTTGAAGAGAATGAAAGAGCAAGGTATGCTATCCTTGGTGCTTTATCTAAAACTAAAAGAACAAAATTTATTTCTCTACCTGTTGTTCATAAAGTATGGACAAAATTGAAACACATTTATGAAGGGAATGATAGAGTAATTTTCTCAAGGAAACTAATTGCTAAGAAAAAAAATTGAGAACTTGAGATGGAGGAAGGATAAGACATTGCAAGCTATTATTAGAGAGGTAAAATTATAGCAACATAAATCAATAATCAAGGTGGTACTATGTCAGATGAAGAGATAATCGAGAAAACTTGATGACCTTAGTAGATAGTTATAGTGAAAAAGTATCTTCTCTTGAAGAACAATATGATCTAAAGACATTTACTAAGGAGCATATATTTGGTGTCCTGACTACATTCGAGATGATAAAATTAGGAAGAGATAAGGAGAAGACTGAAATAGCCTTTAACACAATGAAGATAGGAGATGAGTAGGATGATGATGATTCAAAATATTTGGAAACAAATTTCACAAGGAGATTGAAGAAGGGTACTAGTAAATATAAAGGTAAGTTTCCTTTTAAGTGTTTCAGTTGTGGAAATATTGGTTGTTACGCATCAAGATGTCCTAATAGAGCTACAAAAAATAAAAATATGGATAATAATAACAATCACAAAGATAAAAAGGATAGGAAGTTCAAGAAATTGCACTATGTCAAAGAAGATGTAGGAATTTTTGATGATGAATCTAAATTTGAGGAAGATAAAGATGAATGTTTGTTTTTAGCCCTAGAAAATAAAGTTGTATCTACTAA